>CM060961.1:38121304-38721304 GCA_030765045.1 Tenodera sinensis | reverse complement strand
CACCGAAGTGGATCGACAACAGCATTTAGGTGTTCGTTTATTATCTCAAAATAATCCATTCGCACCTGAGAAGGTGGGACATTTACATCGCTGTCATTTACAGAAAAATCTGATGTGTTGCACTCACATGACTTTCTCTACTCTTGTACTAACCATTCTTACAAACTCTTATTCCTATATCTTCTTCGTGTTAGTTAAAATAAACATTTGTACAAATTATCTTATTGCTTATTTCCTTGTAGGTGCAAGGGGAATATTGGAATACAGTAGGCTTTGTGCGATAGTCAAATCTTTTAAAGCTTTGAGATTCCGTTCTCTTTGTACACGTAACATATAAAAAAATGAACAACGATGACCCATTTCACGAAAGTTCCAAGTTTTCCGAAACTCACACACATAACAAGGTATATCTCCGAAATGGTTCACCCTACAAGAAAATTTATTGAGACATAAATTGCGTATTTTAGCAAGATCTACGTTTTTTGTATAGTATAATTTGGTCTATCTCTAACGGTTTACCAGTTATGCAAAAGTCGTCCAGAGTAAATACGACTACAGGGGCTATAGCCAGAAAATTCAAGATATACATTTCATTTGTCATAAAAATATCTCAAACGTATGACATTTTAATCAAAATCGTTAGAGCCATTTTCAAGAAAATCAAAATTTTCGAAAAATTTTCCATGTAAAGGGTAATTTAGGGTGGGGCTATTTTCTTCAAAATCTTCGTGTCACATCCTTGAACGGCATTAAACTTAAATACCAACTTTGGTTTTTAACCGACTTTTCGTTTTTGAGCTATGCTGTCCACAGACTAACAGACTGACACACAGACACACACACGGACCTTTTTCTAAAAATGCTTTTTTTTGGATTCAGGGGGCCTCAAAACATGTATTTCCGGTGAAATCTCGACTTCGAATTTTTGGGTGGAATACAATACTTCCCCTACTTACCAGTAGAGAAAGTAAAAAGAGGTTCAAACTAAAAATGAAGTGGTAAAATACTCAAATATGTTTAAAAAGAAGAAACTAAACAACTTGGGCATACAGAGGCTGTTGTATTTGAAAGCAGTACCAATTTCTAGAGCAAAATCTCACCTAAAATGTGCTGCTCTACTCCAAAGCATACATACGGCAGTAATGATTTTGTCTGTCACGCGGTGCGGAATACAATTCAAATGGCAAACGCAACAAAATATACTTAATATGCGAATGTTGTGTCTACTGTGATAAAATGCATATCAAATTAAAGAAAAACTTTCCCAAAATTTTCAAGAGCTGTTTTCGAGAAAATAAAATTGAAGAACGTTTTTCACACCTTTAGAAATTACTACTCCGCAATAGTGCATATAGAAGTATTATATTCAACCAAAAAATTAGATATCAAGATTGCACCTTAAACACTATGACCAGAAACATAGCGTTGAAATAAAATTGACCTTGCCCTTACCAGAAAGTCAAAAAGTTCCGAACCGGCTGCACGGTGTTTCGACCGTACGCGCCCTCGGCGCTTGTTGTCGCCTACCACTATCATAGAATGGAGCGGACGTAACCATACACTTTAAAACTAATTTTAAACCCTTTACTAACTTTATGAAAGGAGATGCTGAAACTGGCCAACGTGGTTGTCCATACATTTTTGACATTTCTTTAGGAAACTATCCATCACTCGCTGTAGTTCACATTGAGTAATGCTGGCAATTTCCTGGCGGATATTTTGTTTGAATTCTTCCAGGGTGTGTGGGTTTGTTTTGTACACTTTATGTTTTAAGTTACCCCAGATATAGAAATCGCAAAGAGTTAGCTGGTTGTTCTCATCGAAAGGTTGACCTATGAGTTGTTGCAGAGTCTTGTTGAAAAAAAAAAAAAGGCAAAATCAGACTCCCTATCTGTTAATTCTCTAAAAAGGCGGGCAAAATTGTATTCACGTATACAAGGGCGTCAACTTTTGACTCGAAAAAATTGGTCCTATTACTATTTCTCCGCTAATGGCCCACCATAAGGCATTTTTTCGTCATGAAGCGGTACTTCATGAACAATATTAGGTTTCTCAACGCTCCAATATCGATCTCCTCTGATAATGTGGGTAAGTAAAGGATTTAAAATAATTTTAAAAATGTATGGTTTCATCTGCGCCTTTCTATGATAGCGGCAGACGACGAGGGCCGAGGACGCGGACAGGCAAAACACCGCGCAGCTGGTTCGGATATATATATTTTTTTTACATTCTCGGTATTACCATCACCCAACTACTGTAATAGATAAATAACTATTTATTAAAGTATTAAATTAGTGACAACATACGTAATTGTTATTTAGTTGTTCGTAGATCAGCTCTGCACGCTGGACTTTCTGCTCTGCAAAGATGTCAACAATGCGGTCTTTGAATGCCTTGTCTCTGCTGCATAAATGACACAGTTCTTTTTCAATGGAGAGGGTTGCCAGGTTAGGTGATCTTGTAGTCGTCAGCGAATTACGTAGATATGTTTTGACTCTTTCTAGTCTGCTCACTGAAGGTCCAATAGACCCAGGAGTCACAGGAATGCTTAACACCAACCGCAACAATTTTAATGTTTGTTTATACACATGTTCAAGTTCGTTTCCCAAAATATAAGCAAGTAGGCTAGAGGCAGGAAGAACTTTGTCTTTGCTACTATAAATATTAATCAATTCATTCTTCAGTACTAAACGCTTAAATGTATTTGGATACACAGTGTCAAGTTTATTAAGTTGTGCTTCGGGAAACTGCTTCTTATATACTTTGAACTGCCTGTGGTTTAGTAGTTCCGTGAAAACGAGATCGTCAAAATTACCAAACCGCATGTCAAGTTGCAGAAGTATGGAGTCAATTATCTCGTACGCAATTCTTATCTGGGCAGCACTTAAACTATCTAAATGCTGACAATTAGGATTCATGGATCGAGTTTCTTCTAAGCAGTTCTTTAGTACTTCTTCTGTGCGCAAACACTTCACATTTTTTATGGCAGACTTTATTTCATTTAGGCACAAATTGACATTGGTGGTTGTTTTCCTTTTCAGAACGTTGAATAGCTGCTCTGTGAACACAAAAATTTGGTGACATACACATAAGAGAAATAGAAATGAAGAAGAATTCAAAATGTTTTGCAGATACATTGCTCCATTGATAGTATCTGAATCCCAATCGTTGCTGTCCACAATATACGACATAGCTCTGAGTAGCTCCGAATAATGTTCTTTGATCGTGACAACTGCTCCAGAATCGTAGTTCCATCTTCTAGCACCAGGATGTGGTAGCTTGAACCCTTTTTCTCTCAGCAATTCTGAACGCTGAGCTGACAGGCAGAAAAACGTACGAAAGGCAGAGATACTGCAGATGAAGTGCTTCACTTCCTTTATACTTTTTGCTCCGTGCAAAAGTACCAAATTTAATTGGTGTGCATGACAATATACAAATAATGCTCGAGAGGACTGTTGACGAACAAGAGCTTGAACGCCTCCTCCTGGATGAACAGCCGTAACGCTTTCCCCGTCGTAAGCCTGACACACCAGTTTCTTCTCTATGTTGTATTGCCTGAGCACTTCCAATATCTTGGAGGATAGCTCCTGTGCGCTTTTGTCAGGAGATACATCATAAAAGCCCAAAAACCTTTCTTTTATGCGTAGTCCATAAACGTACCGCACAATTATGCTTAATTGAGCTTTCACAGATACATCTGTGTTTTCATCTGCTTGGATAGAAACAAATTCTGCTTCTCCTAGCTCAGCAGAGATTTTCTCTTGAATGCCCATTTCAATTGATTGTATCAGATCGTTCCGGATGTCTGGAGACGTGCCTTTAAAAGTGGAATCAGTTTCCAAATGGTCTTTCATGAAAGCTTCTTCCATTGCCAGTAGATCAAGTGTTTCCAAATAATTCCCTTTATTAAGGGATCCTACATTTTCTCTTTGTCCTGAAAATGCTAATTCCTGCTTCCCGAGATAACAAATAACGTCTATTAAGCGACTGACAACTTTGCGGTTGCGAGTGACATTTTCATTGTGTTTTATTGCTTGCACTCGAGAGGTTTCAGGTAAATAATTGTCAATCCTTTTTCTCCCTAGCATGTGAAACATTTCTGCATTTTTAATGTGATTTTTCGTTCCCGCATGTTTGGAAGCTTTAGCCTCAAAATTTTTTACACTGGTAATGCCCCTATGAGTCCATGGCTCTTCACCGCCAAACATTAAGCAGTAGTAACAATGAAGCGTTTTCAAAGCACTAGACCCACTTAGCCATTTGTATTTTAAGTACCAATTACTTTGGAATTTCCTAGTCACTTTGCCATCTTTCTGAGAAAGATCTAACACTGGTCGATGTATTTTGGATTTCAAACACAACTTTTGTTCGAAGGTTAGCGTTGATAACGGATTTTTTGTCAAAAAAAGAACGGAGTCGAAGTCATGACTCATCATGTCACATACACCTGAACCTGACATGTTGAACAGTATCAATGCACTAGATTTAGTCACACAAATCCACAAAAACAACCGCACTACTCACGCACTCAAAAGCAAGCCAATACTGCCAATGCTGATGTGTTGGACTGGACGAGACACACAAAGAAGGCTGGTCGTGAGGGAAGCGGGAGGGGGGATGCGCAAACCATTCTGAGCATTGCTCGGGATAGACATGCAGCAAAGCGTCTCTCCAAGCTACCAAGCATGCAGCGCAGGGCCGCAGAAGGAAGGGGGCTCCGTAAGGGAGCACGAAACACTTGAAGCTTGCTGTATTTACAGTTTCCTTCAGCAAAAGTAGAGTAGACATACCCATCCCAAAGGAAGGGTCTCTCTACAAGGAAACAGTTGTGCTTCTCGATATAATAAATGTACAACAACCATCTTCAATTTAAATTTGCAAAAGTGAAATTATTAGTCTTAAAATTTGATGTGTTCCACTCATATAACTTTCTCTACTCTTGAACTATTACAAACTCTTATTCCTCTATCTTCATATTAGTCGAAATAAACATTTTCAGAAATTATCTTACTGCTGATTTTCTTATAGACGGAAGGGGAATATGGGAATACAGTAAGCTTTGTGCGAGTCACATCTTTTGAAACTTTAAAATTCCGATCTCTTTGCACGGCCAAACAGATAACAATGAATAACGACCATCCATTTGAGAAAAGATTAAGTACTGCAAAATTCACACAAATAACAAGGAATATCTCCGAAACGGTTTACTCCACAAACAAATGCATACAGACATAACTTGTGAACTTTAAGGAGATCTACACTTTTAATACACTAAGATTTGGCCTATCCTTCACGAGTTGTGCAAAAGTCGAGAGTAAACAGGCCTGCATAGGCTATAGCCATAAAATATCTTAAACATAGGTCATTTTAATCAAAGTCGATAGAACCATTTTTGAGAAAATCAAAATTTTTGCAAAATTTTCCATGAAGAGGGAGTTTAGGGTGGAGGAATTTTCTTCAAAATTCCTGTGTCGCATTCTTGAAAGACACTAAACTTAAATACCAACTTTGGTTTGTAAATCACTTTTCGTTTTGAGTTATACTGTTCTCTCTCTCTCTCACGCGAGCGGACCTTTTTCTAAAACTGCTTTTTTGGATTCAGGGGCCCTCAAAACATATTTCAGGTGAAATCTCGATATCGAAATTTTGAGTCGAATACAATAGTTCCCCTTCTTAATATACGTAGTAGAGAAAGTAAAAATAAAGAGTAAACACTGTGTACCCTGTCACTATACCACTAATTTTAGGCATGCCAAGCAAAGATACCCTAATTTCAAATTAACTTTTATTTGTAGTTTTCTGAAAAACTGTAACGATATATAACTGATTAACTACATTATATGCCTAGAATTTTCTGTGAACAGTTCAATGAAGTCTCTTTTTTTTTTTTTTTTTTTTTTCAAAATTTTAAATAAGATGTATGACTGAAAAATCATATTATGAGGTAAACACAACTTTTACTGAGAACCCTGTAATCAATCAACTACGGCGCCTCCTCCTCCTCCCGGTTGTTTTAGGTAAATAAGTGCAATTTGAAATTTGGTCCTAGACAAAAGTAAGCCATTGATAACATAAAGAATTATCTTTTAAATGAAACCTATACAAAACTTAAAAAGTCGACATTATAAGAGTTGTTTAAACTCCCGATTAGGTTCAAACCAGGATTTAAGCTAGAAAGTAAATGTCGCAAAAATGCACAAATCAAAATTAACATTTGGGTAAAATATTATAAGTTTGTGCAAAATTCTGCTTGTAGAAAACTGTATAAATTATACTATTACTGAGGGTTTTAAAACTGAAAATGGAAGTGAAGCCAACAGTAATTTTATAAATGAAATGTTACTTTTTTAAATTAACATATACATGTACGAGTAGATCCATACATTCCATATAATTACATACTCTACAGTGCTGCTTCCTAAAAAGCACACACAACGTACGTTTGTAAGAATGAGTGAACCACGCAGACCAGATCACAAATGAGCTTCACTAGCTGGGAGAAAAGCGGCATGTTGTTTGTTGCTGTGACAGATTAAAGCTTGTTGGAAGGTTATGTTACAGTCTCTGTCGTTTGTTTCTGGCACATTGTTGTCGCATTTTTGCGAATTCTGTTTTAAGTTTGTCACATTGCTCGACCTCGAATAGCGAAAAGCAACAAAAGTGATCGTAATTTTAACTCTGGCTCAAACTACAGTTTTGGGTTTTACTTCGTTTTATAAACCTTATCCTTAGCTGAACTTCAGTTTAACTTGACCAGAACCCGTGTTCCGTATAACTGCAGTTTAACGCTATGTTGTAAGCTGGCGGTTCCAGTTGTGTATGCGGATACTGGAGAGATATTTGAGGAATTACTGTTAAGATGAAGTTGAAACACCTCGAGAACCGAAAACTTCCCAAAACAGATCTAATCACTTTCAGATATCGAATGACCACGATTTTTGAAATAGATTCAGACTGACGAAACAGATAGTCCTAACCTTAACCATATCCAACTCGAAGGCGGATAGAGGAATCAAATAGAAGTTATAGAAGATAAAACCATATATTTTAATATTGTATTCCTATTAAAATAACAACACATATTCAAAACTTATAAAGGCTAAGGCCATGTAATCGCTTAATCCATACTACACCTAAACGTACACTATAACCTTCCATGAGCATTAATAAAATAGCTTGTCGGCTAGCTTTCTGAATACATACGAGAATGTTCTATGTCGTCCATAATTAACCTGAAGGAAATAGAGAAACGAGTTAAGATGAACGATTTGTAGTACTTATGTGCAAATAAATCTTATGAGTACTGAGAAGTGTACAGAGGAGTTTTTTAGATGTGGCGAATGACCTTGCTGGGATCTGCGCTAGTGACGTAATGAAAATTGATGGTGGGGATAACGTCTCGGTTCCATAAACAAGACTGCTAATAACGCAGGCGAACACTGTACTTAAAACACGCATTCCCGCGGTGTTGATTGCACTGTAGCCTGAGGGATACTAACCTCACACCCCTATGGTCTTATAAATACAGATGTGAAATCGACCATAAAACCACCGCGCAACTTTACGCCATTCGCCACGTCTAAGAAGTACCGCTGTACACCTGTTTAGTAGTACCAACAAAATGCCAAGCAAAACCCTGAATGTACCTAAATTTCTACGAGCTACGTTACTGCAAACCTTATTTTTCGTTGTGAATGCTGCCACTTTAACTCTAAACTGTTACGTTTATTTTTCATCCTAAATGGCCATTATTTCAGAGCGCTAATCTTTTTTCTCCGCTAGCAGGCCTACCAAAAGCATTTAGTTGAACAAGAACACGCGACCGAACTTGTTACTGCTAACGCTACTGTTTTTCGTGGATGCTTGCCTATAACGTTAAAATAACGTTACGATTAATCTGTATTGTGAAGCATGGGCGTCGCGAAGGGGGGGTGGGGGCCGGGGGCTGGAAGTTGGTCAACTTAATGTGCAATAAATTACTGACTATTAAATTACTATTTTAATTTTAATGTAATGATCAATTTTTATTTAGCACAAATATGGTTATATGCAACAAATATAAATTTTGACAGTAAAATAATGAATTAATATTATCTGATTGCAAATTTCAAACATGTGCCCCCCCCCCCCTCCCCTTGGAAAAATGTCTGCCGACGCTCATGTTGTGAAGTCGTAATAACTGGGGCGTTAATGACAAAATGTCTTGAAAAATTGACCATTATGAATTTATGACTAATACTTTTCCTCCATCGTAGCAAAACTAATTTTTTGTATTGCAACTTCTGGTTCTTCAGTGCAAAAATTATATTAAAATAAAAAATAGTACTCACTGAGTGGCCAAAAATGAAGTGCATACGCCGCTGATTTCTGCTGCAGAATTTATTTATAACTCTGGAGTTGAAACGTTCAATGTTGGTTACCATATTCTTCTCAATGGAGAGCATTGCAAGGGCACTAAGTTGTTGCTCTGGTATGGTATTCTGAAGAAAGGTCTTGATCTTCCTCAGAGATGAAAAACATCTTTCAGGTTCAGCACTTATCATCGGCGTTGTCACTACTATTTTCAGAAGTTTTGTTATCTGAGAGAAGGTGTCCTGAAGGTCGTTGTTCGAAATGAATTGGAGTAGTGGTACAGCTCCAGCAATATTCCTAAAGTCGGGTCGCTGATACAATACCGAGAGCTCTATCTTTAACCTTCGTTTGTCCAACATGGTGTAAGCCTGGACAGCAACATTAAGTTCTCTCTCTGGGAAACGTCTAGAGTATTCCTCAAACTTTGAAGAATCCAACAAATTTGCTGCGTCTAGATGATCTAGGGCTTGCAAACGATCACGGGCTTCTCTGTTAATCTTATCACAGATTTCCTTTGCATCGGAACGTCTGCAAAGACTTATTTCCTGGCGCTTGCTCTGACAGGTGGGTGCTGCTGTAACTGCCGTGTCTTTGTCAATTGAGGATTTTATGTTATTAATAACCTGTATGAATCGGGATACTGAACTTTTTACTTTTACAGCATCGGCCGATCTTGCCTGCAACTCACTGTGCATTACATTCACGTGGGGCATTATTTTATAAAAGAATGCTAGCCAAAAGAGAAATTCTTCATCTTGTAGATTGTGGCGGAGTCTAACTGCTTGGCAACAAGTTTCGTCGGATGGTGATTTTTCCAGAGCTGATAAACACTCCAGCAGCAAGGATTTAGTTTCATATACAGCACGTACGGTCTGCGATTTAAAATCCCACTTAGTAGCTGGAGCAATAGGAATCCTTCGTGCCGCCACTGCCTCTAATGCTGAAAGTCGTTCCCGGGACTTTGAAAAGAACATGGAAAAGCCTGACAAATTTAAAAAGAACAATCTAGCCGACTGATTTTGTGAAGCGGCGCGTTCCATTGTTAAATTTAATTGTTGCGCATAACAATGCACATGAGCATTAGGATACACTGTTTTAATTTTTGCCTGCACTCCATCTTTACAACGACTCATTACAGCTGCACCATCGCATGTTTGTGCGATAATTTTGTGTGGTGTATCCTTGAACAAAGGATTTGTAACATTCAAAATACATGTTGCTACAGCATCTGCATTATGGCCTTCGGGACTGAAAAAACCCCAGAACCTTTCATATGGCACATTATTCTTCTCATAGCGCAACACTATTACTAACTGTGTCTTTTCAGAAACATCCGTTGTTTCATCTACTATTATAGCAGCAAACTCAGTCTGCTTTATTTCTTCCGAAATAACTTCACGGCAAGTTTCCAACATACAATCCAGCAACTCATTTTGGATGGATTTTGAAATCTGCTTAAAAACCCTATCACCTTCAACATGTTCTTTAACTGCACTATCTATACCGGAAATTAAGTCTATTAAACCCAAAAAGACACCCGGGTTTTTCCATGTTTGTGTCTCTTCGTGACCTCTCAAAGCCAGTTTAAAAGCACCACAGAATTTTATACAATCAATAATTCTAGAGAGCACATATCTGTTTTTTTCTACCTGCTGATTGTGTTTTACTATCTCGTCATGATAAGCACGACTTAATATTGTTGCGATACTAGCTTTCCCTAATGCACTAAGATCAAGTGTGTTGTTTATATGTTTTACATTTCCGCTATGTTTCTTTATTAGCGCACTAATATGTCCTAGATCTTTCACTCCCGCAGTACCCCACGCATCACTGTTCCCGAATAACAAACATGGAAAGCAAAAAAGTGCATTGCGAACATCACAGCCACAGATCCAACTGTGTTCATACACTCTCATACTAAATTTTCTCGTATACTCGCTTTTTTTACCGCCGCCTATAGCCCTTTGACTCAGATTTAAATTTGGAGTAGGTCTACCTAATTCTTTAACTCTTAGTTTCTCTTCCAAAGACCTACTGAAAAAGGGCCTCTTGAGCAGATCATCTACAGAATTCGCCATGTTGCTTGAGAAATACACGCACTTTCAAACAGAATATGCACTGTAACACACAACATCGAAGTACAAACAAAACTCTAAGACTGGCTGCGATAACTGCAGCACACTTACAGCTCGCAGGGATGACGTCACTAGAGTCTGCGCAGTAGAAAATACGCTGTTACTTGAGTGGATCGTGCTGCAGCAGAAATCATTTCAGCACTCACGTCGACACTAGTTTCCAGTTATCGCTGAGAGCGCGCTACACAACGTAGGTTTTGTTTGCATACCGGCGCCTATTGGAGGAGAAATTTTTACGGTGTGCTGCACATTAGCACATGATCACCGCCCGCTCTGGGATTAATGTATAAAAATTGATTGGTCCAACGCACGTAAATAATTTGAAAAATAAGCGACGTGTCCTAAAAATGATCAAACACGTAGAATAAAAATGAAAATCGAAAAGCGCCAGAACATGCAAATTGCAATACCGTTTGTTGTTGTGGCATTCAAAACTAGAATATTATTTCCGTTAGTTTGGCTGCCATTTTCTTGAGATATTTCTTCGCTGATTCTAGTGCTAAGTTGTTTATATACACTAGCACACAAGTCCTTTACCTTAACCCTAGCAATGCCAGCACTCATAACAGAACTTGTACTAGCAACGGTGGAGGATGCTTCATTGCTTCTTAAAAAGACCAATGTTAAAAACTTTGAAAAAATTACGTAATTCAGTAGTACAAACCGTGACTGACAATAACCATTAATTGCTAATCAAAAAGTTAAACGGCAGAATTTAGAAAAATAGAGAAGGTGGGCATAAGGTACCCCCTCCCCCCACTGGTATTCCAAGGGTTAAGAATACTTGAAAATTTGAAGCATAATATAGCTAGTTAGATGTTATGACCCTTTCTTTAGTACTATTTAAAAACAAATTAAAAGAACATTTCTGGGTTTTACTTGTATTCCGCCTAAAAACTCCATATAGAGATATCAGAGGAAACATGCGTTCCCAAGAATAATAAATCTTAGAAAAGATCCGCACCCAAGCTTGAAGACTTAGAGGAAGGCGTTAAAAAGTGTTCATCCCGAACCATATTTTACATGGAACATTTTTTTATCAAAAATTTTGGTTTTCTTGAGAACAGCTCCAATCTTGATTAAAATGCCATATGTTTAACCCTAGCATTACCAAGGGGGTACTTTATGCCCACCTCCTGTAATTTTTTTAAATTCTCTTTTAATGTTTTATTAAAGACATGCAATTATTGTTTCTACTACTGCATTGTGTAACTGTATCAAAGTTTTCATTGTTGGTCATTTTGAGACAGAATAAAATATCAAGGTGGTCATAAATAACTGCTCCTTTGGTATACTGTGATTTATGTAAAAAGGAATAGTTAAACAATGTTACATATTACCTTATAAACATGACAATTTAAATATCTCATTTTAAAATAAATTTGTTTTAAAATGGCTCAGATATTTTCTTACCAGTGGTGGTCACAAAGCACAAAGTGGGTATAAGTACTGGAATAAGGCTTGGTATGCTAGGTTTAACACGTTCACATTACAAACAAAATGTACTATCTTGAATTTTCTGGGAAAGTCCGTGAAATCCTCTTCATTCAGTGATTTTTGCATAATTGGTTAACTGTAAGAATTAACAAAAATCTCACCAGAAACATAAAAAATGTATTGGTATCCTAAAAGCACACAATTTGTCATGGAAACACAAGGAGCATGACATTTTACTATTGCTATATCTACTGTGTCCTACAACAAAATGTGTGAATGTGTCCTGAAAGCTTATTTGGATTAACTAGCAGCAGAAAGGATAATAAACTATTGAAAGAATAGTTTGTAGACGAGTATAGAGAAACCTGAGTGAATGTACCCCATTTGACCACTTTTTCTTTCTTTAATATTAAATTATATAGTTCTGAAAACCTACTCGTTATGCCTTCTTTCTTTCCTTAATTTTACTTACATTTGTAATTCTAGTTTCAAAAGATTACTTATTGTGCCTTAAAATGGGCAACTAGTTCAATTGGTGTTATATGCAGATTAAAAACTAAAAGGTACTGATGTTTGTACCACACCTTACCAGACCAAAATTAAATATTTGACTGCAAACATTTTTGCAAGAAATTACATGAGTTGAAATTTCACGCATTGTTGTTATTGACTTAAATGTAAGAAATGAATTTAAAAAACTTGAACCTGTTATAAAAATACAATGTTTTGGAATATTTTATTTACCACAGTGCAGTGTACAGTTTTTCTGGAAAATTGTCCCAATAAAATATGTGGAAAGCTCTTGCAATGCCAATACTTTGAAAACCAAAAAATTATAAATTTTACAAATATGAACAAGGAATATTATGAAATACGAACATTTTTAACATGCAAAGCCAGTTCAAAACACAATGCTAGCAACCTAGGTTCAGTGATTTTACATTACACCTCTCCTTAAGTTTTAACAGATGCGAAATGTCTGGATATTCTGCAGTGCAGCCACTGTTAATATGCTGTTGCCAACAAGACAAAGATTACTCAGAAACTGTATATATTGCCTGCTTCTCATATTGCAAAGACTATATGAGAGTGACATACAGTTACATGACTTTCCCTACCAATTATTTTTTGTGCATGTTAACATTCTAACAAAAGCTTACTACTTTGTATTAATCCAGATAAACAATTGCACAACTGTTTTCATGGCACATTTCGCTGCCGGTAGAAGGGGATAAGGAGGCTCAAGCAACAGCAGAATCTTTAGATTATATACTGCAGGGATAAAGTCGCACTAAGCGGATAGGTACTGTACAGATAAACATACCGTACAGGAGAACCTGTACTGCCTATTCTCGAATGCTGCTGGTATAAAATCCCATACCACCTGCAAACTTGTGAGCAAAAATGATGGCCTAAGACTGGAAAACTCCAGCTGGTAGCAACTACAAATATTATTCCATGCTATGTTGCTGTCTACAGCAGACATATTCAACCAGGGGTACGCAACAATTTAAAATACGCGGACAATCAGTATAATAACGGGTTCTTCATCTGAAACCTAACGGGCGCACGGCATTTCACATATACGCGATTGGGTGTGCCACAGCCGGCTTTGCCCCTAGATCAACTCCGCGCGTAAAGCATGTAAACACTTACCTTATACAAGATGCTGGAAATGTCCACCCTCGGCTAAACAAGCTTTATATCGGGAGAACACATACTGATTCACACGATTAAGTTGGGCCACTGTAATGTTTCCGATTTCATTTCTAATGTTTTGTTTTAGTTCTTCCAATGTATGGGGATTTGTCTCGTAAACTTTGTGTTTCAGATTACCCCACAAGTAAAAATCACACACTGTTAGGTCGGGTGAGCGGGAGGGCCATACACCAGCACTGATCACTCGATCTTCAAACACTTCCCTAATTTTATTCATGGACTCTTCTGCTATATGGGCAGTAGCAGAATCTTGTTGAAACCACCCATATGACTTCTCTTCTTCTGTCAGTTCATGATAAAATGGGGTAAAAATGTCATTTCGGTATCTCTCTGCATTTACAGTCTGCTCGTAGAATATTGGACCGATTATGCGTCTAGCGCTAACAGCACACCACACTCCAACTTTCCGATCATTGTGGGGGATTTCTTGAACGCGATGGGGATTTTCAGAGACCCAGAACCGACTGTTATGAGTGTTGACGCTACCATTTAGGTGGAACCACGCCCCGTCGGAAAAGAACAGAAGCTGTGGATCAATTAAACCGTCACTCACTGACGAAAGAAACCATTCACAATAATGGATTCGTGATACTGGGCAACCTTGTTTTAAGGCTTGGACACTGGTACACTTATAAGGTTTTAGTTTTAAGAATTTAGTTGCTCTATGTGCAGAAGACTCTGAAATTCCCACTTGTTGTGCTAATTTTGGGATGGATTTGCTTGGTGAACTTTCAAAACATGCGCCGATTTCGTTTAACTTTTCCTCTGTTAAAACTGTACGTTTACGCTTTCGCTTTTTGTTTGCTACAGAACCGGTGGTTTCCAATTTCTTCACAATCTCGTGAATTGTAAATCTGGAAGGAGGCACTTCACCAGGGAACCTTTCAATATACGCTGAGCGAACACGACTTGGTGATTCCCATTTATAATAACTTTCACACACGAAAATGCGTTGCTCTAGAGTCAAGCGCCTGTTCATGTTGGGGGCCGGTTCAATACTGCCGTGTGGAGTACACGCCGCTAGCCCACGGTAGTGGGGGAATCCATTAAGGTCGCGGGAGAGGCGAAACGCCGTGTGCTCCGTTAGGTTTTAAATGGAGAACCCTGTACATTTCCTGAATGATCAGTTCATCACATATAACGAAAAATATTTCAGCTAGACAGACTTGAATAATTGCTCTCTGCTACAAAATCAACAAAGGTGGTACTGGAGACATCTTATGTGTTAGTGTTCTAGTCTATACAATAAAAATTAATGGCTAAATGTCTTGCTAAACGCAAAACTCGTGAACGGCTGGTTTTTTTTTTTTTTTTTTTTTTTTTTTTTTTTTTTTTTTTTTTTTTTTCTTCCAAATATTCATTGAAGCACGAGGGAGGTTCTTATGAAGAGAAAAATTGGAAAAATTGCACGGAAAAACACAAAAACATTTTTCTTTTTCCCATTCAAACGGAGAAAACTGGTTGTACGCATATAACCTCTAATCTCCAAAACCACTCGACCGATCACCATGAAATTCGGCACAATAGTATATGTATTTTTTCATAGACAAGATTTTTATGCTGTCCATTTTACTATACGACGTAACATTCACGTTTTCTCTACTCCCATTTCTTTTGCACGAAATGCTCTCATAATCCTTCTCTACTCGACCTTCAACACACAATTCATACAATTTTCTACTATTGTAATAGAAATGCAACATATTGCATTCACACGCTTTTCTCTACTCACTTTTCTTTTACGAAACCGCTCACATTTCTTTCTCTATTCGCGCTTTAACATATCATTCATACAATTTTCTATGATTGTAATAGAAATGCAACGTATTACATTCAGTTTTGTCTACACGCGTTTCTTTTATGAAACTCAATCACATCTCTTTCTCTAATTCCTCCTCTACAAACAATTTATGCAATTTTCTATATGTTTGAAATTGAAATGCAACGTCTTGCATTCTCGCGGCTTTCTCCGCTTTTATTTTCTTCCTGTGGTATTTGCAGTTGTTCAACAGTGCTTTTGCAGTGTTTTCTTGGTGTCTTTACTTATTTTGTATTCTTTATAGTTATCCAAGCTGTGTGTACAAGCTGTAGGAATAAAACTATCAAACCACGGGAAATACCAGATATTTCAGCTAGTTGCAAGATATAAATCACCTTATACCGCAATTCAAAACATTATATCTATAGTACTTTGATTATAGCAGGTAAAATGCTACACAAAAACTACGCTAAAGTAACCAAAACAATTCCGAATTGTGGCACAAGTAGGTAGAACTCATGATATGGCACAACACATTGTTCACCAAATAGAGAATACTAACATGGACACAAGATTTGCGATTCAAATCGATGAATCGGCGGGTGTCCGATGATGCTGAGTTACTTATGTTCATCGTTTTGACATTTACTTGATCATCTGGCCCTATCTAGGGTTTGCCTAGCGACACAGAATACTACAAATAATAATTAATCTCATACAGAAATAATGGATAGCAAATATGACAATAATAAAAAATAACAGCAACAATCGTGTAAAAATAATTATAAGGTGTTATAATTATATATAACAATAAAAGGTGTTATTTCTGATTAAATTCTAGGATGTAAACAACTAGAGAATACAAAGAAAGAGGATTATCTTTTAAATTCTTTAGTTATAAATTTTAACTGTTTTACATATTATGGTTATGTATAATTTTAATTAAGAGCAACGCTAGATCACGACCTAGGGGTATAGGTTGGAATTTAAAATGTCTTTGGGGTGAGCAGAGAAAAAAAAAAGGTTGAATACCACTGGTCTATAGCTTATGATTTCCCAATTATATAAAATTAATTCAGAATGAACACTT
This sequence comes from Tenodera sinensis, assembly GCA_030765045.1. Taxonomy (NCBI): domain Eukaryota; kingdom Metazoa; phylum Arthropoda; class Insecta; order Mantodea; family Mantidae; genus Tenodera; species Tenodera sinensis. Next base: position 38,704,812 of record CM060961.1, on the reverse strand, counting down.
GACAGACTGTTTGCAGAAAAGGTTTAACATATGGATTTAATTTTTCATGTCAATATCATATCAGTATTTAAATGCCCTATCCCGCCAACATTAAACGTACCGTCATTAACTATTACCTCGCCTATAGGAGATATTAAATTCAAATTTTAACAGAAAGTTGAAGCATGGCTTATATATTAGCTGATGCACTTTTATACAGTTTATACTTTAAGGTTTTTTTTAATAATAAAAAAAAAAGAAGATAGAACGTCGACACATTTATATTAAAATGTAGTTCACATAAAAAAAAAAAAAAAAAAAAAAAAATATTCACACCAAGGCAGAACGACAATACCAATGAGGTCTTATTCTATCATCTCAAGACTTAATTTAGTTCTCTTCAATAGTTCTAGAGGATGTTTACATTGAAAACTCCTCATTTGCATAAAAAAACTGTTCAAACGAAAAATGGAGGAAAAATACACAAATATATTTACAAAGAAGCAATTACACTGCTCGGGCATAAAGAAGCTGTGACATTTGGTAGTGATACCAATTTCTAGAGAAAAACTTCTAATAAGTACCTCCCTACTCCAAAGAATAAAGCAGTCATGAGTTTGGCCATGATGCGCTGCAGAATTAGTATTACAAAATGGCAAATGCAGCAAAATTCAAATTTTTAAACTAAAAAAACTGACATTTTTCCAATGCTTGGGATCCAGAAAATTTGGTGAAATCTTTGTGTTGAATCCTAAGAGCATGCTACACTTGAATATTGATTTTGGCATTTACCTATCCAAGTTCTCCTCTCTCTCTCTCTTTGTAACACATTCTTTTTCTACAAATGCTACTGTTTGCAGTGGATCTCAAAACGTGCATTTTTGTGGAATTTAAATATAGCATTTTTGCTTACTTGCTGAAAACATGCAAACCTCCGTGAGTACTTACACCTTTCATTCTACTTCGCATTTTATAGATGTTTCACACAGCTCGATGACTTGATCATGTTCATCAAACACAACCTGTAGATCCCTGTAATGTTTTTCTATTTCCTCTACCTGCTGTATGTAGTCGGTCCACATTTCTGGTGTAATGTCTTGGATGGAGGAGCTCAAAACGTCAATTAATTCACACACAGGACGGCCTTTCAAATTCTGTGTAGCTATTTTTTGTTTCACTTCTGTCCACGCCATTTCAATGGGGTTTAGAATACAATGATAAGGAGGTAATCTTAACAGTACATGACCATAGCTTGCGGCCAGTTCATCGATTCCATAACGCTTTTCCTGTGATTTGATGGTTTCAAGTAGAACAGGGCGCGCTGGGATGGGGTTTGGAACGGTAATGTCATGGTTAATCATGTAATTTACGATGTCTGCTTCATTCCAGGAACTGTTAGGTTTAGGATTAACAATGCGATAGTGGTAGGGGGCATTATCACACACTATGACGCTAGGCTCTTCCAGACGTTTCAAAACGGAATCTGTAAACCACTTCTCAAACATTTCTGTGCTCATAATTGCGTGATAATCCGCTGTTGCTTTCTGAACGTTTTTGTGGGTGACAAAAAGTGCATCTTCAAGAAATCCTGATCTTCCTCCGCAATGTACTATCACAATTCGCTTACCTTTGCCATCAGAAAAGGTAGTAGGGAAATTATCGGGATCATCAATCCAGCTTTTCATTCTACAAGTTTCTGTGTCGAACCAAGTTTCATCCAGGTAGACGTCCTGGTAGCCTTCACTTCGAAGTTCATAGATTTGTTGCAAATACTGATATCTCCAGGCAATCACATCCTGTGACTCGGATAGAATAGTTTTCTGTCCTATAGTTTTATGTGAAAACCCCATGCTGTCTAATAGTCTATAAATAGTTGTGGTGGAATATGGAAAAACATTCTTTTTTTCATTTGTTTTCCGCTTCATTGCGAGGGTTAAACCTTCTCTCGTGAGCGTTTCTCCCTTCAGGTAAAATTCATACACAGTACGCCGTAGTAAATCTCGCGAAAAATCATCAATTTTGTCAAATGGTAACTTTATTCTGTTTTTGTGGCTTTTTGTGGGAGTTTCATAGCCGTCTGTGTCCGAAATACGCCTTACATTCTTCACGGTGGTTATTCCTACGCCTGTTGCTTCAGACACCAATTTATTGAGGTTTGCGTGTGGCAGAACTTTTCCATTATCGATCACTCCTTTGAAAAATCGTGTTACGTTCTGTAGAATTTTTACAGTCTGCGTTCTTAACTTGGCTCCTTTGCCGACAACTGATTTAGGCTTCCTACCTGGTGTCCTTTCTCCGAGGATCTCACCTGCAGAGTTAGATGATCCTCCGTTGCCGAGGGTTCCAGAAACGCTGGCTGCCGGATTATAATTAGTTTCATAATCTGAACTGTCAGACTCTTTCTTCACCTTGGAAAAGTTATCCGTGGAAACGAATTCGAATTCCACATCGCTGTCTGAACTTTCATCACTGAACCACATAGTTTATCACTTGCTAAATACACTCACTTCCTCACACGGCTACGTTGAAACTGCAAAGACGCGACATTATTGTACCGCCCATCCTTTAACGACCTTCCTCATCCCACTGCCTTTCAGTGCCAACTGGTCGCGTAGACAGTGTTGTCACGTCTTTTACTTGGATCGCTCTGGGGTATAACTCAACAAGCAGAAACTTTAACAACACTGAATGCACAACCCCACTTTCGCTAAGAGCATATTGAGAGGACCCTACCCTTTCCATTGTGTTCATGTCATTAGCAGCGGAAGAAGGCTGAGGGACAGGTTTACAACTTCTTGGAATGCGGTCGTTAGGGGATGGGCATTACATTACCTTTGTTTCCGAAAGAAAGCTGAGCCACACGGTACTACGAAATACGCATGCGCATTTAGCGGGATGAGGAGGGACTATTTCGCTAGCATTGCTCGCCAAACTTAGAAGACTCTCGAGTGGAAGGGGGCATCTTATCTTGCCGAAAAGCTACATTTTACTGTGGAAGTATGTGCAAGAAAGCCATACAGTTAAAATGCAGTATGCTACTATATAACTGCAGCATAACATTGCATGACTCGGCATGGGCGTCGCGAAGGGGGGGCAAGGAGGGGCCGCGGGCCCCCCTTGGAAAATAACAAATGTAATGTGCAATCAGTTACTGTCAGACTATTGCTTTAATTTTGAGGTAAAGTACACTTTTTATTTAGCATAAATTAACATGCTTATACGTAAAAAAATATTATAACTCAATTTTTTATTGTTTTTGGCAACAGAATAATGAATTAATTGCAAACTTCCAACATGCGGCCCCTCCCTGAAAAAAAGTCTGCCGACGCTCATCAGACTCGGCATTCATCTCATAAATTCATTACAGCTGGGGACTGAACATAGCAACCTCTTTACTATCCAGAAAGGAAAGGGACGAACTTTCCTTCCACTGTATGTAAATTTTAAGACACCAAACTAAAGATGTTCTGGTGCCCCACACACGCCAATCACGTTGCAAACAATTTTTCAGCATTTTCTCAATCATTTCCTATTCGCATGCTCTTACGTTCGGATGTGTTAACGATTGAGAGATGAAATATCTACCGAACACGATATCAAGGAGGATCAAAAGCCTGGTCTATCCCAACGGTCTCCAATTTATGGTCTAATTTATTAAATATTCGTGTTTAAAAACAGTTACACAAATTATATTTATCAGACTTTGGGGAGGTAACAGTTTACTCCTAGCACTGACAAATGAGTGTTATGTACGAAGTTTGTTATTCTCGCATGAAAGGGTAATGCTGATTGCATCAATAATAATAATAATAATAATAATAATAATAATAATAATAATAATAATAATAATAATAATAATAATAATAATAATAATAATAATAATAATAATAATAATAATAATAATAACTAAACGCATACAAACAACGAATTTGAATAGGCAAATTTCTAAAAAATTATTTAGCATGTAGAATAAAAATGAATGTCGAAAACTGCCAGAACACGTAAAACCCCAATTCCTTTTTTTTTTCTTTTTTTTTTTTTTTTTGATACTTAGGGGTTGGTATTATTTCAAATGCACGAGGGGAAAAAGGCTGCCTTCGAAAACTATGTATCTCAGGAACGTCTGTAAACAACGTCTGTTATCCTCGTGTAAAAAGTGAGGAGCGAACTAAACCCGGTGTGCAAATAAGATTTGTAACACTGGCTATAGCAGCGCTAACATTTTAACTATTCAAGTAAGATATTGTCAGTGTATTATTAAATCTGTGTATTACAGAATTAATATCGTGTAATAGCATAATGGTTAACCTTCGCCCCCCCCCCCCCCTCCACTTGAATATCACAAAATAACGTGCGATCATTTGTTGATTTTAAACTGCATACAAACGTTCTGGTTTTGTGAACAATGCAAGATAAGATGTAGGAAATAGTCACATATCAGGGGCGGCTCTGCACGATGAACGATAGCAATGTTCACCTTAGTTATATTGTTTCATGCGAACCCTAAGTGCTTCATTAATATCACAAGTTACGCTGCATATCATTTAACAACAATAAGTTAATCGTGTGTAACACACCTGTCTTCTGTTTTATCTATATCTCTCTGTTAAAAATATTTCTTCAAGAATTCATGAGCCTGGTATACAATTGTGTATCTCTGGTAACATGTACTGGATACAGCGAAATAACTTAACATTTGTATATAATTATATTATTTAATTATAATTATATAATTTCATGTATCATGAGTGTCCACCGCCTGTGGTGCCATACGCAGCTACAACGGTTGTCAACACTACTTTACCGACATTTTTAACATGCGTTTCAATGAGGAAAGATACACATAACAAATATTTCCACATCTAATTTTTCTAACATCTTTAAGTGCCCTACCCTTTTACTTCTACTACGTGTAGTATAATAGAAGTATTGTATTCGACCCCAAGTTTCTATGTGGAGATTTCACCGGAAATACATGTTTTGAATCAAAACAAGCATTCTTAGAAAAAGGACGCGTGCGCGCGTGTGTGTCTGTCTGCCAACAGCATAACTCAAAAAGGAAAAGTCGGTTAAAAACCAAACCTGGTATTTAAGTTTAATATCTCAAGGATGCGACACGAAGATTTTGAAGAAAATTCCCCCACCTTAAACTACCCTTTATATGAAAAATTTCATTTTTTCAAAAATGGCTCTAGTGATTTTGATTAAAATGCCATATGTTTAAGATAGGTGGCGCCGTGGCTGAGTGGTTAGACCGCTCGCCTACCACCTAGTTCGATCCCAGGGACCCGCATGTGGTATTCGTGATGGACGAAACGGCGTCTGGGCGGGTTTTCTCCAGTTTTCCCCGCCATTCATTCCACAAATTGCTCCATTATCATACCTGGTGCTTGTCTGACCACCTGCTTCCAGGTGTTCACTCAGTCCGGTCCAGAGGTTCCTCTGGTCTGACCCCACTGGCTTGTAAGTCCTGCATAAGGGGAGGGTAATCAGGAAAAGAACAAGTTTAAGATTAATTTTTATGACAAATGAAATGTATAGTATGAATTTTCCGACCATAACCTATATAACTTGATTACTTTGGCATAGGATAGAGATAGACCAAATCTTACTATACCAAAAATGTTGATCTCATTAAAACACATAAGTTATCTCCAAATTCACTTTTTTGTGGGATGAACCATTTCGGAGATATTCCTTGTTATTTGTGTGAGTTTTGCAATATTTAAAACTTTTCTCAAATGGAAGGTAATTATTCAATTTTTTTATCCCTTAACCGTGCAAAGAAAACGGGATTTCAAAGTCTTCATATAGCGACCAGCTTTAAAAGATTTGACTATCGCTCAAAGCTTACTGTATTCCCATATTCCCCTTGCATCTACAAGAAAACACAATAAGATAATTTCTACAAATGAAGAAGATGAAGATAAAGAGGAATAGGAAGTTGTAAGAACAGTTAGTAAACCCATGGAAAAAATGACTGAGCGCATTAGGAGAGCAGAATATTTTTAAGTTCCACGTCGTGTGGCAGAGCGGTTTACACAAGTCGATATTCCAGCATGCAGCTGAGTGTACTTATAGCCTTTGATCTAATGTTATCGTCTATCGCACATCCAAATGGGCTCTGCCTTGAACAGCCAACCTTATAATCCGGAGGGCTCGAGTTCCAACCTTGCTTTTCAACACTTCAAATAAAATGATACACTTACCTTGAGACGCTCAAATAAACCAGAACGCTCTTCTGAACTCAGAGAAGCATACTCAGGCAAATGTTTCTTGTTATAATGTTTCATAATGTTGTATTTTTTTACGACAAAAGTCTGGTGGCATATTAAGCAGCGTATTCTGTTCCGAATGAGCTGGCACATGTACAGAAATTCCCATTCTGTGCGGAAAATAGGGATAATGGGTTTTACACAGCGTTTATTCGCCGCCATGACCGGTGCAATACTGACATAGCCAAGTTGCCACATGGCAACACACACAGCCAGTAGATGCCACCACGGCTAATAAAAGCTCTTCCAGCTCGGTAGCTCGGTCGATGCCACGGTGGCATCGCACGACCCTCATTCCCTCTGCTGGAGGCTCGCGCTACTTATTACTGGGAGCTAGCGTTCCTCAGTTTGCTAAGGTAGCATTTTATCTTGAAGCCGTGCAAAGAGAAATTACCAGACAACCTATTTATAACAGAAGTACTATTTCAGTTTTCTGCTAGTAATGGGAGACCTACATTTCATGCCAGTGTTATGTTAAAACTGCAAACAGCTATATACAGAGTGGAAGGGAACTTATTACATTACAAACAAAAAACTAATGGCGTACTTTTTGATCAGCCTATTTCGAAAACATAAATGGTTTTTGTTCCAAATTGGAAGCATAATTCCACAAGAATGTATGAGGGTAATAGTTTGTTACTTGTAATATGCGTAGAGTAACTTAATTTTGACATAACATCGGTAGTAATTATTGGAAATCACACGCCTCGCGCAAGCGTTTTTTTAACATTGAAATAATGAGAGCTTTGATGCGAGTCATGTAGCTGTCTTATCTCATTGTGGATGTCGTCACTTGCTCAAATATCACTGGACTGTTTATTTCATATCTGTCTGCACAGAGAAGTCGAGGGGAAGACAGATGATTTAGACAGCATATTGCACCAAGTAATATGAGAGATAAGGTCCCTTAATACAGATGATAGAAGGAGAAAGAAACGAGATCCCGGCTCGCTAACTATCCTCTGGGTGAAAGTCAGTGTTCAAAAATAAATGCGCGAACTTATAAATATTTATGGTGTCTGGATTGTGCTTTGCATACCTGAAACTATTTTCAGATTTTACACCGTACACGACTGATATCTATCTCTTATTTACACAATTAATTTCTTTGAAATAAAAGGTACCAAAAACGGGGATGTTCAAAATGGGGCCCAAATAAGAAATACCTTCAACTTACTTTTATTGATAAACAAAGGAAACTCCTAACGGATGAAGGAGTTCTTAGAGTAAAACGGGCATATGAAAGCGTTGGACAATAAATCACCAATTTTAAAGTAATTATGCAATAATAGGATGTATTCGTGAGAAAAAAGAACGCATCGCAATTAGACCGCCAATATACGAGTCTTAATGACAGACACCGTCCCTTATTTGGTACAACGTAATGTCTCGTATTGACCGCCTCCGTAGCGCAGTGGTAGCGCGCCTGCCTGTGGCGCGGAGGACCCGGGTTCGATCCCCGGTACCGGCATGGGATTTTTCCCCCGTTGGGAGGGGGTGCACTCAGCCTCGTTAGGTCCCTGGGGGGCCAATTGAGGAGCTATCCTGATAGAAAGGTAGCGTCCCTAAAAAGGTCAAAGTAGTCGCCTTACGGTCGGGGGAGTCGGTGCTGACCCCCGCCACCCCCAACCTGCACTCCTCCGTGGTCTTGGCTGCGGCTGGAGGACGCAGCGGCCGGGCGATGAGGGTAACCTCTGAATAAGGGGAAGACGCCCTAGGGGAATGTCTCTTATTAGGATCCAGGATACACTGATATTTGGTGCCTGCTTATGTCCAAATACATTATTGCAGACAAACTGAATCTGTATGTAAGAACTTCTATTACCCTTATTACCAAAAAGTAATTGAAATGCACTTAGTACTTGCAATAAAAGTTACAACTTCTGCAACAAAATTTCTGCTCCTCAGCTTGGTACTACTTGGCAAAGCCACGAGGCGTATCGGAAAGAATGTGAAATTGCCCAGCTGTTTACGCGAGATTAGCTTACAAACACGCCAATAAGTGTATGTACACTCTGTTCAGATGCAATCATATCTTCAGGACAGCAACGTCTCATATCGGCAGACGCGAATATGTGTTTTATCACTGACTATACGCCAAGTTACTATTATTTTGCTCCTCTAATAAACAAGATAAGAAGCGATCGCAGCGCTCGACAACCAAGGTCAATAGGTCTCGTCGCTTTGCCAGGTTGTACTGACCTTGGCTTTCGAGCGCTGCTATAGCTTTTTATCTTGTTCACTAGAACAGTGAAATACTAGTAACTCCAGGTTCAGTCAGTAATGCAATGCAAATGGATGATCTCTCACGCCTGCGGATATGATATGATGTCCCGAAAGATATGATTATATTTGAACAGATTGTACATACACTGTCGCGCCGTGTATGTGATGAGATAAGCTCGCATAAACATCTCGACAGTTTCACATTCTTTCCAATACACCCCATGGGTTTGCCACACCACAAAAATATGGTACTATGCAAGCAAAAGCATAACACACCTTGAAGGACAAGGTCACTTTGAACAGCATTGAAAATTTACATAATTTAACACACGTTGATTAAAAACACGATAAGCTGACGTCACTGCATACTGATACTACAAGAGCTGGCATTTTATCCGATAAATTTGCACACTTGCAAGCATTAAGATAACGACCATAACAGTCGATACATCGGGTTTTGCTAAACGTTATTGACCAATATCAAATAAGCCACAAGTGAATGGAATTAGGCCATATAATTATAAACAGTTTCTTTGGTTACTTGGGGCTTCTTTGCTTCAAAAGTAAAAACAATAAACTCCCGATTATTCGTGTGCGGTTTGCTCGGTTTGAGAATTAAGGCTTGTGCGTTTGAAAACATGTTGCACAGAGGAAACGTATAAGTTAAATTTTCTGTAATTGGACGAGTCTTCAAATAAAATTATGCTACTGGGACAGTAAATGACAAAAGCATATGAGGAAAACATAGCTGCCGTTGGGCATTACAATGCAAACCACTATTTTATACAAATATTTTTAAGCATAAACATTCTGCTATACTTCCACATTTTAAATCCAGGGATGTTTTGAAATATTTTCTTTCTCGTGAATTTGTGGCATGAGTTATCCTTTATTAATAGATTCACCGCTGGCTTCTGTGCACTACAAAATGTGTACAGAGGCGAATGACCTTCCTAGGATCAGCGCGAGTGACGTCATGCAAACTGATGGTGGGGGGTAAGTTCTAGGTTTCTTTCCTGGAAATAAACAAGACACTGCTGATGATGCGAGCGGACACTATACTTAATCCCGTACTGTTCCCGATGTTGACTGTATGGAAGTCTAGAGATACTAACCTGACACCTTGATGTCTTATAAATACAAAAATAAACTCGCCCATAAACCACTGTGTATTTATTGTCCATTCGCCACGTCTAAAAATACCTCTGCAGTAGCGTAACGTTATCCGATCTCAACCATAAAGAGAAACAATGTGCCTAGAATGTCTATGAACATACACATCTTTCACTAATAAAAGCACAATTTACCCTGACAATACATAAACCTATTTAGATATTTCTACGTTTACCTCAGTGCATACTAGTACCATTTCCGGTCGGTAGTGATCAGTCGCCGGTATTTTGGGCACCCACCCCGAGCTCGTCTTCTTGTATTGCAAATGTTCGGTAACAACCTCGTGTATCAAAGATCGTGACATTTGTGGAAAAAGTTTATGCAGTTCGGAAAGCGTCAATCTTTTGTTTTCCTGAATCTTGGCATTCAATTGTTCTTTCAATTCATCGCTCACTATAGAAGGCCGTCCGGACTTTTCCTCGTGATGCACATTTGACCTTCCTCTTTTGAACATACGACACCATTTTCGTACATTTCGTTCGCTCATTGCATTATCACCATACACTTCCACAAGTTGCCGGTGAATTTCAGACCCTTTGATGTTTTTAGCGCCTAAAAATCTTATAACCGACCGCACTTCGCACCCGAGGGCATTTTCAATTTTCCTACTCATGTTAATAAAAACTATCGCACATCAATATACGCAGAGGTCCTACTTAGAAGACGGCTCCACGGCAACTGCGCACGTCTATGCGCGGTCGCTCGGTCCCTACATTCCGGACGCGGTAGCGTTGCCAACAACGTAACACGAATGCCTCTGAAAGTCTTTAGTTTCTTAACGTGGTGAAAAGCACGCAAATGCATGTGAATGCCTTATTTGGCACTTATACACGTTTATTTATTTATTTTATTATTATTATTATTATTATTATTATTATTATTATTATTATTATTATTATTATTATTATTATTATTATTATTATTATTATTATTATTATTATTATTATTATTATTATTATTATTATTATTATTATTATTATTATTATTATTATTATTATTATTATTATTATTATTATTATCATTATTATTATTATTGACAACCATTGTTAACGGCAAAAGGCTACCCCAGAGAACAAAAAAGGTGTTTAAATATTTGTTTGAATGCGTATCCATGTGCTAACTTTAAAGAGACTTTTTTAAAGCATGAATTCGTCAATCGTTTAACATTTTATTAGTTACACATTATAGAAAATCTCTTTCGAAATGAAGAGGACTTCATGGATTATTCCCAGAACATTCTAGATATACATTTGGTCATGTAAATATATTTAATATACGGTCTTTTAATCAACATCATTTGAACTGTTTTTGAGAAAATCGAAAGCTACGAAAAAAAATCATGAAAATTATAGCTTAGGGTGGGGGTGAGGGTTATCTTGAAAAATCTTCGTGAGGCATCCTTTGAGTTTGTTATTTAACCAACGTTTCGTTTTGAGTTATGCTGAGACACAAACCTTTTTCTGAATGTTTTTTCCTTTTTTTATTCAGGGAGTCTTTCAGCGTGTTTCCTGTGAAATTTCGGTATCAAATTTTTGGGTGAAATACAATACTTTCGCTACTTGCTAAGTATGTAACAGAGAAAGTACAATGGTGGAATCTACAGAGAACAATTTGATTAGTTCTAATCATTCGATTTTTTTTATTCCTGCTTCTGAATGTACCCTTGTTCTTAGGTGCGTTTAGCATCCATCATCCATCTCTTCGTCATAATGAGCCTCTTAAGTCGTGTTATAGCAATAGATTGACATTTTTGTGAAGCATTTCAAATTTGGCTGAAATCTGCATAACATTAATAGTAGTTTATATGGAAAGCCTACAGATACGATATTTAGGATTGTTTTATAAAATATCTAAAGAAAACCAGAATCCAAGACAAACATTTGCGAACTTGCATATAACGAACGTTGAGCTTGTTCAGGTCGTTACTGACTCAATATTTACGTTCATGTGTATTGGTAAATTACCGTGCACGACTTGCCTATCTGTTACATCAAAGTTTTTTGGATTTACAACGACACACATGGAACGCAACATTTCTAGAAGTTCATCGACTTAAGTAGCCACTTTGCGCAGTTAAGCAAAATGCAAACCTTGCCGGCTATACGAGAGGTCCCGGGTTCCCAACTAGGGGTGGGGGCTTATTCTTCCTCTATCTGGTAGTATAACGGAGAGTGTGAATGTGAGTGTGATGTAATGTACAAAAGTCAAAGAAAAACCACTGTATACGACTTAACACCACTGCCGTGAGAGCATGTTCCAAAGTAACAGGCCGCCGATAAAACCATTGCAGTTAAAGGCGGAATAGAACAGAACAATAAAAACTGCAAAAAACAAAAACTCTTAACGCAACATGGCTTTTACTACCTCAAAACCACGTACACATTTCGCTTATACATTATATTATTCAAATAAAAAAGAATTCTTCCATTACATATATAACCCACGGTGCAACTGCTCTTCCCGGGTCAAGACCTACAGCCCAGCCGCTGCGTCCCCCACCTCTGCCCACCACAGGCGTGATGAGTGGGATGCAGTACTCGAGGGTGGTACGTGGTCAGTGCCCGTTCTCTCCCGCCGTTATGCGGTGTACGCAATCAGGAAGGCTACTTTTGAACCAAGTAGCTCCTCAATTAGCCGCTCAGACACCTAACTAGGCTGAGTGCACCCCAGACCAGGTCTCGCAGCAGGAGAAAATCTCACGTCGGTACCGGGAAAGGAGCCTGAGTCTCCCGTTTGGTAAGCAGCAGCGCTACAATTCCATCTATCATGTTACTCACCTAAATATCTGCCTATACGATTCAACATCTAACTTACGTACATAATTTTCATGTGTTTGTATCATAACTGCTTTTTGTAGAAAATAAGCTCATGCGAAGGAAAAACGAACGAGAATTTTCGAAATGTAGCATCAGAATTCTCCAGTCAACTTAGGAAAATGTTGGCATACCTACCCCAATGAATTCCCCGAAAATGCTAACATTAGGAAAAATGACGTTTGAGTGAAAGTTTTAATGGGCGGCAAGTTTTGTCTAAGTGAATGTGAATGAAGAGCTTCATAGAAACCCCAAGATATAAATCTTATGTCCTGTTCATATCCCAAAGACATTTTAATGGAACTTTTTAGAGTAGCTTTTGAGAAACGGGTTACTTTACGTTTTTCGTTTGTTTATACTGGAAGAACAAAAAACCGCCGAACGCGCTGCGCGGTATTTTGCCTGTCCACCGCTATCATGGAATGGTGCGGATGAAACCATAGAACGTTTTTAAAACTACTCGTACTTTCAAAGGCTTCAGTCATCAACCGGCCACCATCGTTGTCCATATACTTTTGATACTTCTTTAAGAAACTATCCATCGCTCGCCGTAGTTCACGTTGAGAAATGTTGGCAATTTCCTGGCGGATATTTTGTTTTAATTTTCCAGGGTGTTTGTACACTTGTCTTGTATGCTTTATGTTTTAAGTTACCCCTGAGATAGAAATCGCAGGGGGTTAAGTCGGGTGCCACAAATCTCTACTAATAATTCTGTTCTGAAATGTCTACAATTTATATGTTTCTCATAGAAAGATTGACCACATGAGTTGTGGAGAGCCTTACTGAAAAAAAAAGGTAAAATCACACTCTGAGTCTGTTAATTCTCTTTAAAAAGGCGACAAAATTGTATTTACGTACATATGTACGGGCGTCAACGTATGTATGTTGACTCGAACGAAACTGGACCTATAACTCAGAAACTAATATTGTTCAAGAAGTACCCCTTCATGACGAAAAGATGGTGTATGGTGTGCCTTTAGCGGAGTAAGGTTTCCGAGAACTCTAATTAGCGATTTCTATCTCTGGGGTAACTCAAAATATAAAGTGAAAAAAATCCACACACCCTGGAAGAATTAAAACATATTCACCAGGAAATTGTCAGCATTACTCACTGTGAACTGCGGTAAATGATGGATAGTTCTCTAAACAGGTGCCAAAAATGTATTGACAGCGACGGCGACCAGTTTCAGCATTTCCTTTCATAAAGTTGGTAATTAAAGATTTTAAAAGTAGGTTTAAAAATATTGTATGGTTTCATAAGCGTCTTCCTATGATAGCGGCAGACGGCAACGAGCGCCGGGAAGGCGGACAGGCAAAACACCGCGCAGCCCGTTCGGAATTGTTTTGCTCTCCCGTCATAAGAGACGTTTTGAAAATAAGCTTCTCAAATATTTTAATGCAACTAACCTGTTCCGAACTTTCCTCGCTCGGTGCGGTTCTTTCTCTAGACTTCGCCTTCTGAACGGAGTCTCTTTTCAAACCGAGATCTTTTTTTATAATTCTATGTACTTTTATAGGATCTATCTTCAAGAGCCGTCCCACAGCCCTGGTGCTGATACCGGGATCTGCTTCAATAATCTCTCTCACGGCGTTAATAACGTCAGGCGACCTTTGTCGCACTTTTCTCGGTCGAGTTGATACATGTAGTGTGCCATGCTGACGTAATCTCTGCTCCACACCTCTAAATAGGCTATGAGGAGGATGTCGTCTATCAGGAAACTTCTCTTTATACAGAGCCGCTGCTTTTCTTTGGTTTCTTCTGCACTGTCCAAACACAAGCATCATATCCACCAACTCGGTTTTGGTGTAGCGTCGCTGCTCCATCGTGGGCACCGACCGTCACACAGTCTTCTGTTTAACTGTACGCAAGCGCTCTATGTAACACATGGCTTCCCCACTCTTCCCTCCGTCTCCCTCTGCACAGCATGTTTCTGCAACAGCTTCATCAGCACTTCAAGGCTAGGAACCACGCGTTTGCTGTTCACCAATTGTAGCTACTGTCCTTTCGATTATGTGGCTTTGGTACACCAAGGAAATGTTTGTTTGCAATCAGTAACTGACAATTGCTTATTTATAAAATTTCGATAGGATAAATATTTAAGAAGCATAGTTTTTCGTTACTAAAGCGCGTTTCACCCTTAGAAGACAGTACACGTTAAATGGAGCGCAGTGTTGCAACATGTACTAGTTGCGAATCTTTCTCCGCGCGCGACCCCGAGGTGACCAGAGTCCTGTACTTAGTCCTTCAATTGCTGCTTGACGAGATGGGCACTTTTAACTTTGGTATCCCTCCATGCCTTTGTTACTGTACGACCTAAATTTACAAATGACTCGTCTGTGTAAACAACTGATTTCCCCTGGTCCCTAAACCTTTTTACGTATTTTAGATATTTATGTCGCCATCTGATGGTATCGTCTCTTTCTATTAATATGCACTTCTTACCCCTTCTTTCATATTCGGACCCCAAATCATGTAAGAACCGACTAAGAGTGGCCCTTGAGAAATTTGGAAGGGTCTCATCACTGTTGACCCGTGACAAAATTATATTCAGCGTGGGTGGAATATTTGCGAACTGTAAAGAATGAACAATTCGCCGCAATCCACCTTGCACTATTCAATCATATTGCGTTAACCTAGCGTTTTGTGTAGTCCCACCCTTTTTGCTTTCTTTTTCGATGGCGTTCTTAGAGACCTTTCATTACTTCCTTTTTAATCCTATACACTACTGCTTCTGAACACTCTATAGCCTTAGCTGTTTCTTTTACTGCCTTACACGCATTTTACTTCAAAAATAATCTAACACATTCATAATTATTTGGCGTTCCTTACTTCTTAATTTACCAACATATCGTCTCTTCCTAGCTTCCCCCTCCATAACTACAAATATTTACAAAAATATTAAACAAATAACGCAATAACAGCTCACAGTTACACACACGGCTTCTTTCGAACTAATGTTAGTGCTGCTCCTTATACTATCTTCTGTGTCAGGCCTGGCGCTGAATAGATGAATACCTTTTGTTTGCCTTACTGGATAAAAGAAAGAGGTTACTGCCTTTTGGTTTATTTTAAAAACTTTCTCCAACCTTCCTCAACATTTGCTCTCGCTGGTTCCCTGATGTAAACTCAATAACAAAAAAGTTTCACACTGCGTAACTTTTGCAGTGCACAGATATAAAATTTTCCCGAAACATTTAATTTAAAAAAAATTATAACACTTAACTGGGTAAACAGAGAATTCAAAGTGGGCAGGTAATAGAACTATGGTATACTCTACCTAAGTAAAAAATATAGATGCATTCTAGCAGTTAGTTTGTTTGTTAGTGCGTGGAGTATAGAAACAGGAAATATCGGACTTCTATTGAAAAAAACGTTTTCTGAAGAAATTTGGACCTATAGAAATGTATAATGACTCTGAAAAGGATATAACCTGATAGAGAAAAAAATTCTGCATAGGATAATGTGTTCAAATCTGAAATTTATAACAAATGAATATTTATACCATGCTATTAGGAATCTGGTAACACCGCGAGGGTAGAAAAGGACGCGGCTAATGGCAACTTGTATGCGCTAGATAGAGACAGAGATGTCCCATTTAACTCCATACTGTCTTCTAAGAGTGGAACGCTATATAGTTATGTGTATTATGCAAAACAGTACAATCGCATTGCAAGTACAGTTACCTCACTATAAACCCTTTATTTATGTAATTTTAAGAGAGAGAGAGAGAGAGAGAGAGAGAGAGGAAGAAGGACGAGTGGTTTAAGTTTGAAGTATCTCCCCGCATTTACCAGTTAGAACAGTCCTGATAGGATTTGAACCGCGGACCTCCCGCTCATAATTCCGTGCTTTAATGAGCTCGGTCAGCCGTGTCGGTGAAGACAGGAAAGAACGACACTAAAGAGGAAAATGAAGTAAACACAGACAGAAGAATCTTCACATTTAAGGCAAATATCGTGGGCACAGTTGCTTCATTAGACAAATTGTTTGCCAAGTCCAATTAGCATTTCTGGCTTAATATTTCTAGGGGCTGAAATTGTTAATTTCTAAAATTTTAACAAATTTAGCGGTAATTTTTATCACAGAAAACAAGTTGCAAATAGTGAAATGTCACGATTCATTTGAAACGGCACACGTAATGAAACTTTTTCGCCCGCCTCGGTAGCGTGATGTTAGCGTGTCTGCCTCACGTTCAAGAGGTCACGAGCTCGAATCTCGCTTAGGGTAAGTTATCCGGGTAAGGTTTTTTTCCCCGAGGTTTCCCCTTATCTTGAGAAGACGAATGTCGGGTAACTTAAAGCTCCACGGGCTCATTTGAGCATTATTTCACCCGTTTCATTCATTCACCGTCCGATATATTACGTTGGTGGATGTTAATTAAAAAAAAAAAAAGTGATGCAACTTTTAAACTTTTGTATATTATTCCTCGAAAAATTCAACCGGATTTTTCTCTATGGACGCTATTAACTCCTGTGGTTGTCAATGTCTCTTTCAATATCGGCCGTGAAAGACCGCTTAATTTTTACCAGAGCCCTTTTTATCAGGCTGTAGGTTCTTTAATGTGTCATCTACGGCACGGAACCACCGGCGTTACTTCCCTTCCGAAGGAAAGCCACGCCAAGGACTTTTACGCCCGAAAAAAAATCCATCATCCTCCACCGGGTTTGAACCCCCGACTCGGTAATCGGAGGCTAGCATATTGTTCTTAGAAAGCATCAAAGATTACATTCTGTGTAACCTTTCTTAAAAAGATAAATAGCCTTCAATTCTCCACGCCACCCCCTCCCCCCCTTAAAAAAAAATCATACACGATGAAATCTTATTTCCAAAATTATATTTTATATCAAGGAAGTCCTCCTTAAATCTCAACCTTAAAAAATGCTTACTGAAAATCTGAAAGAAACTGAACAACATTGCACATTGTAGGAGCATTTTAAAGTGGTAAGCAACACAAAAAGGAAAAAGGTGGAGAAAATAAAGTTTTAAAATTTCAAGTAGGCATACCTACATATATACGTACATCTGAATAACGTGTTTGGTAATTTAAATGGCCAGAAAAGCAAAACCTCAATTGGATCCCGATTGTATAATGTTGGAGGGCTTTTTTCTATGGAACACAAAAATGACTTAAAATTAAAATGTTCGTAAAAAAGAATAGAATCAGAATTTGAATGCCGTACAGGCATTTAAATGTCTAAACAATACTTTTATTTCAACATGAGCAAATAGCATGTGTAATTTTGAAAGCTTGATCTTATCCTAAGGTTATTTCGCCCCTTTCATTTTGCCATTTTAAAATGTCCTTCGCGGTACATTTTTTGTAAAATTTCTTTCAAATTTTAATATGCATCCTTTAACGGCATACATCTAAAGATCCGTTTCGTGTGCCACAAATTGGAATTGTTTCTTTTGCACTTTCTTTTTCATAACACCTTTAATTTCTGTGGTCACTTCGAGGGCTTTGACTTGTGAAACAGCTCGATGTAGGTTGAGAAAAAGAATCAGGACTGAAAAATTCAATGACATAACCGGGATTTGAACCACGGATCTTCTGTTCTACGCGCGATTGCTCCAACCACTGAGCTACCATGGCAACTTGCCTGAACGACCTTCAACTTGCCAACTGATATGCATTTTCTTAGTAGACCACTAGGGAATTTCAATTCTGAGACTTACAACCGTAAGCACTGTATGCCCCGGGTTTTTATTTAACCCCATGACACAACAGCCCATCTGGGGCAAGGCCTACCGCCCGACTGCTGCGTCCCCCCTCTCTGCCCACCACAGGCGTCATGAGTGGGGTGCAGCACTGGAAGTGGGACGTGGTCTACGCCCCGGTCCTTCTCGACCGGTTATGCGGCTTCTCGACCACGGGCCGCTACTTTTCAATCAAGTAGATCCTCAATTGCCCCCCCCCCCCGAGACTAACGAGTACCAGTACCAGACCTCCCAGCGGGGAAAAAATACCCACGCCGGTACCGGGGATCGAACCTGGGTCCTTCGCGCCAGAGACAGGTGCGCTATGGACGGTCGAGTTATTTATTTAAATAACTTAAATTGATAAACCTTTTGTAAGGACAATCAACTTAATGATTGTTTTAAACACATAAGCCGTGTGTAGGACGATCTTTGAGAGGTAGAATCAGGCATGAAATATTCAATGGCTTAGCCGAGATTTGAACCACGGCTGTAGGTTATTAACGTTGAATTTGAATCAATTCTATCTTCAAAGATACCTACGTATATTAACGCTCAAATGCCTATTTCCAGGTTGTGAGGACTAGGAAATGATTCCGGTTGAAAAATAAATAAATTAAAAAATCGAACCCGGGACTTATGGATTGAGAACCAGAGCCCTGACCACTCGACCGTAGGAATACTACACTCACTATATTTACGAACAAATCTTCGAACGCATCTTCTATGTATAATACAATATTCCAGCAAATAACTTCGCTATTCAATCGTATCGTTCTATCATTTTGCAATTCAACAATCAGAGACACGTTCTGATACAACACTCGGCAGGAACTAACAGCTGGGAACTTTTATGGAACTGGCTTCCCACGTGGGAATCCGAGCTACGGCGGAGCAATGCCAAGTTTCCACGTTAAAATGACAGCACTGTAGAACTGCATTCGATCAAAAATTCCATATCGACATTTCACTGAAAATCCACATTTTGAGAACCCTTGAATCTCCTCCAAAGAGTTTTTAAAACATGCCCATGTGCTTGTGCAAGACTGACTGAAACAATTTGAAATATACACACCTGAAGCTATTAACAGTGCAGCAAATTGATCCACAAATAACTCAAAGTAATTGAAGACTCACACTTCTCTTCAATAAATTGAGTTAAACTCAATATTTCTCTCTCTCTCTCTCTTTCTCTTTTTTTTTTTTTTTTTTTTTTTTTTTTTGTGAGCACTATTATTGTCCAATTTAACTATTTTCCTAATAGTTCATAATACTAGCTTCGCTCGTTTCCTAATACATACTCCCGTCTTAAATACTAGCATTATAGTTTCGCTACATAATATACTATTCCGGGACAATAAATATTGCGGGAAAGAGCATCACTAATGCATTACATTACCGCTTTAAACAGAGCAATTATGATCATACTTTCAATAATCTCGTATCACTAACGAATTATGTTTATTGGAGACTCAAGAAACCATACGATATTATTATTGTATAATATTCGCAAAAGGCATATGAGGCGGGCCTTACTACAGTCTCCAGCGAATCGTAAGCTTGCCCCTCCTACCAGCGCTGCCGAATGTACACGCATCTCATGTGCTCTTATGTGCAGAACCTCTGCCAGTACACGCACTACGCTTGGCAACAGCGCTTCGCTTGAGCATTGGCCAGCGTTCACATGCCTTTAACTTTTGCGAGCAGTATAGTAACATTGGCACTGCTTACAGTCGATACAATAATTTTGAACTGCTGGTGTTACACTATTTGCATCATACCAAGAAGTTCCCCACTCCACAGCACGATTGCGTGTTCAAGGATAAGGACAATGACAGTATGTCTAGCGCTACGCCACGCAGAGGTTCCCCCGTTCGAATCCCGGGCGTCGTTGTTTGTGTATGTTCCAGGAAGTATGAGATTAAATGTGTGTGAATTTAATATAAATACAACCGAGCAGGATGGTGCAAGCGGTAACGTCTGTGGCGCGCATTCGGGAGGTCGCGGGTTCGATCCCTGTAGCCGCGCACTGCCAGATGGGTTTTTTCGTGGTTTCCCCATGTCACTTAGGCGAATGCTGGGGTGCATTATTTCATACCAAGGTTCCCTTTCTATCATTCCCTTCATTCCACATCCTATCATCTCTCAGGTGTACTCTCAGGCGTGAAATGTTGGTAGTGCCGGGGATGATTGCGCATGGTAACCACTGTTCTCGGCGCTAGGTGGCGTTTGGCCAACCTTGTCCTCCGTCGGGGAGGGGGGGGGCGCTCAGTGCGACACGGGAACCACGTTTAACGACGCTGTCAATTGTCAGAATCACATCAGCGTCACCGGTGTGCCGGAATTTTGTCCCGCAGTTCTTTTATATGCCAGCAAATCTACTGGCATGGAGCTGTCGTTTTAAAGCACACTTAAAGCCATCGGTCTGGGCCAGATTTGAACCTCGGGACTCGTTAGGGACTTCCAAGCGTCTCTGTGGCCTGTCTAGCTGCGACCCTGTGTGGCACCTTCGGTTCCCTCATTTCATCCCTGCCTCCTGAGGGGTGGTAGCCACAATAGATCTGTGTAGGTCTAAGTGAGCGAGGTGTCCCCTCTGTGTCTGTGCCCTTTACCCTTTTTAACATAAATAAATAACCCGGATGGCTAAATGGTCACTGACGAACCGAAGGAGGGCGGGATAATATATTTGTCTCTTAGTGTTAGCACACGTCACGTCACGCAGCTCAGTCGGTAAAGCACCTGCCTGCTGTGCAAGGGGTCCCGGGTTCGATTCCCGGCTGGAATTCCACTAGGATTATTCCCCATCCTTAGCAGGGTCTGGAAGTATGAATGTGAGTGTAAATGTAAATTCGTGTGTATGTGTGTGTGAATTTAATGCATAAAAATGTAATAGAAACCCAACGTTCAATGCCACCATTAAGTGAGTGAATGCTATTGTAATTGTTCCAAGAGGTCAAAAGCCACTGGTATGACCTTAGATGTTGAAGGTGGTATACAAGTGGAACACTAAAAAATAGATAGCAATGATAGCAACTAAGAAAAGAGCATTCCCTGCAAAACAAAACAGAATGGGATTCTGCTTGTAATGGTAGAAACACACACACGCACACACTCACTCACACACACACACACTCTCTCTCTAATTGTTTTACTACATTGGTGCTCTACCTAGTTATCTCCACTAACATTGAAGACACTTGTGTATTTTCAGTTTTCTTAGCTTTTCTTTGTTTATTTCTTAGTTTTTATCACACACATCCCAGAAATGTAGTGCACAACTAGGAGGCCTGAATGCCTCACCTTTATTCACATAATCACTATCAAAATCTTGATAAGAGTCAAAGGTAGGAAGGTGTTGAGAAATAATCTCCTTTCGTGCCAATTTTCTACAAAATACACACATTTTCATTGCCATTTGGATGCCATTATTTAAAGCACATCCAATGAGAATGAAGCAAAATGCTCCAACCTACATAGATTAAGTTGCACTTTGTATGCTTTCATGATGCCCACATGATTTATAGTAACAAATAACTAATTTGTAGAAAAGAAAGTCATTATTCATATAATATTACACTATTGTAAATTGTATACTTAATAATTCTGTATGAAAACAAAAGTCAGAAATAAATACTGCGACTGGAAGTAAGCTTCAAGTTACACAACTAAACAAGCTGGAAAATGGTCCCCAAAACATGTCATTTGCATCAGCAGTGCTTGTAGAACATGCTGCGCATCTCATTATGTGCTATAATGTATGTCTGATTAAAGATGTAAAATAAACTAATCCATCACAAAATGTTTTGTCATTTACAATATATTGAGTCGATGGAGAACTATTCTACATTTTATTTATTTTGTTTTTCTTTGTCATTTAAATAATGGATATCTCATTTAGAATCCACTGTCTAATTCTCAATGTTTGCTTCAACAACGTGCATAAATACTGTTAGTCAAAAAACTGAACACCACAGAATTAGTGAATTCATGAAAAACTCAGAATAACTATTTTTGGGTTCATTGTTTTCTTCTTGGTACAACATATTCTGTATAAGCTTAAAATGACACCTCAACGCATCTCTAGAACAAATGAGATCTGTATACTTAGCTCTAAATATAATGTTTGACATTTTGCATAAGCTCAAAAATGAAATGACAAAGAAATCTGAAAAATAATGAACAAGATCCCTTCCTGGTATGATCAGGTGTTCAAAGCTACTTGACAATTGGAGAGGGTAAGGCCCAAAAATGTCTTACTTTTTTCTTGGTTGTTGATTTGACATGAAATGATCCTTAGGCAATACTTATCTGTTTAATTTATAATTTTATAGTTTAATATATGTAACATATTTTATTTTTATAATTTTAAAAATTATGATTTTATGCAAATATAGTCAATTTAAAGTAACATGAGTCGTAAGTCTACAGATGCATGTAATGAAATTTGTACAGGCCAAACGTTTTAATAATGAAGCAAGTTCATCACTAGTGTATGTTAAATTACTAAAATTGTGTCAGGTGCAACTTCAGAAACTGCTCAACTATACTTATAATTACTGACTGAAGATTTTTTTTCTGGGTGTTTACAGATGTTACCTTAAGAGCAAATTGCGATCTTCATTGTCCAGGTTTGCGTTACTGTGTTGAATACTAATGTTAGGGGATTCAGTCTTGTATAAAAGCTGTGGACCCGCTGTTACCGAATAGCTAAAGGACTAAGAAGTTAAAAATTTTATGTACTGTGATCACCTAAAACTTAGGTACTTTGTCATTCTAATAATAATCTTTCAACACAAGTAGTACAACATTTACAGAATTTGGAGAACTGACACAGAAGGTTTAGGAAATATAGAAATACAACATGTGCTAATACTGTGTACATATATGGGGTACTCACCAAATCACTCATAAATTTATACTGAAACTCCTTCCTGTTCTGTTTTGAGCCAGCAAACATCTCTATCACTTTTGTATTAAAATCTGGAATTGCTTTTATCATGGCCCTCTGAATTGATAACATTCCTAATGGTGTTATCCTTTCCTTCTCCTTAGAATTTCTTAAATATGACTTTATTAACCTCAAATATGAACAACATTCCTCACTGTTCCTTGTAGGCATTGGCAATGTCACTAGTATTTTCAATGCTTTAACCGTTTCTTTAAAGACACTTGTGTCCAGTCCAAATGAAGTAAGAAAATTAAGTGTTTTCAAGTTTCCAGATATATTACTGTTTTCTGAAAATTCTGGTCGTGAGTAAAAAATGCTCAACTCTGTTTTTAATGCATCTCTGTCAACTACTGGAAAAGCAAAGCAAAATCTTTCCAAATCTTCAGGAATTCTTATCTTAAAGTGTTTATAGTAATCAAACAAAAACAATTTTGCCCCATGGAGATGACTTTGAAATTGAAACCGTTCTTTGACTACATTAAGAATGCAATCACAGACTTCTCTTGCAGTACCATTTAAATCACGTCCAGTGGTTTGTCCTGATGAAGAATATGAAATGTTTTTAATGTTCAATATTGTGACCTCAAAGTAATGCAATGCTTGTTTTATTTTGACAACATCCATTTCAAGTTGTAATTTCTGTAACTGAGCATGCAGAATGTCAACTGAAGGCATGACAATGCTGAAAAACTTTAACCAGAATTGGAAAGTTTCATCCTTTAACCACTGATTAAGTTCAGCAGCTTCACACACTATTTCTGCCGCATACAACCCAGTCGGAATGTTTTCAAAACATTTCAAAAGTAAATCTTTGTCCAGAATAATTGTCTGTATTAATTCAGAATGACAATTCCACTTAGTATCACCTTGCCTTGTCCTTCTAATGCTGCAACTTCTATCTAATGTAGCTGACATTATAGAATTTGAAAAGAAAGCAGAAATTTTGCTTATATTTGCAAAAAACGTTTTTACACTCAAAATATGAGATGTAGCCTTTTCTATCAACTGATTTAACGGGTGTGCATAGCAGTTTATGTAGTACGCATTTGGATAGACATTTCTGATCATTATATCGACATCTTGAAATACTTTAGATCCATCATATGTTTGTGCGACTAGTTTCCCTGGACAGTCTTGCAATAGTGGTTGGAGTTGTTTCAAAATGCAGTCAGACAATCCTTGTGCATTGTAACTGTCTACACTGAAAAATCCCCAAAAGCGCTCAAGAATTGTTCCCTTTAGTTCATATCTGAGCATTACTGCTATATGCGCATGCGTGGACAAGTCCATAATGTCTTCAATCATGCAGGCTAGGAAAGATGATTGTTTGACTTCATTTATTATGAATTTCTGGTAAACCTTAAACATGCAGTCCAATAGTTCATTTTGAATAACTATGGATGTGTCTTTAAAAACTTCGGGGTTTTCCCAATGGCTGTATAACAACGGATCAAGATTCTTGGTGTACTCCATTAGTTCTACAAACTCACTTCTGCCCCTAGATACAGTCAAATCACATGCTCCAAGTAACTTTAGCACATCAATTATTTTACCTAGAACGTAACGGTTTTTTGATACAAGTTCATTGTGAGAACGTACAGACTTTTTATCAGCACTGCGCACACTTTCGCCAACATTAACTCTTCCGAGAAACATTAAACTAACCACATTGTTCAGATGCTTTGGCGATTTTTCGTGTTTCTTTACTTTCTCCTGCAAATGTTTTACGTCACGTACTCCTTCCCTTGTCCAACTATCATCACCCCCACACAGCAAGCATACAAAACAGAACAAAGCATTTTTCTCCTCACAGCCACATAACCATGTTATTTTATTATACCAAGCTGTATCAAACTTTCGCATAAATGCTCCCTTGCTTTTACATGCGGACTGTACTTGCACTATCTCTAGTTCAGGCATTGGCCGACCATTGTCTCTTATTTCAATCCTCTCCAACACGCTCAAAGAACTAAAGTTTATCTGTTTTAATTGCGTAACTTTCATTTCACTAGCGCGCTTATACACAACTTTCACTTCAACACAGCGGTAAACTGCCGAGCTTCGGCTCCCTCCTCTTCAGCACAGGAATGGCGCACATTGCTGGCTGAGAAAGGAGTGGGGGTATACCGCTTCACTCGTAGTGATGGGAGAACTACTTCACTTATCCTCGGCCTCGTGCAGTTCATTCCTTCATTCCGTATTGAAACACGAGCAAAGTTGACGTTCTTGCTTTAATGCGTGGTTTGTCATTTGATATCACTCGTACTATTTAGCGATATTACCAATAGACAACAACCACGTGATTATAAACCCCATACCATGTCTAAACCAGACGTTTACGGCGCAGGTCCTCTCAGCTATGCATAACCTTCAAACTTTTCATTAAATGCACCCTATTTTAATTCCTAAACATTAGGTAATGCAGGATCACCAGCATTCGTTACCAAACAGGAAGAACAGAACACATTTTTGCTTTCTCTAATACGTAAAGTATTGTATTCCACTAAAAAATTCGAGGCCGTGATTCCACCAGAAATATCTGTTTTGAGGCCTCCTGAATAAAAAATGGGGATTTACAGAAAAAGGTCCGCGCGCGCGCAAGTGTGGCTATCACTCTATGGACAGCATAACTCAAAAACGAAAAGTAGGTTAAAAACCAAAGTTGGTATTTAAGTTTAATATCTTAAGGGTGCGATTTTGAAGAAAATTTCTACATCCTAAACCATCCTTTACGTGGAACATTTTTAGAATATTTTGACTTTCTCAAAACATGGCTGTAACGATTTTGATTAAAATGCCATATAGTTAAGATATCCGTATGACTAGAGGGCGGATTTATATACACTAAAAACCACAACTATATGCATACAACTATGCAGCAAAAAAGTTAAAATATTACTCTTAAAATTAAGAAATATTAACAAAAATGTATTTTCTTACAGTAGTAAAATGCACAATTTCCTCACTTTTAATTAGAGCACCCGCCTAGTAAGCGGAGAGTCTGTGGTTCAAATCCCAGCAGCGACATTGAATTTTTAAGTTCCAGTTCTACCTCTCAAACAGCTGTAATATTTCGACTCTTTTGCTCCTAATTGAAATTAATTATATTTTATATTGTCATTCTCATTCATCTTGTGTGTAATTAACTAATTAATATGAGGTATAAGTCAACAATCATTTAACGATCAATCACATCAATTTTTGTTACAATAAATAACTTAATATTTTTAATAACGTGTTTGAATGAAGAGAATGATCTCTCCACTTCACACGAGGTCACAGGGGAGTACCGCAAAGAGGCTATTTCACTTACCGCTGATGTTGACGTAGTATCCTTATCAATCCCTTCTTGGTCTCTTTTTTTCTGTCTTGCCCGCTGTGCTTGCTTATGTCTCCTATATTCAGTTTTGAGGTGTTCTCTTCCTTGTTTTGTTTGTTTCAGTATTGCTCTTCCTTTCCTCATAGTCACTTTTATCTTTTCCTTCCATTGTGCATAACTGCCTTGCTCCTTCAGACGTTGTTTGTATTCACGTTGTCTTTGGGCTGGTGTTTTAGCCATGGAGTGAGTCAGGAACGGACTGATACGTCTATCCTGACCGAAGTCTCACAAGCAACTGTACGCGCATGACAACCACAGGGCGCCAGCACTAACTGTCCGTTAGTCACGTGTTTTGTGGGAAAACGAATGACTATAGAGGGAAAACTTTCCGATACTTTTTTATTTGTTATATTGTAATGACGCAGAATCAAAAAGGATATATCTCTCAGTCTATTACTTTTCCCTGCAGAGGACTTTATCTTTATTTACCGTGACTATAACTGACATTGACACACAGTAATAACTAAATAGGGTCTAAGAACTTTTTATAAATGTCGAAAATTATTAGCCGTATACGCGTTTCGAAGACTAAGAGTCATTGTGTGATGTACAGAACAAAAAAATTAAATGTTGTACATAGCTCCTGAATTACTGATATGAAGATCACTGTTATTCACGCTTATTTTTAGTGCTTTGGAAATATATGGGTAAGAAGTGAAATTTGAACCCATATTCACGTCAAACACATTTATTTTTCACTTCATAAGATACTTTGGAGTATCTAGCATCATCTTTCCTCAGCAAAAAAAGCGAAACATTGATTTCAAATTTTAACACTAGGTATGACATATTCGCGGAATTGCTCAAATATAGTATTAACAGGCGCGGATCTAGAAATATTCGATGGGGGGGGGGGGCCGGTTCCGGTCCACTACCACTTCCTAATAATTAAATTCATGCTAAAACATGACTAGCTAAATATTTAACTGAAAGAAACAATGTTTAAAGGTAGTACATACCTACACCAATTTTCATAGAAATCGGTTTGTCCATTTTGCGTGATGAGGTAACATACATATAGCATTTATAGCAATAAAGTAGGATATGACGGGGGGGGGGGGGTCCGGGGCCCCAGGCACCCCCGCCCCTGGATCCGCGCCTGAGTATTAATATACTTTCTTGGTATCGTTTTATCGCAAATGTGCAACACTGTACCTTAAATGGTACAGATAGAGCTAATTTAGTAAATTTAAATTACAACATTCAATTTAAGAGTGTGTGTGTGCGCGCGCGCGTGTGTATGTGTGTGTACGAATGGCAGCACTGTTAGCAGTTAGAAAGTTCCGAGAAAAATTATCGCAGGCCCTTTCCCCCTCCATCCGGGCGACGCCTGAATTGTCATTTCTCTCCATACCCCTCCACCTATAGTCAAGTCATCCCGCACCTCCCGCCCCGCTGTTATATCCACAAGATGCGACATTATTCGGAGGGATGCGCTACAGTCCGAAACTGTATCTGTAATGAAAACATCGGCGCTCTTCCGTGTGTTAGCGGTGTAAAAACATTTTCCACGAAACAAAATGGGTAAATAGAAACAGGAAGTGTACGAATGTACTTTGGCATGACATCTGATGTCAAGAATATCTGAAGTAATGTTTTTGATGTAATTAACTAGAGTCCTCCATTGCCAGCCGCCACTGCTTGTACCTACAAGGAAATAAGCAGATAATTTCTGCAAATGTTTATCTCAACTAACACGAAGAAGATATAGGAACAGGGGTTTGTAAGAATGGTTAGTACAGAAGTAGAGAAAGTCATACGAGTGCAACACATCAGTATTTAATTTCGCATCCGCAAAGCCAGTCCGCACACTTGTGCAATGAAGGGCTAAATTTTCTGATATAACCACCTTGATTTTTGCACATAATTTGTATTTGTTCAATATTCAATATTGGTCTTGGTGACCCGAGCTTCTTAAGTTCCAATTGAGATGCAAAACTCGTTATACCCCTGCACTATGTATACTACAGAGAGATCCAAACACAGGTGAACCGCTACGCAGTGTTTTTCCACTGCGCATGCAGAAATACGTGCCCAGCAGATGATATACACAAGGTCACGAGCATTACTTGTTTTTCTCTGCTCTGCTCACAATCGGTATTGAGCTGACGCGATATCGTGCGGCTGTATTATTACCGGGGTGCTTTATTATTTAGTCCTGTGCTTAGTCACAAAGTGTATTATGGCTCAACATGTGTTCTACTGCACAGCGTGTATTTATTTATGATCGTATGTGTTAAGTCAGTCAGCTCACCAGGTGAAAGTGCGATTTGCAGAAAGATTTCCAGGTGTAAAAGTTCCAGGCCGTACAACAATCCATAAACTTTACAATAAATATGAGGTCACAGGAAGAGTTCAGGCCCGGAAATATAATAGACGGCGTAAGGTTCTTACCGAAGAAACATTAGATGACATCGGACATCTTTGGAGAATTGCTTCCAAAAATCGCTTAGGCGTCTTTCACAACAAGCAGGCTTTCTTATGGCTCTTTGCAAAGAGTTACTAAATTGCTGAAGTTAAAACCATATAAAATAACTGTGGCACATGCTCTTCAACCAGAAGATCCTGTAATTATGGGGCACATTTTGTGAGTGAGCTCTCAATAGATATACAATGGCGAAATTGACCCACATTTAATATTTTTCACGGACGAGGCTTGGTTCCAAATAATCGTTATTGGAGTTCTGAGAAACCTAATATTGTTCATGAAATACCCCTTCATGACAAAAAATTTGTGTATAGTGCGCCACTAGTGGCGAAAGAGTTAGAGGCCCAATTTTTATCGAGTCAACAGTTGACTCCCGTGCATACGTGAATACAACTTTGCCGCTTTTTTAGAGAATTAAGCGACAGGGAGAGTGAGTTTGCCTTTTTTCAGCAAGACTCATACAAAGAAGCTTCCTTTGAGAACAATTGAAAGTGTGCTTCAGGACAGAATTATTAGTAGAAATTTGTAGCCCCCTCGGTCCCCCGAACTAATCCCCTTTCTATATCTGGGGTAAATTAAAGCATAAAGTGTACAAGACAAACTCATACACCCTGGAAGCATTAAAACAAAACATTCATCAGGAAATTGCCAGCATTTCTCAACGTGAACTACGGCGAGTTATGGATAATTTCCTAAAGAGGCGCCAAAAATATATGGACAACGGCGGTGGCCAGTTTCAGCATTACGTAATACGCTATTACCAAAATTAGCAACATGCATGTTTTATTAATGTACTTTCTTGATATATTTTATGGGGAATATGCAACACTATGTCTTAAATAGTACATAT
Organism: Tenodera sinensis; assembly: GCA_030765045.1. NCBI lineage: Eukaryota > Metazoa > Arthropoda > Insecta > Mantodea > Mantidae > Tenodera > Tenodera sinensis. Next base: position 38,675,043 of record CM060961.1, on the reverse strand, counting down.
AACTAATTTAGTTCAGAACTAAATTTAATTTACAATCAATTTAAATTACAAAGTACAATTTAAGAGAAACGAGTATGTATGGTATGCGAGTGGCAACACTGTTAGCGAAGATCATGCGACGTTGATTTGTTTCATTCCGGTCAGACAGCTCAGAGAAAGGTTATCGCAGGCGCTTTCCCCCTCCACCCGGACTCCGCCCAGATTTTGTTTTGCCTCCACGCCCCTCTCCGATAGTAGAAGCCATCCCCACACTTCACCGCACTGCTTGCAGTATCGCCAAGATGCGAAGATTTCCGGACGGGTGATGCACACTCCGAAATTGTATCCGTAACGAAAACATCGGCGCTCTTCCATGGCAAAGCGACCAGGCGTATTGACCTTGGCGGTCGAGCGCTGCGATCGCTTATCTTATTGGAAGAGCGAAATGATAGTAACTTGGGTATAGTCAGTGATAAAACACAAATAGACGGTCTCTTGCGCCTACCGATATATGAGACGTTGCTGTCCTGAAGATATGGTTGCATCTGAACTGAGTGTACATACACGTCTCGCCGTGTTTGTACGGTAAACAGGCGGGCAGTTTCACTTCTTTCCTATACGCCTCATAGCTTTGCCGAACAGTATTAGCAGGAAAAACATTTTAAACGAAACCAAATGGGTAAATAGAAACAGGAAGCGCAGTAATGTATTTTGACATGATGCCTGATGTCTAGGATATCTGAACTATAATCGCTCCATCCTTAGATCCGCACTTGATGTAACCACAAGCCGTCAACAGCTAACTCGCGATACGCCGAAACCAAAGCACACCATAAAATATAGTACCCTGAATATCGACGATTATATGTGAGTTTTCAAGATGTATGATAACCCTGGTGAGGGCTACTTGAATGTAACGCGATATTCCTAAAACTCCTGAGTAAATATCGTTCTGCCGCAACATAAATAAGAGACATGAGTTCACGTGGTGTTTGTTTTGTGTTAGTCGCACGTGATAACATCAGGTTATCGCGGAGGGATACAAGGTGCGGATCTAAGGCTGGATGGAGTATAGTGCTTTCAATGTAATGTTCCCCTTTCTTTCTTATTTTTATTTATTGGGTGGACGCCGTCCCATAGTCCTTCGTTGCCAGCCGCCACTGCATGAAATAAATTTCTTGTCATCCTACATCATTACTATAATTATAAATTACTACTAAAGTAGCTTCAAAATATTTCAGTTGCATACGGACTAAAGAAACATAAATTAGAAGCAAAAGTGGTACTATTTAGGAATTTTGTGACTCCATCCTCATAAAATTCAAATTAAATTAAGCCTAAGAATTAAAACTACTGTTGATAATACACATTAATATATATCGATTTAGTGTAACATTCTTGGGGTAGCTTTCAAGCAAAATAAGAAAAATGGGCTAGAGGAATAAACGCAGAGGGCAAAATTAATGTCAAATAAGCTACATGTTTACCTGGATTTTTGTATCAGTTATGCTGCCCCAGTCCCAAATACGCCTGAAACTACTTCAAATTTCTTTTCATTCAGGGGTCTCAAAACGTGCATTCCCGGAGAAATCACAATGCAAAATTTTTGGATGGAATACAATACTTCCGGTGGACCTAATAGCCGAACTCTTACCAAAAATTTGAGTCATAAGCGTAGCATTATAAACTAATATGTAGATCAATTTTAGGAATGGTTTCAATTTGAAAATGCACATTCTGAAATAATCTTTAGAGTTTAGAGGATCAGTGGACGTTTAATCAGCCAAGGACTTGGGTAACCGACACCGTCATGGCACAAACTTGTGAGCAGGATGTTCGCGGTACAAATTCCTCAGAACTACGGCTGAGTTTTTATTACAAGTTTTCTTACTATCTATAACTCGCTAAGGCCAGGAGGTATCCTAAATTTAGGCCTAGAACGTTTCCTTCCTAAACTTTCTTTCCCTTATAATTTCATTGCGTATATCACCGGTATCCACCCCTGTGGTGGCATATGCAGTAAGATCGGGCATAAACACTACTCAAATAGTCACACGGAGTACGAACTCCCCCCCTCACCAACCCCAGATGCTACATTTTGCGCTCACCTGACATCCGTGAACCTTGGACCGTGATACATGCCACTTACTGCCACATCCCCAGTTGTATCACTAGGGTTTTGTTGCAGTGTAACCCTGAAAACTGCTAATTCTGCACTTAACCTGAGTGAATCTCCGAAATTCTGCCGTCTCGATTTCTTACTTAAGGTGCTATTAATGAGTAAACGGTGACAAATCTCGTAAAAGTAACCTGACCCGGATGTTTTCTTTGCGGATAACGCTCTGCATACAACTGCTTGCGATTTTCTCTGGTTAAATCCACTTTCACCGTAAATTAAGATCATATCTGTGAGCTCCGCGTTGGCAGACTTGTATCTTTCCATGGCGAACTTTGACACACTTCTAAAGCGCGTCTCACCCTTAAAAGACAGTACACGTTAAATGGAGCGCAGTGTTGCAACATGTACTAGTTGCGAATCTTTCTCCGCGAGCGACTCGAGGTGGCCTGAGTCCTGTACTTAGTCCTTCAATTGCTGCTTGACGAGACGGACACTTTTAACTTTGGTATCCCACCACGCCTTTGTTACTGTATGACCTAAATTTACAAATGACTCGTCTGTATAAACAATTGATTTCCCCTGGTCCCTAAACCTTTTTACGTATTTTAGATATTTATGTCGCCATCTGATATCGATATCGTCTCTTTCTATTAATATGCACTTGTTACCCTTTCTTTCATATTCGAACCCCAAATCAGAGTGGCCCTTGAGAAATTTGGTAGGGTCTCATCACTGTTGAACTGTGACAAAATTATATTCAGCATGGGTGGAATATTTGCAAACTGTAAAGAATGAACAATTCGCCGCACTCCACCTTGCACTATTCAATCATATTGCGTTAACCTAGCGTTTTGTGTAGTCCCGCCCTTTTTGCTTTCTTTTTCGATGGCGTTCTTAGAGGTCCTTCCATTAGTTCCTTTTTAATCATACACACTACTGCTTCTGAACACCCGATAGCCTTAGCTGTTTCTTTTACTGCCTTTACTGCCAAGCATTTTGCTTCAAAAATAATCTAACATATTCATAATTATTTGGCGTTCCTTACTTCTTAATTTACCAACATATCGTCTCTTCCTAGCTTCCCCCTCCATAACTACAAATATTTACAAAAATATTAAACAAATAACGCAATAACAGCTCACAGTTACACACACGGCTTCTTTCGAACTAATGTTAGTGCTGCTCCTTATACTATCTTCTGTGTCAGGCCTGACGCTGAATAGATGAATACCTTTTGTTTGCCTTATTGGATAAAAGAAAGAGGTTACTGCCTTTTGGTTTATTTTAAAAACTTTCTCCAACCTTCCTCAACATTTGTTCTCGCTGGTTCCCTGATGTAAACTCAATAACAAAAAAGTTTCACACTGCGTAACTTTTGCAGTGCACAGATATAAAATTTTCCGAAAACATTTAATTTAAAAAATTATAACCCTTAACTGGGTAAACATAGAGAATTCAAAGTAGGCAGGTAGTAGCACTATAGTTTACTCTACCTAAGAAAAAAATATAGATGCATTCTAGCAGTTAGTTTCTTAGTTATTGCGTGATGAGTGTAGAAACAGCAAATATCGGACTTCTATTGAAAAAAAACGTTTTCTGAAGAAATTTGGACCTATAGAAATGTATAATGACTCTGAAAAGGATATAACCTGATAGAGAAAAAAATTCTGCATAGGATAATGTGTTCAAACCTGAAATTTATAACAAATGAATATTTATACCATGCTATTAGGAATGTGGCAACAGAGCGAGGGTAGAAAAGGACGCGGCTAATGGCAACTTGTATGCGCTAGATAGAGACAGAGATGTCCCATTTAACTCCATACTGTCTTCTAAGAGTGAAACGCTATATAGATGATAACAGCAAGGGAAGGACGTCTCACATACGGACGGCCATAAGCTAGAACGGAAGCTGGCGACGCGTCAGGCTACATGCGCACATTTAATGCGCGACAGATATACCAGTGTGCAGCGCAACTTACCGATTCTCGTTTCAGTTGCGGATCTTCTGTCACGTTCCGCTTGAGAAACGTTGGATCAGCACTGCCTATCAGTTCAGGTTGGTATTGCGTCAGGACACGTGGCACACACGATATGTTAAGGTCCTCAGACAGGATTTTGTGGCACGTGCCATAGCTGATCCCTGCTGCTTGTGCGAGATCGTCCACAGTTTTAGAGCAATTGGCACGTACCAACTTTGCAACCTCTTCGATCTTGCGCTCGGTTCGGATGGTTTGTGGTCGACCAGTACGCCCATTATCCTCCAAACTGTCTCTTCCCTGTGAGAAACGTTGGTACCAGTTAAACACAGCACTGCGGCCCAAGGCGTCGTCACCGTACAATTGTTTTATTATCTGAAACGTTTGGCTAGCGGATTTGCCTAATTTTTGGCATAGTTTGATGTGTGCTCGTTGCTCGACCTGCGGCATTTTAGTACCACGCGCGCATACAGAGACTATCAGCACACAACTGCTTCTGCTGAGACGAGAGAATAATAATTGTCACACCAGGCCGGGGTGCCATCTATCCGCACTAGTGCACCACAGCGACACTAGGCGCCCAGTCCATGAACTTAATGACTGCGGTGGTACATACAGTACGAATCTCATCGTCCCGGACGTGTCCCGGACTTATTATTGCTTATTTTTTCCATCTTTGATAAATACATATGAATGTATACGGTTGTAATATGGCACTATAAGTATTGTAGAGATCGCCATCGGTCGCACGCCAACAAGTACTGTTATATAGGAAATAGCTTATTGAAATACCCCAACAACCAACTGCGACATTTTTACCCCATTATGATGCGGCCTGGTTATATTTGGTGATATTTCATCTGTTACGTTGCATTAATACCGCCAACTTCTTAAAATATAATCTCGGTAAAACTACGGCCACAGCTGGTGTTATTGCATCTGTTATGTTCCCACAGAGCCCTACATTTTTTAACAGGTTGGAGGGGACCCAACCAATAGATTTTCAAAATGGCGCCGCATTTATCTGTGGAATTATTATCATTTGAAAGCATGTTACTTTAACCCTGTGATATTTGAGGTTAGAAATGCTGTGTATAAATATGAGTACAAGAAGGCATCTCTCTGGTGGAAAAATTGTTCTAGTATGAATGTGGCTTATGGAACTTATATGCTTTTGTGCATCATACATTTTAATGTACACCTTTATTAAAATGCATCTTGAAATCTTGTCCTGTTCCCCTGGGGTTTTTGCACAGACTTGTTAGCAATTTCCATTGTAGATTGGCAGTACCGCTTTTAGGTGTAATGTCCACTGCAGTTTAGTGTAATGTAGGCCACTTTGAATTCTTGGGAACTGTCAATAAGCTGTTTCCCATTACCATTGGCAGTGTCACAGGATAACAAAATTAAAACCGACTTCCCTGGTGTGAAGTTCTTTGAAACCCTCATTTCATTCATTGTTCAATGTGATCTTACTAGGTTTAAGGGCAATTCACTTTCAGCACTCCTCACCCCCGCCAATGAGTGCTAATAGGTTTCATTAGTTTTCATGACAGCTGTGATAGCAACCGTAGATGTCCCATCTGGGTGGCTTTTAAGTCTTTTCTCTTTTGCTTTTGCAGAGAACAAAATGACACTACTGTACATCAAAGTTTGTATTCATTTAATACTTCTATTTTCAGATTATCTGAATATTTGATAATCCGGATTACCTATGGCCCCACCTAGTTCGGATAACCGAGATTATTGTGAATAACAACTGGAATTAAACTCTCCCACAAATCTCAATGTAAACAATGCAACTAGAATGAATATAGCCTCACATTTCACACAATCACAGATTTTCATAGATTTTAAACTTGGATATAAAAAATACTTTTGTTGCCACTTCTGCAACAAATTGCAATAGTTTTATTCTTTCATTATTCTTAACACCTGTTATAACATTAATATTAGCCATTATATTACACCATGGAAAACAATTCTGATACATTTCATAGGAAATATATTTTATTCCTCAACAGCTGCAGTACATAAGTGGAATAAGGCTGCTGCTTGTTGTGTGTGCACTGTTTGTTATCAAATATCCAAGCAGCTATAAACACCTGTCGACACTAGGGTGGTGCTTAGCACATAAGTGAATTCTTTTCCTTGAATTTTTATAATGGCACACCATAAATCTGTTCCACTACAATAGAAATCCACCTATGACAAGTCTGGTGGATTAATTAATTATAATCCAAGCTTCAACCAACATAAAATTATGCATTTTTAGTGGAAATAAAAATGGTCTCGGACAACATTGTGATAAGATGGTTATATTCTAATATATTTTGTGTACATTTTTTGACACAAGTGATACTTGATCTTAGTACTTTTATAAATAGGATGTGACATAATGTGTTAATATCTTGTTATATCAAACAAAACAATTTTAGCTTGAATGCTTTTGTACTTAATTTTAAATTATGTTGATTGATACAAATGTTGAGTTCAAATATACATATACATGTTATGGGAAATAGAGATGTTATAGAACAACTGCACAGACTAAACTGATTGTGTCACTGTTCTCCTTCCGCAGTCAAGAAATTGCCTCCGATAGTCTCCCACAACTTGCAATACATACTGTTTTTATTCTTCATCTTTTGTTAACACACTATTAAAGTCAGTTATTAACTTAATACACCATTCTGCTGAATCACTGACTGTTTTTAAATACATAACAATCTCATATCCCTGCAAATATGATTCATTATTTTTACTGGGGATTCTAAGAACAGAAAATCTGTGGAAATGTTAAATCTCTTAAAGAAATTGAAAGATTTTGTGCAAATAAAGTCTGAAATATCTTTGGAACTAGAACTGGGAATGTCTTTGAAGACACCTAACTTTTTCGAAGCTACTAGAGAAATCATGTGGTCAAACTTTTCATAAGACAATAGACCCTGTAACAACTGTAAGTCTTGGTCTAGAGCTTCTGCTGCAATATGGGAGCAAAATCAGGTCTTAGTATAAACAGATACAAGAAATACACATACTGCACGTATACCTGAGACCTCTTTACTGATTACAAAGTCACTGCAGAATAAGAATATTGTAAGGCTGTAGATTGCCTTTGGCATTCATCGTGCATGATGAATTGCTCGTGGAACTCTGGAATATTTCACAAGGTGGAGTATTCCCTAGAAATATCACAAGTTCTAAGAATTCCTTGTAATCTTCTCTTGTTTGTTGGCTATGCAAAGCCTTCAAAGCGAATGAAGGATAACTTCTGGTGAATCTTTCAACTGTTGACATATTCGCAAATCCTCCAGCCCAGGTTAGAATTGTGAAACATTGAGTGATCACCATTTCTTTCAGAACAGCTTGAAAAGCGGTACATCAGGCCCAGAAGTATCACCCATCTTTGCTTCACACACATTTCTTAATATTATTTTGTATATATGTCTGCAGAGAAACTAAAATCTCTTTCATGTTGTTGTTCCAGTAATGTGCATGCTCCATGTCAGCTACCTGTAATTGACGATGATGTGTCGCAACGTACAGCCTGAACTTTAGCTGTAACCCAATCTTCTAAGCATTTAAACACAGCTCCACATTGTGGCTGTCCTGATCCACTGGGTAGCTGACTCCTAGTATAATTTCTTTATTTTGAAAGGTTACTATCACTGGTAGTCATTCAACTAACTCATTTCCAGTAACTTCTGGCAACAATTTACCATCCCAATGGACATAGCTAACACCATAGTCTGGCAACTTGGCTCTCAGCCTGGCCACATAATCCTTCATGCATTGCTTCACGATACCAATGAATGGAAGAACGATTTATTACTAAGTCTCTAACATCTTGCCCTAGTGCCTCCGCTGTTGCGATTAATACATGAAATGCATCGCTGCTGCTTACCTTACATCTGTCTAGAACAGCAGCCAACTTTGAAGCCATTATATTTATTGTAGCTCTTTTAGTCACAATAGATGGACCAGGAAGTTCTTTGATGTCTGGAATGTGTTGTTTTGGTGCTAAGGGACCCTCTTGTGATGTTGAGCATTTTCCATCTGAATGCAGGGAACTGCTGGAGCCTAATGAAGGTACACTTCCAGCTGAAAATCAAATATTATACCAGGAATTAGCAATTTGTTCACAAACATATTAAATCCAGGAAAGTTAGCTTTTCAATGGAATTAATTTTAGATATGTGTATAAATGGTGTACTACTCACATGTTTGGTTTATTTCTTCAAAAGATTGTTTGTTTCTTGTTTCTTGTTCCTGACATAGTGCAGTGCAGTCAATGTTGCTCATGTAGCCTCGCCCACCCTTCTGTCTTTGATTGAGTAAAACTCGCAAATCCTCTTCAATCTTGATCACACTCAAAGCGTCTGCATGAGCAATGTCAAAGAGATAGTCTAATTTGTCAACAAACTGCGCTTCCCGTTCCTGTTGCCTATTTGATTTTCTTTTTGCTGCTTTTTGTAGATTTCTCCATTCTTTGTACAGAGATTCCAATTTATTAATGCAGTGTTTCTTGCCCCTTGTTGGAAGACGAGCTTTCTCCCAAAATAAAAGTGTTTCGTTAATTACTAAAGAAGCACTATGACGCAGATCGAAATTTACCTTACGAAGGTAGTAAAACAAAACATTCAATACTTGTTTGTTGGAAGGAAGTTTATTGCCTACAATCTGGTTACTTATCGAACCAATTAAATAAATATTTTCACGCAGCCTACCTTTAAATGCCATTTTCTAGTCACTGAATGCCTGCCGCATGCACGAGAGCGAACCATAGCAATGTGTTACTACTCGAGATTTCTCACAACTAATCTGAAAAACTGTTAGAAGCACTCCTGCAGACATTGTTCATACTGATAAGGTAAAATTGCAGCTTATCTCGTGCAGCAGGAAGTTAAAAGCATTATACAACGCGCGGCTAACTAAATAGCTGATGCATTCCAAGCTGTTAAGCTATGTGGGCGCTCTAGCACACATATTTTCACAATTTCTACAAAATCAATACTTACTGTGACACCTGTTACTATTCACCATTTGTCCAATCTCTTTTGCTGAATTACTTTTATCGCTAATGGAATGTAACTAAGGGGTGCCACATGTAAATTACTAAAATTTAAAATTAAGGACCACCTTAGTGGACGCAATATATATAAAAAACATAGCAAATTGTTGAACACACATTGTTGTTTGTGTATTAACTCTAGGAAAACTGGAAGGTATTTACATATTATTTTACAGTAATTATTGGAAATGGATGCACAGTTCCGTACGTATCACTTCGGACCGATTTCGAAAAAAATATATGACTTTTGATCCAAAATGGACGCCTAATTCCACAAGAATGTACGAAGATAACAGTTTGTTACTTGTAAAATGCATAGAATAACTTATTTCCGACATAGATTCGGTAGTAATCATGGGACATCACACAGTTTCGAAATAATTAATCACTTACAAGACGTGAAGGAATACTACGAGCAGCTCCTTCAGACGTATAGCATGTCGACAACGCTGCATTGAGGTTGGTCAGGGAATTGACCTGGTTTGTGGATGTAAACATGTCGGGCACTTTCGCTTTCGCCTAATGTTTTAGGAGCTAACGCTTGTAATTGGCCTACACTCGCACAGTAAACACAGAAAGACAAGGCACAATATCTGTTTATGTTCTCAAGACGCACCGCTAGGAAGTTTGTTTATGTACTGAGTTAGGGAAAGTTCCACCCACACAATCTGCTGTGTTGCCAGCTTGTTTTTGACAAAACTAAAATATCTAGATAATTTGACACAAACTGTGTTTTTGACCAGATCTATATTTTTTTGTATAGTAAGATTTGCTCTATCTCTTGCGGTTTACCAGTTATGCAAAAGTTATCAAGAGTAAAGAAGACATGGACTATAGCCAAACAACTCAAAATATACATTTCATTTGCCATAAAAATGTCTCAAACATATTGCATTTTAATAAAACTTGTTACAGCCATTTTTGAGAAAATCAAAATTTTCGAAACATTTCCCAGGAAAGGGTAGTTTAGGGTGGAGGAACTTTCTTAAAATTGTCGTGTGGTATCCTTGAATGATATTAAACTTAAATAGCAACTTTAGTTTTTAACCGACTTTTTGTGTTTGTATTATGCATTTCACCGACAGACACACACATAAACCTTTTTTTAAACAAATTAGTTCAGGGGGCCTCAAAACATATTTCCGGTGAAATCTCGGCATCGAATTTTTGGTTGGAATACAATACTTCCCCTACTTGCTATACGTAGTAGAAAAAATAAAAATTAACCTCTGTTTCTCACGATGGTATTAAGGTTATTTTTACTATAGGCGTATTTTGCATAAACTCGACTGTTTCTTGCACTACAGGTAGAGAATGCCTTTGAAACACAATGAAATTAAGAGTTTTCTTTCTTTAATCATTATCCAGAAAACAGATAATACCGTATTTTATCGCATAAGGCCCCCCCCCCCCTCGTATATTTCCCTCCCATGTGATTTTTCGTCAGAAAAATTATTTACCCATTAAAAATCGCATAATTCCCTCTCCTGGTTCGTTCTTATTGTAACGGCCTTCAAATCACTTGATAATGGACAACAATCGACGCAGCGGTGCCTGCCACGGACAACAATGGACGCAGTGCTTGCCACAAAAATAGTCGTATTGCCATTGTCACAACGTATCGTAAAACTGAAATGTGAAGTTGCAGACGTGTTTCTAAGTCAGTTTGTTAAGAAGAGTTTGAAAAAAAAAACTGTATTTCTTGTGCCATTAATGGTTCTGACGACATGTGGAATAGTGAAAATGAAGATGTGTGAGCCAGATATAAATGAAAATAGTCATAATAGTGAGAAAGTGAGACCGCAGAATAGAGAAAAGAAACAAAGAAAGAATACATTGTAGGCCCAATGAAACCGTGGTATGTATCCAGTTCATTCACAAATTACTGTATACATATATAACTTTTACATAATACTACATGGTTTTCCTTCCTTTCTGAATTCCTAGAAGAACCACTCGCATAATCCCCTCCCCAGTGTTTTCAAGCACATTGTTCGAGAAAAAAAGGGGGGAATTGCGCGATAAAATACGGTATAACTATTGATATCCCAGAAAAAGCTCAACCACATGTCTTGTGTGTTTATGATTATACACATATAAAAGAATATTTTCTAAAATGAAGTAATGTTGTAAATAATTTAAACTTAAGTATTGGGAAATTTGAGAACATTTCTCTATTTATACAGTTTACAACGGTTGTACATAGCTACAAACTGTAGCACTAGCTATTGAGATAAAAACTGACGTTTGTCACCATTTTGTGAGAGTGAAGATCTGACTGCAGCATCCTCCTAACGCTCCGGTCCGACACTCCCAAAGCTGCGGCATGTTGTGATGCAGATCGCCCTGGACTTGTGATAAGTGATCGACGTAAGGCTTCCATATTCTCCGGGGTACGAGCAGTACGAGGATGACTCGTGGATTTCCTTTTCTGTAACGAGCCTGTCTCACGAAAATTCTTGACCCACAGTAGTATCGTGTTGCGACTGGGAACATGGCCGTGACGACCGATATTGAACTTCCTTCGAAACGAACGTTGCGTTCGAATCACGGAATCGCCCGCTTTATGATATGTTTCTACCACAAAGGCACGGTGTTGTTCACTCCACTGCTCCATGGTAACTGAAATGGCACAACCTGACAAAGCCAACAGGCCGGGCAGCAATTCTCCCACTGCGCGATTGCAAAGGTACAGACCTGCCCAAAATCGTCAGGTTATTCTGCCGGGACCTGCATAACCAGCAGATACTGGTCATTTAAACGGTCACATACTTTGCTCACTTAATTTCTTTGGGGAATTTAAGTTCAAAACTAATGTAAAGTAACTGCCTAATGTCCCAGGTTTGGGAAATTCTTCTAAAGCAGTGACGTCCAATGTTTGCGAAAGAGGGGAAGTTGGATTTACCTCCTTCCACTTTATACGACCTGGGCCACTCAGACATGCATTGTGTTGCAGTGGCGGGTTGGTTACATGCACGTTGCATTTGATTTACGAAACCACTTTCAAATCTTATGCGATAAACATATGCTCATTAGTGACTTCTTTAGTACTGCTTACGTTTAAAAAGTGTATCAATATTTGGCGACAAAGTCCTAATGCATAGCCTTAGAAGAATCCCGAACTGGTCCTCGCGTAACCTATTGCGATACAAACTCGCAATATAGTTCAATTTGGAGAAACTCTGTTCGCAAATATATCTACAGCCATACTCACTCATATACACTATTCTCGCAAAGGTTTACTTCTCTAGCTACTACATTTTAATCGGCGCAAGCATTTTCAGAAATTATCTTAGTGCTAATTTTCTTGTAGGTGCAAGGGGAAGAAGACAGTAGATTTTAAGCGATAGTGAAATGTTTTAAGAGTTAGATGCTATGTGAAAGCTTTGGAATTCCATTCTCTTTGCAAGGCCAATAGATTAAAAAAAGAACATAAATAACATATTCCTATTTGAGAAAAGAAAAAGTATTGGTAATTTCAAACAAATAATGAATATCTCGGAAATGGTTCACTCAAAAGGAAAAAGAAGTAATGTGTGTTTTAATGGGCTCCACACTTTTATTTAGTAAGCTTTTGTTTGGCTATTACCATTTATCATTTGTGCAAAAATCATCGAGAATGAAGAGGTCTTCTGAGGACATTCCCAGAAAATTCAAGGTATGACTTAGAAACTGCCATGGAATCGCCTGTTTGTGTCCGTCACTGGATATTGACTGACTGCTTGTAATTTTACATATCACAGACACTAGCGAACGCACCCTCAGGTAGGAGGAGGGGCGGCAGCAGCAGCTAGTTACATAAGCGTCTCCAAAGAGACAAGTTTGGACATCGCCATTCTAAAGGTCTCTACGTCCTGAGTCGGGAGTCTGACTGTTATTCTATAACCATTTAGGGTACCACAGGACTGTCGCTGGGCAGATACTTGAAAACATGTTAATCGTTCTGTCCGATGATGTTCGCCTCTATAGTGGTGATAACGTGTCTGCCTCACATTTAAGAGGTCCCGAGTTGTAATCTCGGTTAGGTAGAGTTATCCGGATAAGGCTTTTTCCGAGGTTTTACCTTATCCTGAGAATAGGAATGTCGGTGACAGCTCTATGGACCTCGGGCTCATTTGAACATCACTTCACTAATATCATTCATGCATCGTCCGGTATGACCCTAATGACCAAGCTATCGACGGGCCCTTAAACCCAACTCACTCACTCACTCTTAGAGGTCATTAGTATAAAAAATCTGCCTGATACATTTCACACCATAATGAACACAAAGCACAAAGCTCTTATTTTCCATTCACGTGACTTTCTTTAAACCCCTAAGTTCATATTTGTATAGCTTCTACAAACTGTTCTTGCAAACCTTGTTTCTCCATCTATTTCATCTTATTTTGAAATTAACATTTCTAGGAATTGTTTCATTACCATTTCATTACCACTACAAGAGGTATACAGGAGACAAGGTATGTGCTAGCTTTCAAATCGCATGACTTTTCCATGGCAGTGCTGAACAACTGAATGGTGACAACACTTCGAAAAACCACATAATTATTCAAATTATTCAAACCAATAACAACAGATATCTCAGAAACAGCTGATGCAGCGAGACAAAGTTATTTAAATAAGGTATGCTTTTTAAAGATATCCATATCTCTTTTGTAGTAAGTTTTTGCCTATTCCTTCACCAGTTATATATATAATGTGGGGCATTAACAGAACATTTTTATTAACCAAGTATATTAAAATGTTAATCAAAATTCTTTCGGCTATTTTTCAGAAAATAAAAAATAACGAAGCCTTAGTCTTTTGCAAGCAAAGAGTAGTTTGTTTCGGACAATTTTTTTATTGTTTAAGATTTTATGGACAGAATATGGAATTTCAAGGCCAGCACATAGTGACCCTTTTAATGTTGCAAAACATTTGAAATAAAATGTATATTTCAATGAGCTCTAATTTCTCTCTTTTTTTTTGCACAACATTTTGCCAATATCTTATGGTTGAGCTATTAATCAAAATTAAATACAGAAGAGTCTTTCCGCAACAAGTCGCACAAGTTTTCAAAAAAATTGAGCATCTTGACACCAATTCACTTCAAATTTTCTCCATGGATTACAAAAGTCAAGTAAACTCTTAAATTTTTGTAAATAGCAACAAATTAAAAAGAAATTGTGCAACACTACTTGTGAAAATCAGCACATCTCTCTGCCATTAAATTGGAATATCTCAAAGGTGATATGTGACAAAGTAATGTTATAAATCTCAAGATAAAGCTTAATATATAATCAACTTAATGTTTTCTCTAAAACAGTGGGCCTGAAAACCTGTATTTCTGGGGAGAGCTAATATCAAATATTGGGTGAATTAAATACTTCCTCTGTCATATTAATAGTTAGATGCTAAAGAAAGTAAAAACAATAATTAGATATTCTTAAGAGATTGGCTGTAACTCAACACCATTACACATTTGTGGGCTTAACACATCTTCAAGGTCTATGAAAATGAAGCCAGAATCCAGCAATGGCAGCAGAATGTTGTGACGCAGATGGACATCTCTAGTTGAAGTGTACAGTAGCTATCTCTCACATAGATCACTACTCGTATCTCTTGCTTAACTGGCAGCCATAACTTTACATATAGTCTTTTATGACAAATCGCTTCTAACATTAAAGTTCCAAGGTAGGTTTTGGCATGAAGATTTTTGTACTTCCCTTGTTACATAAGGAATAGTGATGACATCAATGCCTTAGTGTTTGATGGTGATTTGACTGATAATATCATACTATTTTGTAGCAATGAGACACTACAAAATGACATGTTTCAACCAATCATGGCTGTTTATTGCAAATTGTTATCACCTTCTGTCTGTCACCAATTGTCTGGTTTAATCACTACTCTAGCAACTGTTAACTTGTCATTTGTTTTTTGCATAGATATTCAAAAGTTAGCTTTACCAAAGCAGCACAACACCAACAACAAACAAAACACCACATATATGGAAGTAGATTGATGAATTAATTTGGAGCGTTAATATTTCACTGTATTTAATGTGATCTTTAGGTATACACTTTATTTTAATTGTGAGATAGTGAATTAAATGCCACTCGAGTTTTCGTTTTCTCTAGATGAATTAAACTTTCTAGTAAGATTACCGTTGATAAAATTCCAAGCCTTTGGTAAAAAACAGCCATTCATGTGACATGGGAGTTGTCAAAATCAAGTAAATATAAAACAAAATTTCAGTTTTGAGGAACGTTCCATTATGAGAGAATTCACAAGATTGCATGTTGTTGTTGTTAGCTAATGCTGGATTTCTGACAATGAAGTCATTAATCCTCTTGCTCTCCAATATTTTTCACTGATGATATTGAAGAGAGCAATAGCAGTAATAGTAACCGCTTTTTAGAGAGCACCATATTTTTATAAGATTGCATGTATAGTTCAGGAAACTTGTTTTAAATTTCAAATGATTACCTTTCACAGGAACATATGATCAATAATCCTTCATTGTCATTAATACCAGAAATTAATAAAATATTTTTACATCTGACTTCTGAGAGTCTCATATACACTGTTAAAAGATCATTCCTTCTTTTTCCCCCTGATTTCTCCAATCATTGGGGAGCACTTTCGCTTTATCATCATCATGGTTTAAGCCTCTAAAGGTATGTTCCAGTCTCATACAATCAGTTATTTTTATTATTATTAAATTTGTTCAGTACATTTTGGGTCGGGAAAACTTGTGCTATGGCTGTATGTCCTGCTGATACTACATTTAGGAGCAAAAACTATACTGTAGGAACAATAGTCCACATTTATGTTAAATTATTACCTTTTATAATCTAACACTTATTATTGGTTATGTGCTGCAATTGCACCATGTTCAAATTGGAACTTGCAAAAAAGTTTTGAGTATAGCAAACATGGACATTGGCAGACATTTTTTCAGGGGAGGGCCGCATGTTGGAAGTTTGCAATCAAACAATATTAATGCATTACTGCGTTGCCAAAAACTATAAAAGATACGAGTTATTGTATTTGTTGTGGATAGGTATTTTAATTTGTGCTAAATAAAAACGGTTATTTACATCAAAATTAAAACAATAGTCTTATAGTAATTGACTATACAGTAAATGCATTCATTTCCAGGGGCCACGGACGGGGGGTGACCCCACCCCTTTGCGACGCCCTTGATAAACTGTTCCTGTGCAAATTATTCTCAACGTTAAATATGTATATCAAATATTGACAACAGCAGGATCAAATAGTGCATGAGAAGTACAAGAGGCATGTTTGTTTCTTAAGCATACTTCAGAAAAATACTTCAGAAAAAGTCAGTAATCTACTAGTGGTTTATTCTGAACTCGTATTAGTGTTATTTGAACAAACTCAGTTAAGTGATCATGAATTTGGTCGTTTACTAAAGGGATCTCCTAGCTCTAAGAAAGGCTATCTAAGTTATCGCGTCCTTATGTTACACTTGAAATACAATAAATGCCAATGATTACCTTAATATCTGAAGCTACAGGATCAAATGTTTTAGCCAACTTCTTTCTCTTAGTTTCCTTTGTCAACACGTGCGCGGGAAAGTTAAATAGCGAAGGTACAGCATTTTCCTTCAATAACTTTTTTTCAGCACCGGGTCTAAAGACGTAGCTATCGCTGGTAAAATGAAGACTACACAACCTGCTGTATACAGAGGGTTGCCAGTTCATTCTCCGAACTGCTTGAACCCATAGTTTTAAAATGTCTGGTCTGTTGTGAGGGAACCTATCAAACAGAACCATATATTGATAAACTGTGTTACTAATAATAAGCAAAATCTTAGTTATACAGCCATTTAAAATCACGACCTTAATTTCAATTAAATTCAAATAAAACTACTCCGTATCATACCTGTGAAAACTCAGACTTTTATCTCCACTACTATTCGAATTTGTGCACCCATACGCGACGCAATGAACACCCATATTACATTTCTTGTGAAGTACGCTATCTCATTGCACTAACCACACTTTTACTGTTTACCATCCAGCAACATGGCAACCACTCGGTTTTTGCAGCCAAGATCCACTGCAGTGCGCTCTGCATCTAATGTAACTCGTTGGACAGAAGCCAGTATTTCCCATCTTTGTCTACGTGCGCATGCGTGACTTCGATAAAATGTGTCTGCAAACGATTAATATAGGTATACATATGAATGGCTGCCCGTGCATTCTGAACGCGAGCTGTCGTCTGCAGTTGTAAGGCATGTTGATGGATGGTAAACGAGATTTCTGCCATATTCCCTGCATGTAATACAATTAATTATCTTGTAACGGAAACTCCGACATCTGGACATCAAGTCGCAGTAACAACCAAAGGACTGAGCAAGTAGGCATATTATTCGGTACTGTTTTATTTTCCAAAACGGTTTCTTCTGAAAATGTTAGGAACATTTTTTCCAAGTCAATAAATATATTTATTATTTTTCTTAAGGTTTCTGGCGTAGGAGATAAATATACTTAATGAAACAATATTCACCGTAACCATCATTTGCGTATCTTAGTCTCTGTTGTGTGGAGATAGTTTCTATCCCTCCCTCCTTCTGTAATGTTACACAATATTAGTCTCTTTTGAACGTGTTCGTTTACACGTTCACACCTAGCTGTGACAAAATCTTTTTGCCTTCCTTCTATTCATTTGAACAAGTTTTGTTTCCCATGCTAAAGACTTCCCTTTTTTCTGGGAAGTCTATCGGTGTTTTGTGGCATTGGAAGTCTGCTGAATTTTCCTTACTGATGACAACAATAACAAAATTAGTATCTGTATTCTTTCTTTCTTTGACAGAAGAGAACGCCTTTTCTGTATATTTTCCAGTGTTTCTTCTTCCGCATCTTAACCTTCTTCTGACATTTCCGTTGCACCAGATGCTTTATTTTTTTAGCGACCATTCAATTGTTTTCAAACTTTTCCTTTTTTCTTTTGTGTAAATTTCTTCTTCTTTAGTGGGGATTCCCCAATAAATGTAAGGGTTTCGTTTAATAACGGCAAAGTACTTTCTGACTACGCCGTGGCCGAGTGGTTAGACCATTCGCCTCTCACCAAAGCGAATCGGTTTCGATGCCTGGCGACCGCATATGGGATTTGTGGTGGATGAAGTGGCGCAAGGGCGGTTTTCCTCCGGGTTCTCCGGTTTCCCGCGCCATTTCATTCCACCGTGCTCCATATTCACTCCATGTATCAGTGTCACCGCCTGCGGTATCGCATGTAGTAAACGCGGGCGTTAAACACTACCAAAAAATACATTCACTTTCTTTCGTTAATTCAATCTTCAACATTATTTACCTGTGTTATTCCCGATGCTACTATAGTACCAGAAAACGCTAATAACCACAATAACCATTAGTAGGGGAAACAATAATACTTAAGAGTGGTAGGGGAGGAAATTAAAATGAAGGCAGAAAGGAGCAATCCTGTAAATGTAACGAAAGGCTACCCCAATAACAAAAGGACCAGGACCCAATTCAGGGGTAGCCCAAGATGTATTCTCTTTAGTAATTAATAAATCATATCAAACTAGATCACACATTTACACTTGTACACTGGAGCTAGATTTGTGGTCATTTCTACTATAACTGTAATTTTACCTGGGAATCCCGAACTTTCTGCAACTTTAGTCTGCATCTTGTGCAAATTGTACGTAACTTGATTTGAACGCTCTTTCGAAATGGAATAAAGATCCAGTATCCATGGAGCTACTTTTCTCAGTTCCTTTGTTGCCCTTGTTATCTGTAGGTGATGTAGGGATTAAAACACTGACTAGTTCTGTAAATTTTATCTACCATGTTAAGAAACCTATAAGTTAATGAATAATTAAGAATATTAAAGTCTATATCCACTGTACACCTGCCTAATTACGCCACTTCAATTTGTTATTCTTCTTATGTTTACTCTAAATTAGTATAGTTATTTATATACCTCTTTTGGAGTTACTGACACTAACTGAAGGTAAACTTAACACTTCGTACACGACCGTCGGTACAACTGCGCACCGCACCGTATAAATCTATGTAATTATTAATGTTAAATTTATAATAAGCAAACCCAACATGTAGTATTACATATTGTAATGGAACATGTAGAACAATAAAGAATCTTAAAATAAAAAAAAAAAATAAATAAATAAAAACTGCGCACCGCGCACTGTCCAACTTATGTATTTTTCTAGCGCCCTTCATAAGCAAATGTTTACTCCGACATTTCTAATATTAATTGCAATTTCAAGACAAGACTATTTCCTTGCGAATATCTTCGCAATACACACCCATGAAGCTATGTTTTTATACATCTAAAGCTGTATTCATAATTTCCCTAACCAATGCTTTCCCTTTTTCCTCTCAAAAGAAGGGTGGTTGCCCTAACGGGGGTTGTGATGGCACCCGCGCCCCTTTAGACATGAGTTAAGTGTACCCGAGCACATTAGAAAGCTGGACAGCACTGGTCTAGGGCGAAAACCTCTCCCTCCGCAAATTTAAGGAACATTTTTCTCCCATTATATTGGTGATACCATTAGGCTGAAAACTGCTCCCTCTTACTATTTATGACGCGGAAATGAAGCTATTTTTCAATATGAAATAAAATAGCGGGAAGTTAAAGCAATTAAATTTGTTATATCAACACCTGCTAACTTAATATTTACTTTATAGCCAATTACCGAGTGAGGTGGCTCCGCAGCAACGTGTGCACTTCGTATTCGGAAGGTCCCGGGTTCGATCCCTGGCGACCGCACACTCTATCTTGGGTTTTCCGTGGTTTCTCCTTGCCACTAAGGCGAATGCTGGGGTGCCAAACTTCATACCACCGTCTCATTTCCCTTCATTCCATTTCCTCATCAGCTTTCAGATGCGCGTGATGTTGGCGGTGCCGGAAAGATGGGGCGGATGCTTGCGCATGTTACAAATTATCGGTTTACATTGAACATTTGTACTCGCATTGTTAATGACACTAACAGGGCCCTATTTACTTCCTCTACTGCTGACGGGCCACATTTACCTAGTCTTTACAACATACTTTGCCAGAACTTCTGGAACATGTTCTTTAGGAATACGTCAGTTAATGTGGTTCCAAGGCAATGGGTACTTGAGGATTATTCTTGTGATGTAAGGGATTTCCTAAGTGCATTGATCGTTGGATAGGTAGATGAGCACCAATAACATGGCCAGCGCGTTCACCAGATCTCACCTATTTGGATTTTTTCCACTGGAGGCATGTCCAAACTCTTGAGTAGGAGGCGCCAGTTATAGCGAAGAGAACCTAACGACCAGAATGTTTGTAGCATTTTATGCTATTCGTGATATGCCCGGTATTTTTTTTTTTTAAAAAAAACTTTGCAATCACTTCTACAACACTATCTACTATGCTCCGAAGTCCAAGGTCAGTTTGAACATCGTTATACGTGCCTGCTTCTGTTCGTCCATCAGGTGATGTGGCGCAAGACAACACGTTTTCCTCTTCCCTAACCTCTGGGTAAGGATCTGTCGCACGGATTCACGGTTAATCTGCAGTTCATCCGCTATCATGCTCACAGTTAATTGACGATCGTCCATGATTACAGTCCTCACTTTCTCGATGTTTTCTTCATTGACGGCAGTCGCCGGTCTTCCGCTACGAGGATTGTCAGAAACACTTTCCCGGCCTGCTCGAAAACGGGCGAACCACTCGTACACACACTTCATGGACAGTGCTTGATCCCCATAAACGCGCACCAGTATCGCATGCGTTTCTTTAGGTGTCTTGCCAAGCTTAAAACAAGACTTTAAACTGATCCTTTGGTCGTTCATTGTCCTGTTCACAGTGCAGACCCGACGCACTAAACAAGCACTTTGTCACAAGGTCTTGTACGGAACACACACCCTCCTCAACTGAACTGGCGGCAGCATGTCAACACCGGCCGCTACGCAGGTGCACTGCTGTGTGGCGCCGGTGTTCCAACCTCATTCACCGAACTTTATTGTCAGAGGTTGTAAGTTACAACACTTATGCACTCAATTCTTGTTTTGTTCTTCAACTATGTTTGATGCCTTTTAAAGATGGAGAAAATTTTACCAACAATGGTAGTATATGCGTCTGTTATTGACAATAACATGTATTGCAAATCGGTTAAAGGGTTTGACCTGCTTCAGAGCACATTGATTTGGTGTCTTCGTCTGATTACCCTCCCCGTATGGTGGACTTAAACCCACTAGGACAAGACGTACAAGCCTGTGCCTAGGGTCAGATGCCTGTTGGAGAGCAGAGGAACCTATGGACCGGACAGAGTGAAGAACTAGAAGCGGGTGGTCAGCCCAGCACCAGGTATGGGAGTAAACAAGAGGATTACAATAACTGTAAAATGGCGACCACACAGAACATTGTTTGCTTAGGAGTACCTCCAAAGCAACTGACTATTCGTATAGCATTCTCTGCACTTAAAAATAAATTACGGACATGACATACTTTTGAAAAAGTGGTGTAAGCAACTTTTATACGAAGCCTTTTTTAAACTACAAGTTTATGGAAGCAGCCTGATTTTTTGTGCATTCAAAACGTGTCACTTTCTATACTTCTTCCAACAATAATTCTATCTACTTCAGATGTTATGCCTATA
Source organism: Tenodera sinensis (assembly GCA_030765045.1). NCBI lineage: Eukaryota > Metazoa > Arthropoda > Insecta > Mantodea > Mantidae > Tenodera > Tenodera sinensis. Next base: position 38,653,270 of record CM060961.1, on the reverse strand, counting down.
TAAAATGTTTTCAACAATATAACACATATTTGTTCAGACTGAACTACACATGCCACACGACCCTATAAGAAACAAAGGAAATGACAAAATGCACAGATTGAAATCTAAGAAAATGTAAGCGAGATCTTTCAGAAATGACAAACGCTATGAAAGACTGTTATTTAGAATAAATGGCACTTTGTAAACAGTGATTCAGTTCTTACACATTAAGTTTTTTTATATAATATTTCGCGGCTGTCATGGAGACGATCACTCCCCCCCCCCCCCCTGCATTTATAAAAAAAAATTCAAGACAGACAGACTTCAAAAAATGCTTCCCCCCACAAGATTAAGCAGGGCTCAAGAAAGTATTTTCCATTGAAAACTCAATAATGAATTTTTGGCTCAAATGCAATAGGTACTTCCACTGAATGGTAAGCTGAAGCAAACTGTAAATGGAGTTTCAGCAGTGAACGTCCGTTTTTTATATTTCACGCTCTAACTAAAGAAAATGACCCTTAGTCAAGCGGAATCGAACCCGGGACCTCTTGATTTCGAAGCCGGAGTGCTGACCTGTAACATTAATACTACAACTGGTTAGGCACTTCATGACTGATGCAAAACTTAATGGCGGGTGGCTCAACACAAAATCCAAACGTAGTCTTGTCGCGCCTTGCGATGTTGTGTAGTTAAACACCCTGTGAAATCACACTGCAAAGTCAGTGATATCAATACCATTTGCGCCCACAAAATGTATTTGTACAACAGGAAATAGAATAGCAATGGTCAGCTATCAACCACAATTAAACTTTGCGTCTGCTATAGTAATAAATATGCATAAATAACACATGTGTAAGGAAACACTCATTAACAGCATAAAGAATTCAAGTAATTTTCGTATATCTTAGAGTTACAGAGTAATAATCCCAAATTAATCGCCTGTGAACTGAATGAGATGCAGTTTACGTACACATGTGCCATGTTTCCTCTTTAAGCCCTTAAAGATACATGAAAATTATTACATTCGTTACCTCATTTCCATCAATATCTGCAGCATTCCTTTTTATCTTTGTAAACGATTTCCTTCCCTTTTTCTTGCTACGAAATTTAGTTTTGCTGCTTTGTGCAATTCCGTGCGCATAATTCTTCCGCAATGTTGATTCGCTTGGAACTTTTCTCCCACTGTACTTGACCAAAAATGTTCTCAGACTATCATTTTGTAACTTGGAAAGCGGAATTTTAGCCGCAACCAATGCTTTGCACAAGTCTTCGTTAAACATTTGTTCGGTGGATTGCATCTGAGAATCCAACGATTTTTTTGTCTCACGAGCACATTTATGTTTCTCGCTACTGACATGTCTTTGAACGTAACTTAACCTGAATGTTGAAAGTTTTACGTAACACAAATTACAAAACAGTTCGTCATCAATTATACAAAATACGTTGTCCCCATGTACGTCATTGAGTTTCTTTACTGTCTCCTGTTTTTCTAATTTTGTTTTCGGCATTATGCGAACGTTCCCGCTGCGCGGAATGAGTCACCCTGCTCGACTACGACTGATACACTGGCAAGTGGCAGCCGCTACTCGAGCAACCAAAGACCTATGCGCATTGCGCTGCTGTCATGTATACTTCCGCGCTCGCTTTCCTTCTCCATTCCCCTGATTGGCTAATGTACAACTGCGAATGGTGACAACAAACACACCCTGTACAATGCAAAATCATCCGATTACAGCTATGTTAAGACATCTAGCGCACGTTCAATTAATTGTGGAAGCTAATATTTGAACTAAGCAACGACTTTCAAATATTACAATTGAATGTCTATGCTACTTTTTCACAGTGTTAAACCCATTCTAAAGAATCAAAGGTCATGCGTCTCCGAGATTCACATTTAGGCCAGATATATTCAACCTGTGGTACGCGTACTCCCAGGGGTACGCAAAGAGTTCTTAGGGATACATAAAATTTAAAATACGCATGTAGTCAGTTTAATATGTTTCCAGAATGATCACAAATAAAGAAAAATAGTAACGTTTAAAGCTCTTGAGAAAGTACAGGGGCTTTACGAGAAATTTTTATTTTGGATTAGGTATATGCGTTAATGTTGCAATTTTTTTCAAAGTTTTAGGGCAAAGTTAATATACAAGAATACATTACAATTCTGATTTGTATCACTATCATCAATTCCTCTGATCTTCCCATAAAATTAAAATTATTTTGGAAATGTGCGTCGACAGTTCGGTGAAAATATTACTTAAGAAAATCTTACTTCTTCAAGTATCCTTTTCCACATCAAAGTCCTTATCGACTGGCATTTCTGCCAGCATTTAATTATTTATATGAGTTATGAAACATCGCCATTTATGGATACACAACTAAATAACTAACTCCAAACTCTCCTAAAAGAGTTTCTTCAAAAACGAAATCAATCTTTCATCCGAAATCAATATAATATTGAAATATTTAACATATGGTTGCTCAGAAAAGTATGCAATGCGCATGTGTGTAGTGCATAACCAAATTCAGAATTATAGAAAATTGGACTTCGTCTCATCTTTCCCAGCTTTTGCTCTATGTTGTTAAAATGTATTTATCTCAATTGGATCGTAAAATACTATCGGCTTTGATAGTGAATTGGCTTTATACGGCTTCACCAATAACAAAAGAACGGTCATGTCATTAAAGTGTATTGCTTAAAATTTTGGAAAATACAAGCAACAAAGTAACTTGGAAACGCCTACAGCTATTAAATATTATAACACAAACTGCTTGTTTTGAGAAGTTCAACACCGTTTCTGTAGCAAATTTCTGTTTATCTCTCAAAAGTTTTCCAGATATGGAAACTTCTCTAACATTCAATGGGTTGGAGATAACTCACACAATATATTCAGAAAACATTCAAGATATGCGTTGTATTTGACATGCCAATATTTCAGACAATATCGATGAGAACTTAATATTCCTAGACCCGTTTCTAGAGAACAAACAGGGAGAAAAATAACGAGCACCTCTCCATGTGAAAGGAAGTTTATGGTGCGGAGAGAGTGATAGGGGATGGTATGAAAATCTTAACGTTTCTTGAGACGCTGGGCTTAAATACGAAGTTTGGTTTTGAGTGTGCTCTTGCTTCCTCTCTTACTCCCTCTAAAGAGGTATATTTTTTCGTAAAAATTCTTGTGTGTGTGTGTGTGTGTGTGTGTGTGTGTGGAGGGGGGGGGGGGGGAGAGATCCTGAAAATGTATGTTTCCGGTTGTTGTATGTTGTGGTTGTAGTGTTAAACGCCCACTTTTACTACTATGGCACCGCAGGCGGTGACACTGATGACACATGGAATGAAGATGGAGCACCGGTGGAATGAAATGGCGGGGGAAACCGGAGCACCCGGAGAAAACCCGCACCACGCCGCTTCGTCCACCACGAATACCACATTCGGGCCGCCTAGGTGGTAGGCGATGTTTCCGGTGAAATTTCGGGATTGAATTTTAGGGTGGAATATAATACTTTCTTTAGCTACATTAAGCATGTGGTTGAGAAAATTAAAATATGCCAGCTCAGAATTTAAAATGCTTGAAATTACTCACCGCACTTTTCCCAAGCGCGTGAATATTTTAACACATTTAACAATAATTCCTACCTAATGTTATCTTGAAACAGTAGAAGTAGAGATGTGCACGTCAACATACCGGTCTAATCCTCGAAAATTCACTATAATAGAAACTCTTTAACGCAACAAAGTAAATGGAAACTTAAAGAGGATATACTGAAGTTGTAACTGTAATTTTTAAAGCGCTACAGAATGCTTGTATCTATCTATTTTTTAAACCTTTATTCCTCTTTTAAGCAGCTGCTTCTTGAACTTCATTAACTTTTCAAGCGCTTTCTTGCCTTCTAACACTTGCCTGAACACTTTCTGTGGCCTGAAATGTATTGTAAAGTTTATGTATTGTTGTACGACCTGGAACCTTTACACCTGGAAATCTTTCTGCTAATGGCTCTTGCACCTGGCGAGCTGACTGAGTTAACACATACGAATCATAAATAAATACACGCTGTGCAGTAGAAAACAAATGCTGAGCCATAATACATTTTGTGACAAAGTACAGGACTAAATAATAAAGCACACCGGTAATAATGCAGCCGCACGATATCACGTCAGCTCAATACTGATTGTGAGCAGAGCAGAGAAAAACAAGTCATGCTCGTGACCTTGTGTATATCAGCTGCTGTTATCGTGTTTCCGTCTGCACAATGGAAAAATACCGCGCAGCGGTTTCCATGAATTTGGGTCTCTGTAGTTTCATGTAACTTAAATTCTTATAAATCCGCGCCCTACATTATTTACAAACTGATAAAGCAAAAATAAGGGCTGCATATGATGAAAAGATAAATTTCTATGAAGTGAAGTCAAGTGTAATAAAATGTACGATATGAACTAAAAAAAAAAAAAACACCTAGTACGACTTTTGAAAATGTCACTTACCTCGTAATCTGATGAAAGTTCATCTTGCAAAAGTAATAACAAAGCCAAATTAACGTCATCCATTTTAAAGGATTTTCCTATTTGGTAAACACAAGGCACCCGCTATGGTGCACCAGATCCCGACACTGGTCCCCTTCAAGATGGCCGTCTTTTTCTTTCTGCTCTGTGGTATTTTTCGCCGTCACGTAAACGGCTGCTAGATTTCATGACGTTACCTGAGGAAACCAAAGCTTAACTAAATCTGGCTTATATTTTATTATATTGCATAACACCCGTGTAAAATGCTATTATTCAGGCAGCTGTGTCTTTACTTTTATTTAATTGTATACAAATTTTGTTTCTTTAGCGCGGAAAATTGGGGTAAAATATATTATGTAACACTCACATGACTTTCGCTACTGGTGCCATGTATTTCCCTAACTATTCTTGCTTTTATGCCGAGTTCGTGTTAAATCGCGATTAGATTTGTTGGAAATGACCTACATACGATCCAAAAGAAAATTACGTCCAAAAATTTGCCGAAGCCATCAGAGCCCAACAATGATTTTTTGTTGTAATTCCTCTATGATTACCTAGTATCTGACAGGGCCCAACCATCAAGCCTCTTTGCCTGATTTTACCTGTGGTAAACTTTGGGAAATAAAAGTTAAGAAATGAAGAAATGATGCATATTTACTGCGGTGGAATGTAAATAAGATGAGTGCAGAATGGCCAATTTTGGACATCCCTTGGGGTGGGGAGTTAGTGATAAAGGATGCGCTGGATGTGTTAACTTTCCTGACTTTAAAAAAAATGTTGTCTTCTTTACCAACTCGGAAGCCAGGAAAGGAGGAGGAAGAAGTGCAATTGGCACACAATCTCAAGATTTTTTGCACTACATTGTACACTCCGAGGCCAAATTAAGTGACCGTTTTAAATGTCAATATGAATTGCAATTGGTACACGATCTCAAGATTTGTTGCACTGAACTGTACGCTTGGATCCAAGAGCAAGCGACCTTGGCCTTTCAGTATGGCATTACATTTGACACAATATATCAAGAATATTTATGTGCATTAAACTATACAACTGGATACAAGAGGAAATGACCGTCTTAAAATCTCAATAGGAATTGAATTTGGCAAACTATCTCAATATTTTTTGCACTAAAAGCAGCAACCAACACTCGCAACCTATACTAAATTTATGAAAAACTGCTTAGGAACGGTTTCAACTACAGAACCTTACATTCTGGAGATCTAGAGAGTCAAATTTCAGCACTGGCCAATTTGACAATATATATTTCGTGTTTTCTCAAATGTCAATTAGCTATTTCAACATCAAAATGCAAAGTTCAGTACAGAATAAAATAAATAGAAACGAAGGCGCCTACGCAACTAAGGCCAGTACACCCTGGCCTGTGTATCAATGAGCCTACAAAATAATGGTGGCGATGTGATCTCGGAGTTGAATGTTTAGTTATACACAGGAAGCAGAGACAACAGTTCACCAATCGATATAATCATTAGCAAGATCTATGAGACACAAACAAAATTGCATTAGAAAGAGATTAAACTCATACCTGAGTTACATCGGAACCTGTAGTGTGCTCCGTATAGAGCCTGGGGTGCTTGCTGCGCAAGTTCGGTTTTGTTTTCCCGATGCGCACTCTACTGCGCTTCTTACTGAAGCGATCGCCGCAAAGACGTGGCACGTAATTCTGCCGCAAGGACGCTTCCGTCGGAATCTTTCTCCCGCTATACTTTTCCAAAAATGTTCTGAGTTTACCATTGAGTAACTTGTTAACCGGAATCTTGGCTGCAAGCAATGCTGCGCACAAATCTTCATTGAACATTTTCTCACTGATCTCACCGACTTGTCCGGGATCATATTGCTCTTTGCGTTCTACAGAAGTCTGTGTTTGTTGCACGTGAGGTGCTTGCGAAGTTTACTTAACTTGGGTCCCGCAAGTATCACGTGGCATAGCTTACAGAACAGTTCATCACCCATTAATTCTAACACATTGTCTCCGCATTCGGAGTTTAAGATATTTAATATCTTCTCTTTTTCTAACTTCTGTTTCGGCATTGAGTATATACTGAACGGGACACTTTCAGAGGGGATTCGGTATCCCTGCAGGTGACACGTGCAATGCTCCGGCTAGCACGGGAACAGAGCGGCAACTGTTCTAATACTCCCCGCCCACTGACTCAGTAAAGCCACAATTTTTAGTACCGCATCGTGTGTAGGAGTGTCAGTTATGCCGTGAGCGTGTTCGTCCAGACCGAGAGGCCAGCCATCAAAACTGCACGAAACAACCCCATGCACACGGTATGGTGACTAAAAATTGTGGTTCCGTTAGGGACCTCTGTTCCGCTCTTTATCCAGCGCAATGTCTGAACTTGATTATATCTAATCACCAAATTAAACATCTATGTACCTCAACGTCAATTTTCCATTATAAAATCATATCATGCCAGTACAAACATTTCACTGTTACTAGGTATCGCTACATTACGCTCAAATGACAAAAGTTGTAGTTCGGTTGCTTTATTCCGAACACCTTTCCCATTTGCACCAGGCATTAGAAAAAAAAACTGTTATAAAAAACGATTTTCGCTTCTCACTGGTATATAAAGACGACATAAGGAGATGCACTTATAACCCTATTAAGTATTAATGTGTGCACAGAAAAAATAATGAGAAATGGATATAACTTCTAAGCATTTAACAAGTCGAACTGCGTAAAAGACAAACTTATAAGCAAATCTTTACTGATGCAGTTTTATGAAGTACCAAGTCACTGTCCATCAAGCTCTATAAGCAATACTCTGATTTTTACTTTTCTACTACAGAAAAAAGGTGCTAAGATTTACCGGAGTAGTAAAAACGGCTTCGACAATAGTCTGTTTACTCACCACAAGAATATGGCCAGCTGATTTCAATTAAACTTAAGGGTGAAAAATACTGGAAAAATTGGTATGGTAACACGAATAGTCAGAAGAGGACGAGCTTCATGGAAAATTACTCCTTTTTTATTTTCTCAAACTCACGTTTGAGTTAGTTACATGTATGTGTATACATCTTGCTGTTATTCCTTTAAATGTTCTCATAGTTCACGAACTCTTAGCATCCCAAAAATGAAGTTAATTATTTCCTTTGGTAAATAAAATAAAAAATCCACTTCTTGATTTTATTTGTATACGTTGTAATGTGATTTTAATTACATTTTTGAAATGCTGAGAACACTCGTCTTATGCAAATAAAGTAACAGCTGAACGATATAGGCAATATATGCGCGCGCACGTGTATGTGTGTGTGTGTGTGTGTGTATGTGTGTGTGTATATATATATATATATATATATATATATATATATGTGTGTGTGTGTGTGTGTGTGTGTGTGTGTGTGTGTGTGTGTGTGTGTGTGTGTGTCCGAATAAACTATAGCTATAGTTATATGTTTTCGTGTTTCATTGGAAATATAAATCTATGAAAGACTTTTTGTGGTGCCTAAAGTGCCTATTTTATAATTTGTATATTGATAACATGGAATGGATTTGATTCAAATACTTGGAAACAATGTAGTTGTAGGAATGGGGATATTCTACTTCATTTTGACGCTTTAGCAGTTCGATTCATTGGTTCTGTAGAAAGAGAAACAGAATAGTTGCACCCTCTAGGTCTCTTTGTCACCCTTTGGTATTTTGGTGGGTGACACCAGTACGGCAGAAACCCCTTATCCCTTGCCTCACATATGTATGTATATGTACCTTATCCACTTCATTAAATGATATGCACACGTTCGAAAGATTTCACCATGTTTTCTCTGCTGCTTTTCTGATTATTTCAAGGTTGCTTTACATTACACTTCTGAACCATATAATATTGTTTCACAAACATTTTGGGGATAGCTCAAGGACATTTAGTTCACAATGATACATCTGTAGTGATGGGTGCACTTCCATCCTGATGTGTTCAATTGGTTTTCAGAGGCCTTTCTAAAACTTTATACGCTGATGTTAGTATTACCAACCATTAATTCATTATTGCGTGTGTCTGTGCAGAGGTTAACCCAAAAATGAAAAATTCGTATTTAAATTCGGTCTTTCAAGGATACGACTGGGATTTAAAAAAAAAACACCCCAAATTACTCTTTACATGTTATTGCTTACTTTCTCAAAAATCATTCTAATAATTTTCATTAAAATACCATATGATTAAAATAGTTGCACAACAAATAAAATGCATATGCTGAATTATTTTGCGAACAGTTCATGAAGTCCTCCTTATACTGAATGTCTTTTGTATAGGTAACTGGAAAACTCAAGAGATAAAAATCTTATTGAACAAAAAGTGCAGATCTCTTAAATGACCAAATTTATGTCAAATAAAAGTATGACGCTTACCATTTCCTAGATATTCTTTGTTATTGGTTTCAATTTTGAAATACTTACAGAGTGCGGTCGTTTCACGGTCCGGCCGGACGGCACGTATGCGTGTTCGGCAGGCTGTCTACTGCACTGGAGGGTTTCTCCATTCTAAAACTCTCGCGTTACACTAATGAATATTTACGTTGTTATAAGTGGTGATGAAAAGGGTGTCCATCTGCTTTGAGACATTTCTGTCATTCTTCATCGTCACGAGGTTCTGATTCATGAACAATATCCACTCTGTAAGGTTTCAATTTTAAAACTTTAGCACCTGTAAGAATAGAGGTTTTTGAAACGTCCACCTCTTGTGCAACATGTCTTGGGGAGTTCTTTGGACAGCATTGGAATGATGCACCAAATTCGTCAATTCCCCCCTCCGTTAGAACATGTCGTTTAGCTTCTTAGGTTTAGCATTCGGCGATCCCGTTTTCCTAAACTGATTAACCAGATATGAATGAATCTGTTTTTGGAACTGGAATACCAGGAAATGTACCCTGAAATGTTCTGTATCTACAGTGCCCACATGATTCCGTTTTTAGGTACCTATATATCGTACTAAAATGCTTTGGTCAAGCGAGGACTTTTTGGTAGGCATTTCAGTGGACTGATAACAAAACAAGAACAAGAACAACAATAACAATACTCCAAAGGCACAACACAGATGTTCGATTAAGTTTTCACTTTTGAGATGCACAAGAAAGTATCGTCTTAACAACACGAACAAAAGGCAGTAACTGACAGTTGACATTCATATCCAGCTGGTGAGACAGGAAGACAATATCGAGGTCATTGCAGTACAAACGCATCACCCATACACGCGATCGCGGCCGGGCCACAAAACGACCGCTTGGTGCTTCGGTAAAGCCCTGATTTTTTCTTCAAGTGGTCAAGCAAACGGCATGGAATTTTAAAGCTATCACTTAGTGACATGCTTTTTAAAACAATGACAACAACGAAAGGTGCAATGGAAATCTCGATTAACAAGCAGTAGACAGAAAAATTAATTTGTCATAATAGTAAGTAGGAGGGTAGAGAATGACATTTGAATGAATCACATCAGAATATCGCAGAAGTATTGAAGTTAAAACGGCCAAGAATAGCAAAGCAATTGCCTTACTGCTCCTCACCTTTAAATGGGAACGAAACACAAAAATGAATATTTCACTTACCATATTAGTTGAATATACATATATATCAACGCAGACAGTTTCACCATCCCAAGGTGAGTGGTTCTCGTGTTACACGCAGTGGTCGAGCTGACTCGTGACGTCATAAGCTCCGCTGAACTCAGACAAGATGTGGTGTGTGTTCTTTTTCCTTCACCGTAATATGTCAAATCGGATGATGAATGGATGAAATGGGTGACATGGTGCTGAAATGAGCCCGAGGTTCACAGAGCTTAAAGTTACCAGACATTCGTCTTCTCAGGATAAGGAAAAACCTCGGAAAGCAACCTTATCCGGATAACTTACCCTAACCGACATTCAAACTCGGGGACCCTTGAATCTGAGGCAGATACACTACCACCACACCACAGAGACGGGCTAACAAGACGTGGAAATGATGTGTTCAGGTTAAATCATGTGATCAAATGATAAAAGCAGTTCAATTACTTTTTCTGGAACTTTATTTTCTTCCAAAACTGAATGCACACGTTCTTTTTTACTGACGTTAACGAAGTCTAGTCTTTCATGATATTACAACTCACAACTGTTTTCTTCTCGTAACCTTAACTCACTCCTTTGTCTTTCTTCACTTTCTCTGTCTCTTAAACAGCTGGTTTTGAGACCACAAAAACTGCCTCACTGGCTTTACTTCGACGTAACTCTCCCGACGACTGCACACACACACACACACACACGCACAGCCTGCTGTTACGACTCAGTAACTAATTACTACTCTCGTAACCTCGCCTCCTTATATGGCAAGGATGACGTAACACGGACCTTTCTCGAACTACACCTTTTCTGGAACCTCTAAAAATATGCCGACCGCCGTACCCCACGCGAATAATCTCCAAAATCTTTCGTCGCGTCGCGCTCATTGTCACGTGTTCACGAACAGTGGCGCGGGGCAGCTGACATTGAATGTATTGGATGCACGTATCGCCTGCCATGCGGTGTGAGGCAGCTTCACCCTCACCCTCCTCTGATGTACGCCGCGGCCGGCGTCACAATACCTAAGAAAGACACTTAACATCAACAGCGCTAATGTAAAAAGAACAGTAGTAACATTAAAAAATGTATCTACTTAGTTTTCCTCCTCAGAGCGTTCACTGCGGTTACGTGCTTACAGCCGCTACGAGCGTTTGTGTACTTTAAGTGGTTTTCTTCTTTCTATATATGGCAGCACTATATGTGGTAAACAGCTGCCCAATGTATATTTTGAAAATGAGCGAACGTGATATATGTCCTCGTCAGTTTGAATCAAAAAGTGCAACTTTGAAGATTTAAATAGTCTGATTTCCGAGTGAGATGGTACTTTTAGACCGAAAAGTCTCCAATTATAATTATTTATATCAGTTAAGTAAGAAACATAATGAGTGTGATTTGATTACATATAATTAAGTAAGATGTAAATGTTTCTTTCGATGCATATATGTGATTGTAGTTGTAATTTTAATTGTATTTGCAAGCCTGGAAAGTAGAAGATGTAAAGCGTTCATGTTAAAACACTGTCCGGGACCTTAGTTTAGAAAGCTAGAAACTAGCACATTTCAGGAAAACAAGGCAGGTTGTCTCTCCACTCGCGTATCTACTGTTATATCTCGAAGGCTATTTCTCCTTTGTTGCATTGTACGATAACGTACCGTAACCAAAAGAGTGAGACACAACATCTCACTGGATATAACTCGGGGAATTCCCTGATCCAAGATGGCAGTTTAAAGGAGGGGATGGAGAAGCCCCAATGAAAATCCGAGAGTTAAGCACGTGTTAAGACGCGTATGAAATGGCAGAACTCAGGACAGTCTTCACTAAGTCTTCATACAGCTTCGAACAATCTCACACGCGCTACCAGTTAAAGAAGGTGTCGACGCAAAATAAACACCGTGAGTCAGTGCGCCAAGTGAATCAAATGTGATTATTGCAATTTAGAAGTGCGTCGCATATTAGTGCTGTTCGCGCATAGTGGTGTGAGCCTAGTGCTAGAGGCTCAAAGAAGAATCGTGCAGATATTTTTTCTTTTAAGCCTCGTTTGGTCAGTGCCGTTAATGGGAAGCAAAAGACAGTGTCTTAACAAGGACGCGAATATTTGATTAGTGGTGAATAGAAATGTAAAATAAATCTAATAAAATTCGGACATGCACATCAATTGTTTTCGCTGTTTTTCCCACCACCTGAGGTCATCGCTCCTTTTACCAAAGGACAGGGTCCATGCTATACAAACGAGCCAAGGGTGACGCTAGCCGACGACGGGCATCAAACCCGGACAGAACGACGAGGTAAGAAGCTAGCCGGAGCCATCAAGCAGGAGAGCAACGACCACTACAGCGAGGTTCGAACCAGGTACTGCCTCACGAGATTGTGTGAACACCGAAAACCGTGCTCATTCCACCCATTGATGTAAATGTAAGGAATGTATACAAATGAATAATGATAATGAAAGTGTGTGTTGTTCGGACAATAAAAACACAAAATTGATGAAGGGTGATCTTGTCTGCATCACAAAACATGCTATTTTCAAAAATTAGCTATGGATCGTGAAGTTCTGAATATCATGAGGCATAACCTAACGTTAACAACAAAGGGTAGAGCTAAAAAGAAATTACTCACCTCCAACAATCCTGCTGGTAAGGCCTGCCGACATTCCAGCAATCTACATTTCCATAGGATTTCAGCATCAAGTTTACATTGTATATTTGAATTTTTGTTTTCTCCATCACCTATTTGGATTTCTTTTTCACTAGTTTTATCATCGCCTTCGCGGTCAGCCTTATTGCAAGTAGCACTATTACATAACTCAGAAACAATCCTTTTACGATTTCTGGCTTCATACCGCTCTGTTCTTTGTCGTTTGCTCTTGGATGAAGATGGTGAAGGATCAATTGTCTTGCTGGAACTTGATATCTGGAAAGTATCTTTATTCTTCCTTATAGTAGGAATAGTTCCAGGTTTTAATGAAGGTCCTCTGAAATGTTCATCCGGCATAAGCTGCTTTTTTAATAACTGTGTCTGTTCATAATCTGTGTCCTTAAAATGGAAGGAACATAAACGAGTACGGGGACCAGGCACAAAATCTTTTCTTTTGCAAAATTCTACCCATATCCTATATCTTTTGGGAGATTTGTCTCTGTTCGGAAAGGAGTGAAAATGAGCTCCTCTGTGTGTTTCGCTTCTCACTTTGCAACCATACACACAACACTGAGGCATTTTATTTTTCACAAAGTTGCTTGTATAAAGCTAAACTGACTCAGTAACACCATCACCAAAACACCACCATAAAGAACGCTCTCTTGAACTTCAACACGTACCAACAAGAACAAGGTATGAAACCGCGTTAGTGCGCAAGCAGCAGTAAGCAAGTTGTGAAAGTCCACGTGTCTGTAGCGCGCGGATGGAACTGATGACGCATGACTTGTTTATTATTTCGCTTGCACGACGATAATGGTATCGCGCAGTAAAAGCAATCTTGCCACTGCATTTTAAAAGCCATATACTTTATTTAGGAAGAAACATTCCTAATGTTAGGCAATTCGTGCAATATTAAAATGGAACTCATCAAAGACATAACATTCCAGGTATTGAATATTGGATACCATTTCGAAGAAATGATATTGTAAAATCAGGATTCAATTGCAGTATTGTCTCTGGCCATTTAAATTGAGGTGCGTATATGTGTGCAAATATTGCGACAGCTCTAACATTTTTTCTGGTACCTACTCTTGCTTTAATACATTTTTACCAGATGAAAATGTTCCTCGTGACGCACTGAGCGAGATAATTTCGCAGTAACGTGCAGGCTCGCTTTCGGGAGATGCCGGTTCGATGGGCTGGCTGTTCTGGCCATTGGTTTAGTCGCGGTTTCCCGGGATCGATAGGCGAATACGGGAATGGCTTATTTTTATCACGAATTTGCCATCCATGTTTTCTTTTATCTATTTCATAGTTGTAGGACAAAACGAGGCGTTCAGTGAATTGCAGCAGAATGTTGGACGGATTAGTTCATTTTGCTTCCTTCAATGGTTGGAGTAGAGTTTGTTGTTAGCCTGCTATGGGCTTTTAAAGCACGCTTAAAAAACATCGATCAAAGCTGCGCACTGGGATCAGTAGGCAAGCGCCTAACCAACTGAGTCACCTACACCGACACAACTTGTTGAAGAATGAGTAGAGAAAGTCATGTGAAGTAACACACCAAAGTTCCTCCCCCACCCCCCTTTGCCATTGTTCCCTAAAGGAATTCATTTCTGGAAAAGTGCGATTCAGGCCTGTGGAAGATCAAAGCTTATAACCCTTCGGATACGCTGATGGGTATGTGCTCCGCGTTTTATCAAGTAACTGGAACAAGAACATCACGTCGTGCATTAAATTACAAAAGGGCTTCGAACTATCGACCTTCTACTTGAACACAGAACCTTTGGCGAGTGCAGATATAGACTACATGGCCAAACTCATTAGAATGCGAACCATTGACTGCGGCTGATGTACGGGAACGTTATCAGAAGCAGCCAGTTCATTCCTCTTTAACCTTACCCATCATCATCATCATCATCATCATCATCATCATCATCATCATCATCATCATCATCATCATCATCATCATAATCATCATCATCATCATCACACCATCATCATCAGGGGCCCTAATGACCTAGTTGTCAACGGGCCCTTAAACTCCATTACTCACTCATCATCATCAAAGGCCCCCAACAAACTGAACAAACCTATGGGTATACGAATGGGTTCCGTAACATGGGTTTCTTTTTGGAAAACCATCGGTTTACCGTTCCTCAGAATACGGCGTTGTTGGTGTTTTGAATCGCGGCGAATCAAAGCCCGCCTACGATTGTGTTTCTTTTTTCTTCTACCGTGCGTTCTGAGACCGGCCGCACCGCTCCGCGGCGGCAAGGGATAGGGCGAGGACCGGCGCGCTCTCCGGCAGACTTATGTGTAAAGGACCGGCAAGTGACGGGTACGGAACACTCTGCTACTACTACTACCACTGTACTAACCTGCATTAGGCTTACCTGCATCACATCACATGTTGAAATTTATGACCAACCCGAACACATTCCCTCTGGTTTACACGCAAAAGTTCACGTTGGCTGATTGCCCACATTTCTCTCGTGATTTTGTCTCTTATAGCGTTTTCGTTTAATAAAGGGAATTTAGCATGGTTTTCACCCCTAAATTTATAATATTTAGAAATATTATATATTAAATATTATATAATATTTAGAAATATTATGTATTAAATATTATATAATATTTATAAATATTTCCGTTTAAGATTTCCGCTTAATAAGGTGTCCGTTGATGGAAGGTTTTATTCTATTTATTCATTCTCTTTATAGTATATATTTATTACACAACTCTTTGTATCATTTCCAAGTCTTGTGGTTTGTTCTACTTCATGTTCGCACACAAAAACTGCGTAACTCGTCTTGCTTGTTTCCAAAATAAAGATGAAATTAACAATATTTTCTGCTTTTATTACCGCCACCATCTTCTAGTAATTTTTTTAAATTAATGTTTATGACTGTAAGAATGAATGTTACAATTCAAACATATTTCTCGGTCACAAGTACATAAGTTAATAAACAATTCCACTGTCCATTATCATTTTTAAAATTCTAACAGTCAAATTAAGGAAAGAGAATTCTAATTTGTGGCATGCAAAATGAGCAAACAATGTTACACATTACGTGTTCTACAGTTTAATATTTTTTTCCGTGAGCAATATTTACAAAACTATTTTGCATGAATTTTTCAAGGTAAAAATTTTGGCAAACGCCTGAAAATGGAGTGAAAATGGTCTTGCTATGAGGGGAAGGGATCTGAAAGTCAGAAATTATTAATAATGTTATTGAACTTCCTAAATAACTCCTCAGTTTTGCAATATACCTTCATAGGCTAAATAATACCTATGCTTATGTGACTCAGCTATTACATTAAAAACTGCTCTGAAATGCAGTTCAAATATTTGATGAAATAATTTAGAGAAAACGTAGGAAAAAGAATTTCAAATTTGATAGAAATCAATTAAAATTAAATGCAGTGTACAGAGAAAGCCTCCTAAAAGTTATTTCAATATCATCAGAACTACTTCATCTTCGAGTTTAAATCTAAGAAAATTGGTCTACGTATTTTAAATTTGGTTGAAAAATAAAGGGGTTTAAAATTAGGGGTAGATGATTCCCAAAAGGTCCCTTACATCAAGCTAAAAATAAGAGCTAAACAAATTGTGAACACACCTGAATGCAATGATATGCATGCATATATGAAATTATTATTTAGGTCACAGATTAAGCATGTTCTCCAAACTAAGTATCACATAATATATGTTCTTAATATGTATAGAAAAAAATTATGCATGTATACTTCTTATTAAAGCTTTAGAAAGTGTAAGTATCAATACAGTTCATATGAAATTATCCAAATGAAGTCATTTCTGGATAATATCTGCCGTGATTAGTAAGGAGTAGGTAGAAAAACAAGCATTTCTACAAACAAATAACAGAATGCATATGAAAAGAATTAACGATTAATTGACCGAGAAAGTTGTGTGAGTGTTACCCCATCAAAACTTGATATGACCATTGGCAGTTTTTTATTTTCTCGATAGCTTAAGATCTTATTTGATTTTCATAACAATACATTAAGAACATCTGTAGTCATACCGCAAACCAAAACCTACTGAAACAAAATTCACGATTTCAAGAAAGTATTGCATAGATTACTGCAGAATTAATTTTTTTATTTTTCAAATTTAATAAAAACAATAAATAATTATTCTTTATACGTTGTGCACTGTCTTTCTAAAAATAGGTATAAAAATGTCGAAAACCATAGGTAAATATAATTGAAGTTCTTAAAAAATTGTGGACACTTAAATAAACAGATAAGGCTTGCGTTCAGTAATATGGTGAAAACAGTAAATTTAAAAATCAACATATACTATAGCTTATTAAAACTACTTAATATGGCACAGCAATGTTTCTATCATGATTCAACTAGAATACATATGAAATTGTTCAAGTGTTGGGTGCACATTATTTGCGAAAATTTCACACATTTAATTGCTTTTATGGATAAAACCATCCAAAATCATAATACTCAGCTGCTGTGAACAATAGTTAATCTTAACTATTTGGTACCCATTTGGTATCGGTGTGTCTGATTTGTATTCAAAAGTCTGCATAACGGATGTTACAATTGTCATTTTGTTCATCGTTGGTTGGAGCACATACTATGACAGTCTGTTTATGCTTCTAACAACTGGAGTGGGTTGCTTTATACTGTGGTAGAACTATGCTGTCAGATGGTCATAATTTACTACTTATCTAATAATTTTTATAATTTTATTACTTATGATATGAATGCAAATAAAATGAAATCAATCACATAATGACAGTACAGTAAGATGATGCCATATAGTATCACTGGGCATTGTTAGCAAATTTAAAGCATCTCTACAATGTACAGCCACACTTCTTGGGTGCTTTATTATACATAGGTATCTAAGTAGTTTGTTGTCGTTAACTGCCTTCAAGCATGATAGTAAGTTATTTAAGCTCACATTTTCATTTTCCTCAATTATTTCAGTGGTGCTCTATTGTTATCAGAAACCTTGGATATGTTACCAGAAGATGGTGACATAGGTTGATGATATTTATTGAACCACCTAAGATATGCATTGACACAGATGAAGATTCTGGCAACGAAGATGAAGGCGGTACAATTCAGTGTGCTCTTGAAAGGAAAAATGGTGGGCTTTTAGTATGCTGGAAAGATAATTCTATTATTACCATGGCCTCGTCATGTGCTGGAGTAGCTCCTGTTGGAAATGTGAAATGATTTTCACAGAAGAAAAAGAATATAATGGTTCCTTGTCTGAACTGCATTGCAAAATACAACAGCAATTCGGGCAGCACGGATCTGATGGATCACAGTATAGCCCAATACTGTATCAATATTGTCAAGAAATGGTACTGGCCTATCATTACATGGCTGTCTGAAAGCACAGTAATGAATGAATAAATGGTTTTCATACAAACAAAACTACAAGGAAATGACACAATTAGAATTCTGTAGGAAAGTTATTCAGGTATACCTGACATGTTATGGCACTGCACCTCTAAGCATGAAGGTAGGATAAATCTCAGTCGCAACATACTGCCAGACTTCAGACTTGACAGCTTAGATCATCTGTTTGTTCCATGTAACAGAAGACGATGTGCTGCAGTTGGATGAAAATCATTTGGAAAAACAATGTGCCGTAAATAGAACATAGGATTGTGTGTACAATGCTTGTAAATTATCAAACAATATAATAATCAACTTTTTACAGGAATAACACTTTTAACATGTCTATGTCAGTGTCCCTTTTATGTGTCCTCTTACTAAAGTGCAGTAGTGTTAGCACCCAGTTATACCATATGGTATCAGTCCATTCAAAATTGGAATAAATGCCTTTGAAAAAAATCATATTGAAATCAAATCCAAAAAAAGTTTGGGCGCCAATGGGTTAACACACAAGTTAAATTTATGTGAATTCTTCAAATCTGGGTCTTCATGTTATGAATTAGACCACCTTAAGTTCATATTAATTCTAATTGGTGGCAGTACCCTCCCTTTCCTGGTTAGAGGTATAATCTATTCTTTAAATGATATGCTTTTCTGTAACCTTTCAAGTATTACACATGTATCATATCCTCCCTAAACACTTAATATTCCAATACATGAATGATATACACAACATTATAAGGCATATGGCAGTTGCTTGAAAGAAAAGGATCAACCCTATGTATAATAGACAATTTAAAAATAGGAAAATAAGTCTCAAGATTACATATTGTTTGGTTGGTATGGATTGCTTACTAGCAATGCAGAGGAAGCTGTTAAATGATTTCTCGCTACACCTATGCCTGTTGATATTCAGACCAACAAGCTTCCGATACGAACAGCAGTTTCTTCTCAGGATGTTTAGACCTTTGCTTCATTAATTTACACTAAAACAACGATGTACTTCCAACAGAGTCCCATTCATAAAATTGTTGTTGTTAGCTAATGCTGGATTTCTGACAATGAAGTCATTAATCCTCTTGCTCTCCAATATTTTTCACTGATGATATTGAAGAGAGCATTAGCAATAATAGTAACCACTTTTTAGAGAGCACCATATTTTTATGTTTTGGCGGTCACATCGCTCTCTCACAACCCCCAGAATGTCTGGAGGACCACACCTGTTGTTGGTTTACGGGTCTCACCAACCTGACCGGGAGAATTATCAGAATAAATTCACCGATCACCAATCAGAGGACGTATTACATGCCATGACAGGTCAGCATGTTAGGGGTTAAGATTTTATAGAGAAATGGAGAGGTTGGAAAAATAAAGACTCCCTAGCCCTCGGGAACCCTAATAGCATCGGGGTCGGAAGAGAACAAGAGATGACCAAGGTAAGGTCAGATAGAAAAGTTACACTGAGGAGCAAAACACCAGTAAGTGGAAGTAATGTTCTGCTCAGCTTGGGTACCTTGTGGTCGCCATTCACATATCCCCTAGACAGAGACCCCTGAGTCAAATTATGAACTAAGAAAAGCAGAGGTCTGCAGTAAACCTGTATGTATATGGTTCAAAATCTACTTAAAAAAATGTAAACTTCCTTGTTTCTTATCAACTATTCTTTAGAAATGTGTCTTTTCATAATCACATTACAGTGTACAACTTAAAATAAAATTACAGAAATTTGAATATCAACTGGTAAGAAATGTATTACAACCGTAAGCAAATCATCTCTGCATACTTTAAGTATCCAACATTTTGCTTGACCACACTTTGGACCATAACGTTTTAGTATATCAAAATTGCATAATGCATCAGGCTCATTGAACCATCATGAGGATTGGGCTAAATAAATCACTGACATTTACATTAGCAGAGAATCCAGGCCCTCAAACCAAAAAATACCACTGCACATCATGTACAAATACATATGATTTTTGAATAAGTTTTTTAATGTTGTTTAATTCAAACAAATAGTTGGATTATTATTATTTTTAGAGTCCGGACGTTAGACAAAATATTATTATTTACTGGGTGATAATAAATCAAATTTTCAGTATTTAGAACTGTTAGAACGAGTTTCTATTTTGATGTTCTGCCCTTATGGGGTGAAGTGCCTGTTTGAATTGTAAATGGCAAAGTTTTCTATTACATTGCAGGAAGTGGTATGTAACCCTTCATCTTGGAACTTGGAAGTCCTTTATGTCGGAATGCGACCCTTTTCTGTATTGTGATGTTTGCTACCTGTTAAGGGTTCAACAATCCAACAATATCATTTAGCCACGATGGTCAACTTTGGTCAACCACTGATAAAACACACAATAGTTATGTTAGTGAATTTGGTGCCCATATGTTTCCAAATAATGGAGTAGTTTGAAAAGGCACTTAATCTGGATAAAAACGTATTTTATCAATACGCATTTGCGCCACCGGTGTGCCGGAATTTCCTCCCACAGAAGTTCTTTTACTTGGCAGTTAATCCACTGCATTTATCGCTTTTAAGAACACCTAAAAACGATCCTTCGGGCCGGTTTGAACCCACGCCTAACCAACAAACCGACATGGCCTCATCTAGCAATCATATTTTTTAATAGATTTGTGTAAATGCCTAAACATCCGAGCTCTAATTATTTAATATCTTCAAGCCAGCAAATGCCACTGAAATATGCAGGAATGTTGGACTCACCTCATTTAGATGTTTATATGTGAAGTCAGTCTTTCTCTTTTCCAGAGCAGCGAACTTATTTATGACAGGCCCATTGAACTGTTCCATATTGTTGATGAAGTCCCTTCCGATGGACAGAACAGCTAATGCTGTCAACCTTTCCTCCGATGTAGTTTTACGTAGAAATGTCTTCACTTTCTTGAGAGTAGGAAAGCACCTTTCTGCCTCTGATGTTGTAATTGGTGTCGTTGTTACTACTTTTAAGAGCTTGAATGTTTCGCTGAACGTGACTTGAAGATCGTGTTCAATCATGAACTGAAGTAAAGGCACTGATCCCATGACACATCTAAAATCGTTTCTTTCATACACAATTTCTAGTTCAGTTTTCAATTTCCGTTTATCCAAGAAAGGATATGCTTCTGCTGCATGGTATATGTGAGTATGTGGGAATCTAAATCTATACTGTTGGAAAAGTTTTGGTAGAAGCAAAGTTGTTGCTTGAAGATGACCTGTGAATCGAAAACGTTCTTTTATGTGGGCAATTACTATATCACAGACTTCTTTGGCAGCGGTTTGAACAGAGCTATCTGTATAAGTTTTACGTCGTTTGGGTTGCTGAAGCATAGGTCCATGTTCTTCCCACAGTTTATCAACTGTCGTGTTTCTAATGTTCTGCATAACATATTCAAAGTCTTCAACATACTTCTTAAGCATTTGTGGTTCTACGTGGCATTTCTGTTGTTGTTCCCAAAGCGTTTTCACACGCGGCATGATGTTGTAAAACAAAGAGAGCCAAAATTCAAATATTGGCTGTTCTAGCTTTAGACGCAAACCCCTTGCTTGGGCTATACAGCTGTTCACTTGAGATGTGTTCTCTATTGTCTCAAGGCATTCAATTAAGCAATCTAGATTTTCATGTACAACTTGTACAGTTCTAGATTTGAAATCCTCCTTAACATTAGTGAGATGAGGAAACTTTCTGGCTACTATTTCATTGAACATGGCTGTTCCTTGGGAGGAACTGGAAAAGAAGATAGGAATTTCACTTAGGTCTGAGAAGAATATCCTGACCGATGTATTTTGACTGGTTACTTGTGAAATGATGGAATTCCAAGTATGTGCGTAACAATGCACATGATGGGCATATTTGAATTGTTCTTTAAGAAGACTTTGGGTTCCAGAGTGACGACTACTACCATCATAACTTTGTGAAATTACTTTGTCAGGTGAGGTAACTATTGCTGACAAAGTCTGTGTGAGCAGAGCTGCTAATGATTTGGCGTCGTGTTCGGATGGATTATGAAATGCCCAGAATCTTTCAACTGGTGTACCACAAGGTAAATCATATCGAAAAACAATTGCTAACTGCGGTACTGCTGCCACATCCGTAATTTCACTTACAATCACGGACACAAAGTCAGCATTAGATATTTCATGTTTGACTTTCTCCTTATACACCTCCAACATGCAATCCAGCAGATCACTTTGAACTTCCTTAGACGTGTCGTTAAACGCAGCTGAATTGGCAAGATGGTCTCTCAAAGCAATGTCCAATTCCACATCGAAATTCACAATTCCCCCGAAACTTGATGAGTCACTGGTTTCGTCATGTCCTCGAAGCACACGCTCAAATGCACTACAGCATTTCACACTATCGATAATCTTCGACAAAGTGTACCGATTTTTTCGCACCTGGTCATTTTTCTGCTGCACAGATTGTCTATAAGTGTCACTTAAATGCCTAGTACCTTGAGTGCCTAGAAGATGAAATTCCAGCTGTGAGTTTAAATGAGTTTTGGAAGCTTCATGCTTTCTAATTTTGAAACTCAAATGACTCAAATCATCAACCCCCGTTTTAGTCCATGAATGTTCAGGCGAGTCACCTGCAAATAACAGACAAGGAAAGCAGTAAAGCCTATTACTTACATTGCACGCGCATATCCATTCATATTTCTTGTAAACTTCTGGATTAAACTTCCTCAAAAATGTTCTTTCACTTGTCTTTCGAACATTTTCTATTTTTACAGGAGGAAGAGGTCTTCCAAGAGCTTTAATTTGTAATTTGTATTTTAGCTCCAGGGAAGCAAAATTAAGTTTGCGTAAAACTTCTACCGAGTTCATGTTGTTCTACAAAACGCAAGCACTAAACAAATTGAGACAGATAAGTACAAAATTACGTTTCTCGGAATATTTTCCATCGCTGCAATGTATGCATACTTCGTCTTCGCAGTATCACACTACGCCGTCCATCGGTTGATGGTAACAAGGTCGGCTACACGTTCCGTTCCTGCGCGCAAGCGCAGTACAAGGAGACAGCCATTTTACGACTCCCAATAAGTACCGCCTCTTGCATGCTGCTCTCCCTTCTCGTATGAACGAGATGATGTGGTCCGTCGGTAACCGTGCAACCAAGCGACTGTCTCCGTGTCAAACACGGTTGCCAACTTCATTTATTTCAATGCACGTAGAAATGTGTTCCGTTCACTGACGTTAATTTGTAATATAGAAGTTTGAGTAAGCCTCTACTGAACGGAACCTTTCTAATAACTTAACACTCAATACAAATTTCTAAAATAGGTACATTTTAAAACTTGTTAATTTCCTGTCTTTGTTTCCTGCGACACTAAGGCTTTGTCAACTGTTCATTTTTTATATGAATTGTAAGGCGATAAAATTATCATTGATCTTACTCTGACAATATGGGTTTTGCGTTTCCAAAATGTATATAGTGTATGCATAACATTTTGTAAAAGGTTATTTGTTCCTTGGATTACATGATTCGTATAAGCTTTCAGGTATAGCTAGAATTATTAAAGGCAAACTGCTTATCAGCATGTTTGTTTCAAGAGTTGGGTTTATTTACATTAATTTGGCTTTTCTGCTAAACTTTAAATTCACATAC
This sequence comes from Tenodera sinensis, assembly GCA_030765045.1. Taxonomy (NCBI): domain Eukaryota; kingdom Metazoa; phylum Arthropoda; class Insecta; order Mantodea; family Mantidae; genus Tenodera; species Tenodera sinensis. The sequence continues at coordinate 38,629,606 of CM060961.1, read as the reverse complement.
ATTAATGCTTCCTGTCTCTTGGTAGGCCAGGCTCTTGGCTAAAGGAAAAAAAAAAAAAAAAAAAAAAAAAAAAAAATCCAACCTCCAAACGGACAGCAACCTTATGATTTGGAAGCTAGCATGTCACCAGACCAAAGAGGTTGTAAAATTACATTGTTCCTACAATAAACAGAAAATGCTAAAAAAACCTCCATGTGTGTGAATGAATAATGATAGTGAAAAACCTGTGTAATTCCTTAAAAATGCATTCAGTAATATTGTAAATAATCAAATCTGTAAGAAACGTTTTGCGTATAAAGCTTTAAGAATTATTTTTCATAAAACTAAATAAGTAACAGATATAAATAGTTTGCACCTTGTACCCCAAAAACTTTGTCCTACTTTGGTTCTAAAATATTGCAATTCTGGTACAGCCATTAGTAGTTATGGAGCAGGATCAATGAAGATGTATATCATATTCACACAGTCAAATACTTCACCAGAATAAGCGTATTTGAACAAAAAGATAAATTGCTTTCTTGGTTCTACCTCGTAATACACCACTTTACTTATCAATAATAAAAGATAATTTTTTGTTATTCTAAGAAATTAGTGTTTTAAGTGTATCCCTACTCGTCTAATTGCAAACAAAATGATATTTTATCAAGTTATTCTAATAGTGGTTGTGCACAGATGCTAGCTACAATTGTTATATTTATTTCTCAAGGGGTTAAGCCTTTTTAGCACTGAAAAAACATTTTACATGCAAATGCATTGAGGTGAAATATTTTACCATCAATGTTAAAACAATTTACACATAAGTTGTACTTCAATCCACAAATGCAAAGCAGAAATCTGCAAAGTTTCAATTTTGAGGTTAACCATTTTTGTGCATGTCTGCAATTGAAAATAGCAATCTGGATAAACCTCCATACCTATTCTTAACTAAATACACAAATTTTAATTCAAATGATGTTCCTTAAATAAGCATATTATGAATTAAATTAAATAAAAAATGAAGCTGTTAACAGTGAAGCAACACAAATCTTAAATATAACAATTATTTACAGACTTCAAGCTTCACTTATCTTAGTATTTGCTGCAAGTTATAGAAGTATTATGCAGACATGTTTCTGATGCCTTCATCGTATCCTCAGTGCCCTTGTTTATAACAGTTACTATGTTGTAACATTGGTAACTGTTATAAACAGAAGCACTGAGGATAGAATGGAGACATCAACAAACATGTCTGCATAATATTTCAAGAACTTGCAGCAAATACTAAAATAAGTGAAGCTTTAAATATTGTTATATTTAAGACATGCAAATTTTAATTCCTTGTATTACAAGTTTTATGAGCAATAAATTTGAATTTGAATTGTGGGATGTGCAAACTATCTTGATGTTAAAAAATAAGTAGAATAAAAATGCATTTTTTTGGTTTATTAATAAAGCATAATAAGCAAAAAGTTTCACAGTACACAAACTTGTGTCCTTCCTTAAGCTTGTAATACCATTCTTTATGTTTTGTACGGTAAGCAGTTGATGCATACAAATACTAATGATGCATATTTGTATAACTTGAATAGGTATGTATGTACCTTGTAGACATTTTTAAAAATCTAAGCAAGTGAAATACAATTTTTATATTTTTGTACCCCACTAGAATCCCCCCCATCTTTGGGATGAGATACCTTATATATCAAGTTTAATCATTTAGGTTTTGCTTATTCTTGTGTGAAAACATAACTACTACTTGGGACAAATATCTCTAGGAGTGTTTACTTCTGGCTAACATAGCGAATATCCCTGTTGTGTAGAGCAAATACAGGCTACTTGCATGTAAACAAGATAATAGTGCCACCAATCCAGCAACATTCTTAAATGGTCCTGAATAGTACATACAAACCTATGCATATATAGACACAAATTTTAAAAAATTTGCTTTCAAGGTAACCCATTCCATGTTTTAGCATTTTTAATGGTTCACATTTCATTACTGTAAATTATTTACTGCATATCATTTATATTATCATGTTTAATAGTTCTCATAGTTTTCTTTCTGAAAATCATGTTCAGAAAAAAGAATTTGATGTGTTGCACTAACATGACTTTCTGTACTCTCTCTGTACTAACTATTCTTATAAACATTCCTACATCTTGTTCATGTTAGTTGAGACAAACATTTGTAGGAATTATTTTATTGCTGAGTGAGTGAGAGAGTGGTGGTGGTGCTTAAGGTCCTGTCGACAACTAGGTCATTAGGGCTTGAATCTTATTGCTTGTTTACTTCTAGGTGCAAAGGGACTATGAGAATACAGTAGGCTTTCAGCGAGTCAAATCTTTTAAAGCTGGTTGCTATACAAAGGCTGTGAAATTCCATTCTCTTCGCACAGCAAAGGCATGAAAGAATGAATAACGACCTTCCATTTGAGAAAAGTATAAGTATTGCAAACTCACACAAATAACAAGAAATATGTCAGAAATGGCTCATTCTACAAAAAACATTTGGACATCACTGTGTGTTTTAACGAGACCCATAATTTTTGTATAGTAAGATATATATAGCAAGATCATACAGTACAATTTGGTCTAACTCTTATGGTTTACCAGATATGCAAAAGTCATCAAGAGTAACAGGATTCTGGGGGCTACAGCGAGAAAATTCAAAATACATATTTTATTTACCATAAAAATATCTCAGACATATAGCATTTTAATCAAAATTGCTACAGCCATTCTTTGGGAAAATGGAAATTTTAGAAAAATGTTCCATGTAAACGGTAGTTTAGGGTGGAGGAATTTTCTTCAAAATCGTGTCGCATCCCTAAAATATATTAATCTTAAATACCAACTTTGATTTTTAGCTGGCTTCGTTTTTTTAGATATGCTGTCAACAGACATCCACACACAGATCTTTTTCTATAAATGATTTTTCTGGGTTTCAGGAAGTCTCAAAACATGTATTTCAGGTGAAATCTTAAAAGAATTTTTGGGTGGAATAAAATACTGCCTCTACTTACTACAAGTACATAGCAGAGAAAGTACAAGTTTGAACTGCTGACATTGGATTGTTATCCTTTATAGTAATGTTTCAATTTTTACTTTCTCTACTGGTAAGTAGGGGAAGTATTGTATTACACCCAAAAATTCGAAGTCGAAATTTCACCAGAAATATGTTTTGAGACCCCCTGAATCCAAAAAAAAAAAAAGCATTTTTAGAAAAAGGTCTGTGTTTGTGTTTGTCAGTAAGTCTGTGGACAGCATAACTCAAAAACGAAAACTCTGTTAAAAACCAAAGTTGGTATTTAAGTTTAATGTCTTTCAAGGATGCGACACGAAGATTTTGAAGAAAACAGCTCCACGCTAAACTACCCTTTACATGGAAAATTTTGATTTTCTTGAAAATGGCTCTAATCATTTTGATTAAAATGTCATATGTTTGAGATATTTTTATGACAAATAAAATGTATATCTTGAATTTTCTGGCTATAGCCCCTGTAGTCGTATTTACTATGGACGACTTTTGCATAACTGGTAAACAAATTCTTCATATACACAAAATGTAGATCTCACTAAAATACACAATTTATGTCTGAATGAATTTTCTTGTAGGGTGAACCATTTAGGAGATATTCCTTGTTATGTGTGTGAGTTTCAGAAAACTTTCGTGAAATGGAACATCGGTGTTCATTTTTTTATATGTTAAGCGTGCAAAGAGAACGGGATCTCAAAGCTTTAAAACATTTGACTATCGTTCAAAGCCTACTGTATTCTAATATTCCCCTTTCACCTACAAGGAAATATGCAATAAGATGATTTGTACAAATGCTTATCTCAACTAACACGAAGAAAATATAAGAGTTACTAAGAATGGTTAGTACAATTGTAGAGAGAGTCATGTGAGTGGAACAAATCGGACTTTTTTAAAGTTTAGCATCCTTTAACATGTTAGGTCATATGGACAACGAATGAATGAAATGGGTTAATGATGCTCAAGTGAGTCCAGGTTCCACAGACCTTAAAGGTACCCAACATTTGCCTTCTCAGGATAAGCGAAAACTTCTGGAGGGAAACCTTGTCATGATAACTTACCCTAACCCAGAGTCAAACTTGGGGCTTCTTGAATGTGAGGGAGACACGCTACCACCACACTACAGAGGCAGGCTATTTCAGTTTTATCAATGTTTTTGCTGTACAGAATTTGTTTGCAATTTCCTGTTTTACTGTATCTTTTCTGGAGGTCCATAAATATGGGGAGATGTACTTGTTTAAATCAATAAATAACACAAATTGTATCAGTCTTAGAGAACATAATCTAATCTGATATAAAATTTGAATTCAGTGGTACATGAATGTACTTAGCTTGTATAAAATTATGCCTTCATTATACGCAGTGTCTTAGGTTAGCAGAGAGAGACAGAAAACCCATGACGTTAGCTGCCCTTAAATTCGGGTTACCAAAAGGTACAGCCTACTTATAAATTTAAATAGAGAAATAATTTTCAGATTATCTATTAGCTTCGGTAAAGAACCTGATAGAAGTGTTTTAATAAAAAATGTAGTGTTTTCTTTTTTTTTGACTATTCAGTATATACATTGACGTCTCTAATAACAAAGATGGACATATGCAAGGTGAGTTCAAATCTCCATTTCGACCGGATGGTCGAGTTTGAAAGTTAGCACATATTTTAAACGTCACAATATATCAATTTCGTCCATTTCTGAATGCAATTACATACACGCGCATGCACGCCCACATCCACAGATATTATGTTTAAAGAGTCAAATTTTTTAAAAAACTGTTTATATCTTCTATGATTATAATGTCAATACTTCAGAAATACTCCTTTTGGAGAAACAAAGCTCTGTAACTCTATTTTGTCTGTTACCAAGACATTTTGATAAGAAAAATGTAAAGTTTGTTTCCACAAAACAGCATTGTAATATCCAATGAGATGAATCGTTCATACCAAGAGGTTGTACAATATATGCAAATGGGTACTCTCCAAAGAACAAAATGGAACTACAGTCAAAACTGGTTATGGCAATGTTAAAGGGGCCAACAGTTTGTGCCAGTTATAGACAATGGTCGTACAAACCAGGCATTTGCTTTTTTTTTTATTTTTTTTTTAGACTTAAAACCTCAGAAAGTAGCAGAAGTTCAGTACACCTACAGTATTTACAACTCAGTATCTACGGAGAGAAATTTTTCTTATTGTTTATGTAGCCCCTACAGCAATAACATGACAGCAAAATGTTGTTGTTGTTGTTAGCTAATGCTGGATTTCTGACAATGAAGTCATTAATCCTCTTGCTCTCCAATATTTTTCACTGATGGATGGGGCATTAGAAGTGGCCGGGCATATTTGAAGGTGGTCTCGATCCATTTCCTCTTGCAGATCACATAGAGGACAGAGTGGTGAAGAATATATCCCAATTCTGTTTAAATGTTTTGCCAGACAATCATGTCCTGTAATCAACCTGAAGGTTGCAACTGCTGTTTTTCGAGGATACTCAGGAATTACTGTTTGAATGTTTGGTAGTTCCCATCTTTTATTTTTTGATTTTTCATAGTAATATTTTGCAATAATTTTTTTGAATTCAGAGTTGACTAATCTTTTAGCTGCATAAAATGGTAGATTAACTATTGATTTCTGCACATTGCCGGTACCCTTTTTTGCAAGAAAATCAGCTTTCTCATTACCACTCAGTCCACAATGAGCTGGTATCCATTGGAAGACTAGGTGTTTTTGAAGTGCTGATAGATGGGTAAGGATTTTCCAACATTCTATAATTGTTTGGTTTTTTGGTGACAACTTGGAAGTAATTGCTGCCCTGGAATCTGAGAGAATAACTGCTTGCTGAAAATGTGAAATTCTGTAAAAAAGATTTTGTAGGGCCATTCGAATTGCTTCAATTTCTCCATCAAAGTTAGTAGTTCCATAACTTAAAGATTTGTAACTAGTTGGAGTATCACTTTTCTTAACTTCTTCTGTCAGGTGTAAATAATATGTGATGTCTGATGTTTGTGTTGGATTGACTTTAGATATGAAGTTTTCCTTTGAATTAGGAAGGTGTACATTCTTTCTGATGTCTTGAATTTTGGAAAGAAAGCTCTCCTGAGTCTTTAGTGTATGTGTAAAATTTCTCTTGTGCCATGTATTGAATGGGAGTCTGATCAACTTTTCGTGTTGAATAAGAGCCGCTTTTTCTACTTCATATTCAATGGGGCATTGGTTGGTTAGTATTTCCATAGCTGCTATTGGTGTGGTTTTGATAGCACCTGTAATTAATCTCAGACTTTGGTTTTGAAAGATTTGAATCTTTTTTGTGTTTGCTGTTACAAGAACTTCGCTGCAGTGAGTAAATAATGGCTTTATATATACATTGTATGTTGTGTTAAGAGTTGCTCTGGAAAATCCCCACTTCATTCCTGTTAGACGTTTTAACAGTGAAAGGCGCCTCTCTGCTCTTTGTATTACATTTTCTATTTGTTTGGTCCATGTAAGTTTAGTATAAAATGTAACTCCTAAATACTTTGCTTCCTTTGTTTCTGGTAATTGTTGACCCTCAAAACTTAGTTTTATTTTTAGTGTTTTTTTCTTAGTGAAAAGGTTTGGTAGTTTGATTTTGTTGTGTTAACAGTCATTAAATTTTCTTTGGTCCACCTTTGTAATTTGGTTAAAGATTGTTGCATGGTTTTTTTCTAGTTCTGTACTTTTGCTTTTTGGTTTTGAAGTCCACATTACCAAGTCATCAGCAAATAGTGCACACTTCACGCCTGATTCTTGTATTTGTTGTGGCATATCGTTAATAAATATATTAAAAAGTGTTGTGCTGAGTACTGCGCCTTGTGGTAAGCCACGGTGTACTTGTTTGTATTTAGATATGTTTCTTCCATATCTGGTTGCAATAAAGCGTTGTGACAGCAAAATGTAAACACATATAATAAGTGAGGAAAGAAGTAGCAACAATGTAAATTGTTCAATCATGTAAACATGGTCTTGGATAATGAATAGGATAAATTTTTGAGCATGTTCAAAATTGATTGTAAGTGCTGTATAGTTTAATATTCAATTTGAAATCAACAATATACAGAAGGCGAGACAAGGGTAATCCAAGAAATAGCGCTACTACCAACAGACACATTCAAAATAAACAAATGTTGATCAAAACAATCCACCTAACCTACTGAAAACTTCAAATAATCTATTTCATCTCACAGATTAACATACTTGGCAACAACTGCAAACAAAGTCTACCAAAGATCAAAGTATTGTCATAGAATCCTACAATAGAGCAGGTAAATATAAGATTATGGTTTAGTATTAGGGAAACTTATCTCCCCCAATGATATTCAATATGTCTTATGCATATCAAATGGAAGAATATGTTTCTTTCTTTCTTCCAAGAAATGTGCTGAGAAACTAACAAGTAATCACTCAAAGATACATGTAAGCATTGTATCTCTTTGGAAATAAGCTCCACACAAAAAACAAATGAACTACATTATCTGAAGTATGTCTCATAATCCTTGTAATTGAAAATGAACTGATAGGTACAGCTAGGCATCAAAACCATGTCAAAGATATCTCCAGTCATTTATCTACTTTTGGCTTGTCACACATCTTCACTTGTTTAAGACAACTGTAAGTCTCAAACGAGGACATTAACAAAATCCCTGTAACGTTATAAATTAATTATGATGGGACAACCTATTGGGTACATCCAATTTCCAACTCAGTACTTGGTTTCTATGCAAAACTGAAGGTCATCTCACCAAACAATGCCCTAACTCAGATTCAGGAATCTACATCAACCAAAATTCTAAGGTTAGTTCCATTGCATCTACATTTCCAAAACTCAACACTCAAGGAAGAAAAGAAGAGTTTCCTCCATTAAATGATGAGATGCTTCTTCAACAACATGAGAGATCATCTCTTCTCAAACTATTCAAGAAAGCTTCTATTTCTTTGGTTATCCAAGACTGTGCTCCATCCCATAAGTAATCATATGAAATATCTGTGGACAACAAATACATCCTCCGACTAGAAATCCTCTCACACTTCCATCGATATGCGGAAGTGAAATAGTTATTACCAATGCTGAAGACAGTCAGAAATTTTGTCAAACTTCTGCAACTATTATACATGAACAAAATCGACTCATCAAAAACCCTGAAACGTACAGCCCACCATAATGTAACATTAAGCAATATGCTTGAAGCAGCCAAAGAATTTATTGAAAATGATCCAACTGATTTCCATTGAGGTAATTACCTCACAGCTTATTTGAAAACATTAAAGGTGAAAATGATAAAACACTACTGTGCTATTCAAATGGGAAGGAGTTTGTCCTTGAGCGTCTCCAGGCCGGTAACCAATCACAGTCCTGCTGTGTTGTCATATTGCTTTCCCCTTAAGTAGGGCTTGATGCGAGCCAAGATATATGAATAGTGGAGGTAATGAGCTTGCAATGCTGTGCATGTAAACGTATCTCATTGGCTGTAGATCAGAACTCTTCCCACTTGAAAAGCACTATAATCATACTCAGTTACACTGAAGACTTTCAAATTTAGCATGTGCATTACAAACACTTGTCACTCTACACTGCCAAAACATATTGTGACATGGCTTCTCCATGTCATTAAGACTCTTTGATTTTCAAGAGGTTGCTATAGAGACAGTTTGAGTTGTTGAAGATGAAGAGACAGAAAAACTGGGGTTCCCACCCCAAGGTACTTTTGCACCTGTACAAGGCTGTAGTGCAGGGTATGATCACCTATGGAATCTTTCTCTGGGGTATAGCTGCTGCAGGTGCATTAATGCCCTTACAAGTCAGCCTCAATCGATTTCTTCGACTTATAGTGGGCTATGCCCACTCGACACCAATAATGGTAATGCACAGAGAACTAGGCCTCACCCCTTTGAAACATCTTGCCCCAGTGGTGGCTTTACGTTATCTTCTCGCCCGCTGGGGCAGTATAACTTTTCCACTATTCCCTAAGTTACAATTGTTACTGGAACGCTGTCCAGAAGGGCGGCTTCAAACGGAAGTCATGACCTTACCACTCATGCTAGCCTACCGATTTCTGACAAATCACGCCCGGTTTTTACAACGTGCAGAAACTTACCCATGCTATTCTTTTGACTTTATCACAGGCTTACATACCATTACGTATGTTACGGCCTGTGTGCGCATTTTAGATTATCCTGTAGACTTCCGAGCACGACTATTATTCCAGGCTCCTATTCCTGTGGCAGGAGATGGCCGCCTAACTTTTTTTACCGATGGATCACGTCAGGGGGACCCTCCGAGGGTAGGATCAGCTTTTTTTTCACCAGAGTTGGAAATACGACGTAGCTTTCGGCTACCGGATTTTTGCTCTAATTATTTTGCAGAGCTTTTCGCCATCTACAAGGTACTAGACTTTCTTAGAAATACGGAATTCATAACAGCAAATATTTATACTGATTCCTTGAGTGTGTTGCAGACACTACATAGCCCTTCGTTATCACCCAGTACTTGTTGGTATGTACAGGCACTCAAATCACTCCATCTTACGCTAGGGATCTCAAGGGTGCTCTTTGCTTGGATACCTAGTCATTCTGGTATCTATGGTAACGAGATCGCCGATAAATTAGCCAAATCTGCTTGCTTTTCCGATGAAATTTTTCCAATCACTGTACCCCCACGGGAATTATTTAGATCTGGCAGACATTCTCTTCTTTCTCAATGGATTCAGGAGTGGGAAGCCTTTACTAATACAAAACATGTTTTTTGTCCCTGTCTTCCACTCTTGCAGCCCCTCAATCGTCCATGGTTTGCTTCTTTACGTTACCCGCGTCACTTCATCTCACTGTTCTCGCGGATGCGTGTGGGTCACTGTTACACTCCGGCGTATTCGTTCCGCTATGGTTCTGGGAGCACACCTTATTGCAACTGTGGTCAAGAGGCCACCTTAGACCATCTTTTATTAGGATGTCCGAACCTTGCACACAAGGTAGAACGATTTTATTCAGACCTATACTCCCAAATTATAGTTTTTCCGGTATCAATCAATTATTTATTGACTATAAAAAATGAGTGCGTTTTACAGGCGATTTTTCGTCATATACAACGTTGTGGTTTTCGATTTTGATATTTTCTTACTCTTTATTTTACTCCGATCTTCTCCTCTGAATTTTTATATCATATACTAAATCACGTTTTGCTTACTTTTAGCATCTAGTAGTAAACCTGCATTTATGAATGTGCCCGCAATATCATTCGGTTAATGATATTTTCAATTTCGTACTGTTGGTACGACAAATTACTACCTCTATAGTTAGTGTGGCCGTATAGCTTCCGATAGAGCTCTTGGCCAAGGAAAGAAGAAAAAAAAAAAAAAAAAAAAAAAGAGACAGAAACTAGTATGGTGTGAGAGTTTGGAAAGATTAAGAGACAGAAACTAGTAGTGTGGCTGTACTTGAAGCTTGAGAAAATAAAAAGATTTGCTAAATTTGTTACATTTAAATTTGTTACATTTGGTGTCAGGAAGTGGGATATTCGGAAACCAGGATGATGGCAATGATGAAAGAATTATTTGCCAAAATGGAAACGAGAAACGACAACCTCGCTGCCGAGCTGAAAGAGATGAAGACGGAGCTATCGGCGAAAATTGACGGGCAACTGGCTGGCGTGACGGAAGGCGTGGAAGAACTCGGCGAAAAGGTGGAAGACCTCTGCCAGCACGTGGACGTCGTGGAGGACGACGGGGAACGTCTTGGCGCCCTGGTAGTAAGAGTTGACGAGAGCGTCAAAGTACTGGATGCCAGGGGCAGACGGAATAGCGCGGAGCCGGGGAGGGAGCACCTAGTGGCCGAGGCGACAGTTGCGCCCGTTTCGGATGATATGAGGGAAAACGTGGAACAACTCGGCGAACGGATTGGCGTGACGGAAGACGTGGAACAACTCGGCGAACGGATTGGCGTGACGGAAGACGTAGAACAACTCGGCGAACGGATTGGCGTGACGGAAGACGTGGAACAACTCGGCGAAAAGGTGGAAGACCTCTGCCAGCACGTGGACGTCGTGGAGGACGACGGGGAACGTCTTGGCGCCCTGGTAGTAAGAGTTGACGAGAGCGTCAAAGTACTGGATGCCAGGGGCAGACGGAATAGCGCGGAGCCGGGGAGGGAGCACCTAGTGGCCGAGGCGACAGTTGCGCCCGTTTCGGACGATCAGCAGGGAAGCGCACAAGCAAACGAGCAACACGCGAGAACCGACTTGGCGTGTGACATGGGGGGACCGTCGGGGCCATCCAATCACCTGACGCATAGTGCCGTGAACGGAAGAATGGTGGACATCATCGTGGACGGCAGGATACAGGAGAGGCCGTGCCGAGCACGAGTGAACACGAGTGCAGCGGTGGACGCGACTCGCGCGGATGTGGTGGGGTTTGTTGCCGGACCCATCGGAAGCAAGGTGGCTGCGAAGATGCGCCAGAGAGGTCGGCGGACATGGTACCCAGTGAGCCGTTTCAAAGTGCGCAGGATGGCCCGTCAACACACCAGGAAGAAGGGCAACTGGACGAGGGACCGTCAAGACCGGCGGTACTGTTGCAGAATTTCGAAGCAGGATGGCATACATCGTCCTACCTGGACCAAGGGACACTATCCAACAGCGATACCTAGGATCGTGCCCCCTGGAGAGCGAGGTCCTACTGGCCCTCAAGGTTTACAAGGATTCCCTGGCCCTCAGGGTCTGGTAGGCTTGCCTGGAATGAAGGGTGAACGTGGATTCCCAGGAATGAAAGGTGAACAGGGCAATCCAGGACCTCCAGGACAAGCTGGTGCACCAGGACCTGAAGGACCTAAGGGTGACTCAGGCTCTCAAGGACAACATGGAGCTCCAGGACAACCTGGTCCACAGGGCCCTCCAGGAGACAGAGGACTTCCAGGATTACCCGGCCCAACAGGACCTGCTGGCCTCAGAGGTCAGAGAGGTGCACAAGGTGAGACAGGTCCACCAGGGAAGCCAGGCAGTGAAGGACCTCCAGGACCACAAGGTATTGCAGGACCTCTAGGACCACCGGGACCAATTGGAGAACAGGGACCAGAGGGAGCACCAGGTAAAGCAGGAACACCTGGTATTGCAGGAAGACCGGGAGATAAGGGACCTGTAGGACCTTCAGGACCTCCGGGAACTCCAGGGGCACCAGGTCTTCCAGGGCCACCTGGTCCAAATGGACCTCCAGGACCAGCAGGAGAACGGGGTCTTCGAGGAGAAACTGGACCACAGGGTGTAGAAGGGCCACAGGGAGCTAGAGGAAAGCCAGGACCTCCAGGGCCAGAGGGAGGTAAGGGTGATAGAGGAGAAGAAGGTCCAAAGGGTGCAAAAGGACACCGTGGTCTCATTGGTCTACAAGGGTTACCTGGACCTCAGGGACCTCCAGGAGACAAAGGCATGACTGGACCTCCAGGATTGTCGGGAAAAGATGGTGAACCTGGAACTAAAGGTATGCCTGGAAGAGATGGAAACCCAGGACCTCAAGGTATACCAGGACCACCAGGAGAAGAGGTTCGATGGGTTAATCCACCGGGGCGCAAGGGAGATGCCGCAGTGATAGTGCTGGTCGGGACGACCAGCTCTGAGGAGGGAGCAGTGTGACATGGCTTCTCCATGTCATTAAGACTCTTTGATTTTCAAGAGGTTGCTATAGAGACAGTTTGAGTTGTTGAAGATGAAGAGACAGAAACTAGTATGGTGTGAGAGTTTGGAAAGATTAAGAGACAGAAACTAGTAGTGTGGCTGTACTTGAAGCTTGAGAAAATAAAAAGATTTGCTAAATTTGTTACATTTAAATTTGTTACAATATAGAGCAGAGTCAGTCGTGTAATTGAGAAGCTGCACAAGGGTGTCAAAAAAACAAAAAACAAAGAGAGAAGAAATTACAGCTCAATGCTAAATCCCTGAACGAAGTAAAATATTTCTCACACTCACAATCAGATGTGTTATTAAGATTCTATTAGAGTATACACTAATGCAATGGGGCATTAATGGAATAATTAGAATATCATACGTTTCCAGGAAACTTAATGATTCTGTAACCAATTTAAAACACTGCAGTGTATACTACAAAAACAGCAAATGTGAGCTATGCAAACAGGGAATAGCGATTTACTTGAAGAGCAATTTGTATCAGAAGGAAGGTCCCTTAAATATGATTTAGAAGCTTGGCAGTACAGTAGAACCCTGGTAACTTGATTCGCAATAACTCAATAACATTTTATTTTTATTTTTTATGGTTAGTAATTTATAATCCACTATGTGGGATAAACAGTATAAATAAATGTGAATGAATTAATGTATACTACCTACTGCATTCTCCCTGACAGTAACAAAAGGGCTGACCACGTTTTACCTTCAATATCTAGTGAGAATGCAAGCAGCCAGCAGACCATTATCATGGAATCAAAAGCTTGGCATTAATAATGTTGTTGTTTTCTAGTGCCTTGCATCTGGCAATGAAGCCATTAGCATTCGTGCTTTCCAATACTTTTGAACTGTAGTTTCTACTGATCTTAACGCTTCACAGGTCTTCAAGTGGTCTTCGTTCATTTCTGCTGGATCGTTACACAGGACACATACTGGTGAGGCTGAGATACCTATTCTGTAGAGATGACTTGCTAAGCAGTCGTGATTTGTCAATAGTCGGAAGGCTCCAACCGCTGTTTTCCTTGGTCTCTGGGGGATTATATCTGGGTTGGAAAGTAGTGTAATCCATTTTTTATCTTTGGCATTTGTTTCTATTTCTTGTAGGTATGAATGAGAAAATTTTTTAATGATCAAGCGTTTTATTGAGGAATATGAGAAATTGAATTTAGATTTTTGTTTTATTGTTGTGCCTTTCTTTGCAAGTGAGTCTGCAGCTTCATTCCCCATGACTCCACAGTGTGCTGGAATCCATTGGAGATGAACAGTCTTATTAACTTTTTGGAGTTGTGTTAACATTTTGTAGCATTCTCTAATTTTTGTTGACTTCTTTGTAGTATTTGAACATATTCCCTGAATTGCAGCTTTAGAATCTGAAAGAATTACTGCCTTGTTAAATTTATTTAAGGGAAGATTTAATAATTGTCGGAGACAATGTGTATAGCCTCTATTTCTCCATCATAATTTGTTGTGTCTCTGCCAACAGAATGATAAAAGGAAAAATGTGAACACGTAACTCCAGCTCCAGTAAGGTTTTCCTTGGAGGATCCATCAGCATATATGTGCAGCCATTCTTCTGTGGGATACCTACTATTGATTGTTTCCAGAGCTAGAAGTTTTTGTATTTCTTTTGGTGTGTCTGATTTACTTATTTCCTCTATTAATTCCAAACTGAAGGTAGGTTGTAATAATTCCAATGGATTTTCTCTTATAAGTAGATTTTCTCTGGTGTTAGGAATGTTCAATTTGGATTTAATCTGTGTTACCTTTTCTAGGAAACTACTATGAGTTTTAAGGATTGAAGGGGGGAAGTTCTCTTCTGTCCATTTAGAGTTTGGCAGTCGTAACATTTTCTCGTGTTGGAGCAATGCTTGTTCTTCTATTTTTGTTGTTATTGTTGTTATGTGGATACACAGCATAAACACTTATTTAAAAGGTTTGAATCTTTATTGCTTTACCCAGTATGTACATGGTAAGCTAAACTTTCAGTTACATACTTCTGGTTACAGTACTGTTTCTGAGATTTCAAGCTTACTGTTAGTGTTGTGTTGAGTTGTGTTTGTGCCAGTAAAAATGTCGAACCAGAAGAAAAGACAGCAAGTTAACATAACAATGGAAATTAAATTGGATGCTTAAGGAGACCGGACATGGGACAACATATTAATACCTAATACATTTTAAGATATGTATTATACTTGCATTTATCCTATATTGTGCTAGAACATGCATTTATGTAATTTGCAGTGCTATATTACGAGTTGTGAATAACAAACACCTTATTCTGAAAAACTCGACATTTCAGTAACTCGACATCTCTCCATATTAGGTCAAGTCATCAAAATTCTATTGTATTAATAAACTCACCTCTGATTGTTTATGTAATATTTATTCCCCATACAGGCATGTTCTTCAAAAGTATGATCTAAGACATTTTCTATGGTAGTTACCACAATCGTTCATTTGATAGGTGACTAATAGTTATAACTAGAGATGGGATTTTTATGTAGTATCACTTAACAAAATACATACATAAATATGTAGTGAAAAGCTGTGAACTATGTAGAATGAGGAAAGTATGTAATATCAAATATTTAATTCCAACTTATCATTTTCTTAGTTACAACACTCAAATCATATTTGTACATTATGCTTTTTGGCACACTGAATAATATGTACTTTTCAATGTTTTCTGGGATCAATGAAAAACGTTTGTCACTGAGAATGTTCTTATAGACAGAGACATATCTTTCAATGTCACATGATGTAACTGGCGCAAATTTTGGAAAGGAATCTTTTCTGGAGAAATGTCCTTAAGTGGATCAACAATCTTCATTTAGAATTTGGCATACACTATGAAGTGTTGAATAGACAGGATTTCTCTTTAACACATATTGCAATTTATGTAATATACTTGCACCAGTTTCTCCATGCACAGCTTAGTTTTTCAATAGCATCCTTTATGACAGCAACAGAATCTTGCATAGACAGTCCTGACGTTTCTAAAAGTTTGATGCTTTCTGGAAGCCAGCCGTAGTTGATGTAGGCAATTGAGGAGGTCGCTTTGGAGTCGCTAAAGGCAGCCTGGGATTCACAAATAGATGCAGCACTTTCAGGACTAAAAGAAATTACAACAGTCTTTATACCTTCTAGATGCTCACTATAGAAATTAACTGCTTCTATGTTCCCCACCTCGGTAATACTGGTTCTGGCATCAGTGGTATCTCTGGTAAGAGAGCACTCACGGAGATTTTAGAAAAACCTTTTTTGTTGTTGAAATTACCATATTCACTTGCAGAAACTTAGCCTTAATATCTTCTGCTACACATTGCAGTCCATGAGCCAAGCAGGTAAAATGGAGCATATTGGGATAAAACACTTTCAGAGCAAGTGCAGCTTTAAGCATATATGCTGCAGCATCTGAATACCTCACTAATACCTTCTCGTCCTGCACACCAGTTGGCCACTGAAGTTTTAATCCAGCATTGACAAATCTTGCAATAGTTGAGTGATTTGTGAAGTCCAGCTCATTACAGTAGATCAAACATGGATTTGAGGTGCTGTCAGTTTCTAGCTTTCCCACAATATTTGCAATAAATCGACTGTTATTTCATCAACAGTAACCTGTATGAAAGCATTTTCTCTCTTATATTATCCATTCTCTCGTCAAAGAAGACTTGAAGATAATTCTTCCACAGTGTTGATTGATGAGGGACATATTTTTTACAATATTCTTCCAGGAAATCCCAGCTCTAGTCATAACAGTTTATGGGGATACTACAAAAGTGACATCAGAGGAAAAATTCCATAGAACTGATTGGTGATAACAGCACAAAAACTCTTAAAAATCTTATACCTCCTGGCAAATTCCCTACAGAATACATCAACAACATTCTACTCACAAGATTTTACAAAAGTAATTGCCCAATCTGCATATGCAAGTGCTCCTAAAACAACTTTTCCTACTTCAAAAAGAATGGTTGCCTGGTGGAATGAAACCTGCAAAATTGCTATAAAAATAAAAACCCTGCATTTTATGTTTATAAAAGGTAATCTACAGCTGAAAACATTCTAAATTACCAGAAATACAGATCAAAAGCTTTTAAAGTTATCAAATAAAGTAAGACAAATTCTTGAATATCATTTGTCTTATCATAGGCAGAGCCTCATCACCGACATGTGGAACAAAATCAAAAGAAGAGCTGGAAAATATAACCAATCTGTGTCACAGCCCTTAGAAACCAAACTACAGAATTTTATAAATGAAAATAAACACTCATCGAAAGTTCATACTCTATTTTGGTTATTAGTGATGTTACAGAACACAAATTATCCTATCTGAAGAAGAGGAGAAGAAGTTCTAAATAATGAACTCAAACTATGAGAATTACAAAATGAGGTAGACAAATGACGGAAATCCAGCCCTTGTCCAGATTCCACACTTTACAAATTTATCAAATAGGTTCCATCCATTGCATTAAATTACCTCCCAGCAATGTATAATTTCATGTGGTCTTCAAATGTATTTCCTCATGCATGACATAATACTATTGTATACCTCATATACTGAAACCAGAAAGAACTAAATTGGTTACATAAAGTTATCAACCAAGTGCTCTAACACAATGTATAACTTCTAGAGAAGATAGTTAATTTATTAACTCTCTTATAAGAGAGTATACTCAACCTCTTGTATGTGTAGTATCCAAAGTGACGGAACAGATGAACAGCATTTGTATAATGTTTTAAACTTTCAGATATTGCAATATAGTTTATATGTTTTAAAGTATTGTTTTCTTTAAAGTAAATCACAAAGGGATGAATTGTTGCTTGGTTATTGTTCCAGTGTACCCACTGAATGGAATCTTGTATGACAAACGCATAGTTTTCAGAAAAATCACAAATAACAATACATTCTTCGGGTTTCAAATTTTCATTTCTTTGGGTAAAAAATGCAGATTGTTGTTGAGCAATGAAAGTGCGAGTTAAAAGATCTGACAATTTTATGGGCAATTTTTCCAGAAAGACTTCAACAGATTGCATTATTTCTAAGTTTGTGCGGTGTACAGCTACCCATTGTTGATAAGTCAGCTTCTCTATAGACTTTTCTTTGAATATTTCCTAAATATTACTGATCAAATTTTTAGTTCGTAGTCAGTTAGCACATTTTCTTAAATAACAACACGATGATGGAGGGTTACAAATTATTTAAGACTGACAGTCCTTATAATTGCAGAGGACAACATTTAAATCTGTTGTAAGAAGGGGAATATTCATTCCATTGAGCATTAGTTTCAATTTTCATGATGGGCACAAACATACACAAAATGCATACCCTGGGCACCTGGGAGTATACATTGTTTAGGCCTCAGTTCAGTGAATTTTGAGATACCTAGTTTTATATAGGGATATTTATCTTTAAAAATACAGAAGGTTTATTTTAGATTGCACAAAACCAATCTCTTCTGTTTGTGGAGTTTCTGTCCTCCTTCTTTAACAGAAATGTAATTCTTTTTACCCGCCATAACCCTACTTACATCATTAGAAATATAAAACTCTAATACTTTTTTCACCACAGAATGTTCTAAACATTTGCCTGATTTAGTTTCCGATGTTGACAAAATGCCTCTTTCTGAAGCTAATGTTTTTGCTACCTTTATCATGTGGTTAGACACGTCAAAATTTTGCTTAATTTTGTGATAAGGCCAGCTTTCAAAAATTGTTAATATCTGAATTTTAATGTTTTTGCCATCTGTACTATGGAAGCGATCTATTAGCTTTTTAATTATATCAGAATCCTGTGATTTTTCTAATGATTCTGATGCATCTTCAATGTGAAATATATTTTCAGATAGCTTTGGGTGATCAACAATATCACAAGAAAATCATCAAGTTCATCAAAGCATGCAAAGTTAATGTTTAAATTCATTGTAAACTTCATGATATGTTTCCTCCTTTTTTTCCTCAATGTTTAGTCGCGATATGACTTTTATGTTGAAGCGACTTCAAATAATAAATGCATTAAAAACAAACAAAAAAATATATATTTTCCTTTAATTGTTCAGTTATTTTTTTTTATTTTTAATTTCTTGGACGGATACTGTTTTTTTAAATAGTTTTTTTCTTTTTACCTTTAGACTGTAAACTCGCATTAAAATTTGGAATGTCTATGTTTCTCTTGATTTCACTCGCATTGTCACTACTTGAATCTGAAACTTAATCATTGTCGACATGTGAGTGAGCTGCTTGGATGCACATCACTTACCGGAATATCACATGAAACGTCATTTTTTCCACTTCCGTCTGAAATTTGAGAAATTCTTATACGACAAGAGGAACACACTTTTAGACCGCGGGACAGTTTTATACCCTCCATTTTTAGTTTTAGAAGCATTTTACGAGTCACATGTCGCAAATTCTGTTTCCTCCTGTTTGCATGGTTGCTAATATTGAAGGGGTTAAAGCAACTGGTATATGGTCTAGTACTCATGTCGAACACAGTATTTATACTTAACTCAATGTAACGAATTGATAACCTTTCACAAACAAGACAGAAGCTAGACTGGTTCTATGTTGATGGAATGGTAGTGTGAGCACTAAGCTCCGTGCCCAGACTCCAGGAATGTGCTATCAAGCAGAACGTTACGCGTGTAGAACTCAGGGGCCGCGCAGCGCTGTATCCTACTTTGCGAGGAGTTCCAACAGAATATTCTATTAAAAATACGTTTCTCTGAATGCCATCCTGAAACTTTACACAGCTATACACCATTGAACGGAGAATATCTGGGCACCTTAAAAAAATCTTAGACTGATGTTATTTTACTAAAACATACTTTTGAAAGTATAAATATTTGCTATAAATATTAAAAAACATTTATTCAGACAAGAGTTTTAGATATGTTTAAAATCGAATTCATAAGCTTTAAAATGAACCACACATGAAGTTGCTACGACAATTTGAACGGGAGATATAATCTATAAAGTATGGAGACTCACCAACTTTTTCGACAATTTTAGCTTCGGCTGATATGCAAAATATTAAAGTTGAGGACAAACAAACAAACAAACAAACAAACAAAAAGTGTCTTCGTTTTTCATCCAAAGAATTAAAAAAAAAAAAAAAAAAAAAAAAAAAAAAAAAAAACCCGTTTGCGTTTGGATGATTTCACTTCATTTAGTGTTTCATGGGTGTTCAGTTTGACATGGAATGACTCCTAGAAGTGACTTGAAATTAAATGTATCAATTTCATTGCAACATTCACCATTTTTTTTCTAGTAATGTCTTTAAGCAAATGAACCCAATTCTTCAAAATCTTACGGCACCTGATGCATTTTAACATGGGAAAGAGCAAGAATGCAACAAAAATACCTTGAAAACTGGATATCTATCTACACACACACATACACACACACACACACACACACACACACACACACACACACATATATATATATATATATGTGTATATATATACATAGTTTCCATATAGTGAGTGAGCAGATTTTAAGGGCCCGTCAA
Source organism: Tenodera sinensis (assembly GCA_030765045.1). NCBI lineage: Eukaryota > Metazoa > Arthropoda > Insecta > Mantodea > Mantidae > Tenodera > Tenodera sinensis. Next base: position 38,609,412 of record CM060961.1, on the reverse strand, counting down.
CAATTAGCATATAAGTCTATGAAGGGCCACGGCTTGCCGCCCAGCCGCTGCGTCCCCCACCTCTGCCCACTACAGGCGTCATGGTGGGGTGCAGTACTGGAGGGCGGGACGTAGTCAGCACCCGAGCCTTCCCGGCCAGTTATACGGCCTTCGCGACCTGGGGCCGCTACTTCTCCATCAAATAGTTCCTCAATTGGTCCCCCCGGGACCTAACGAGGCTGAGTGCACCCCATGCCAGACCATCCAGCGGGGAAAAAATCCTCAAGCTGGTACCGGGGATCGAATCCTGGTCCTCCGCACCAGAGGTAAATGCGTTACGGAGGCAGTCTTATAATCCTATCTTTAATAACAAATAAATTTATTGGTCGACATATTATGCACAGCTGAATTCAGCGTTCTTGGCCCCTGAAGGAAGTAAATGTAAAGGCTGAAAGCGAGTTTATTTACCAAGCCAGGTGACAGCAGACAGCAAGCGAAATTGGTGCGTCAGTATCATATCTACTCACATAACGTTCTACTTCGTAAAGTAGTATGTACAGTCCATGCAGAAAAAATGTCTATACAATGTACCTAGCTTAATTAGCTGTTCAAATGTGTTAGTATTAATACATGGATCACTGCAGATATTGTAAATTTGGCCTTTTTTCATTTAAAACCCAGTTCTCTCACTATTCTGTTTAAGGATGACTTGCTGCCCTGGAAGTTAATGCCTTCTCTTAAAATTCTAAGTAATTTAGCTATTGTACGATCACCTTTTTTTTTTTTTTTTTTTTTTGCACGCCTCGGTAGCGTGATGGTTAGCGTGTCTGCTTCACGTCTAAGAGGTCGCGAGTTCAAATCTCGCTTAGGGTAAGTTATCCGGGTAAGGTTTTTTCCGAGGTTTTCTCTAATCTGAGAAGAATGTCAGGTAGCTTAAAGCTCCGTGGCCCTCGGGCCCATTTGAGCATCATTTCACCCATTTCATTCACCGTCCGATGTGACATTACGTTGGAGGTCGTTAATTAAAATAAAAAAGCACGTTTTTCCTGAACACAAGAATTATGAATCGTTCTTCTAACGACACATTTGTCGAAGCCATCTAGATCCTTTACTCATTTCGGAACTTTTTTTTTTGCCTGGAGTTCCAAAATGTTCTGGTTTTCATGTTGTTCACGTTTTTGAACAATTCTTTTCATTGTTCTTTCTGACGCTCCTGTGGCATCTGATACGCGTTTTTGAACTTTTTAAATTTTTATGAAAAACTCTTCTGATGTAAGCAGTTCTTTGCTTTTAGGTTTTTTCTTCATGTATGTCCGTACATTTGAAACAATTTCGCTGCTCTGATTGTGTAATGTTTTGGATCCTAATGTGGAAACAGTGGTAGCATAATTGATTTATGCTGTGACCAATGCCTCATAAATTCATTATATTCACTTCTTATCGCAAGTATCTTAATATGTCTTCAATTACTGTACGCTACACGAAAAAGCAACTATGAATTTGCAAAGACTGTTGCAATGCAAACATCACTAGCTTCCCCATCCCCACAGCACCTGTTGTGCATGGTTTCATTCGCAGAATTATATGAAATGACGAGAGAGACAGAAGATATAGATTCGCCTCCAGGACTTCCACTCAAGGTCAGGGGCCAAGAACGCTGAATCCAGCTGTACGCAGTTTAAGGATTTAACCACAATGCAGAAACAAAGGGAAATTGATAAATTAGCTGCTTTCAGGAAAAATTTTTAAATATTTGCCACATACTGTCTGAACTGAGTACATTAGATGTGCAGCATAATCATTTTGTGCCCTTTTACCAATATCCGACCACCTAAACTGCAAAATATGGGTTTAAAATTTTTACTCTGGCTGATGCCAGGACTTTCTAATCACAAAAGTAATGGACCTCTACATTGGCAAGTAACCAGAGGAAACCTTTGCCGGTTTAACTGTACACAAGGCAAAGGTTTTGCAGATATACAGTGTGACCTAATCAGGGATCAGGCAGAAACACACTACATATAACTGATTCTGTAGCACCTCTATGCAATTAACTATTGAAACTGAAAACAACCTAAATTGCAACTTTGGGGAGCAATAATAAAGTACCTCCAGTAAAACACATTAACAACAGGGAACCGAGCAGCTCTGTGTTTGCATTTCAGGTAGAAATGTCTTTGGTCTTATGCATTCCCAGAAAGAAGAAAATGTTTCTGATTTCTCTACTACACATCATGGAGAGGTAATTGATCTACCGAGTCAGCTTAGAATCATCATCCATTGTAATTACTCTACAAGTGATGTTAATATTTTTAAAAATGTATTAAATAATAGTACCAAGGCAGAAGGTGACCATCAACATTCATGATTTAGAATGATTAAGACTGCATGTATATATTCACAGGATTTCTTCTCACATGCTAACCCTCAAACTACAACAAAATGGAGATATATCTAGAGAGGACTGAGTATCAGCTAGCAAAACCAAGAATAGTGAGGAGGGCTCAAGACAGTCTTATCTTAAAGTTTATTTTTCTAGAGCAGCCAAAATAGCTAAGATGATCCTCCAAAAAATGAGCCAGTGGCAAATTCCTCAAGAGGTAGATGCCTAAGAAATAAAGACAGCAAAAGCAATGTTTGTATTTCATTCAGAAAGCAACATATAAATCAAGCTTGAAACAACATGTGTAGCGTGCCTGTAAGATCCGAGAAATTAAAAATAATAATTACCGATAATATGAATGAAGTTTTAAACTTACTATTATCAGATATTCCATTTAATTTTTTATGCCATTCACACCAATTTTGCTATGTAATTTGTTGTGTGTGAAAGTTATCTTTTTACACACAGAATTTCTGATTTTTATTTGTCAAATAAAACATATAAATGCACTAGACAAAGTACCCAAAATATACGGGAATTTTAAAATAATTATATGGGTATCATGATTCCTAATATGACTATTTATGCATTAAATTGATTGCAGTTTCTTTTTTACATGACCACAAATATTATGAAAAACTTAATGCACTGAGGTCGTTATAACCTCAATACAAATAGAAATTATGTATTCTAATTAGGGTTAGGAAGTTCATGCATTTGCATGTTTTTTTCATAGGGGTTAAAAAGTATGCTTTTACATTATGTGCAGGAATTATGGAATTTTCGGTTACTTGGACATGAGTTTATGGTGCATATAACTGCAGATTTTAATGATTGTTATGATTTTTTATTATTTTTTTCACCTGGATAATATTTTTCATATTGGTAGTATTGCACATGATGATGCAACTCGCGAGTTGGTGAGAACTAATGCTGAGTCATGTTGTCATGCAGTGAAGCCCTTGTTTCCATCTTATCATTATATGTATGTGCGTAGAGAATAATCAGCACGTTATATGAGAGGTTTAATTAACAAACATAAAGTGCAGGTCAACGTTTTGAGCAGCACTATTATAGCAACGCTTGCCAGCCTACCATAGTTGTGTCGTGGCCTTCAAACGTAACAGTGTTGTGAACTGGTTCCCACCATATTAAATTAGGCGTATAAAATGTTAAAAAACTCTTCAAATGCCGAAAATAAAACAAACTTCGAGTGCTAGATTAATTAATTTATAGAAAGAGTTTTCGGGTGATTTAATATCTACAGATAATAGGGTACTGTTTTGTGGAGAGGGCGAAAAAAATGTAGGGAGTGAGAAAAGATTTCAACCAGTTCAGCACATAAACACAGCAAAGCATAAGAATTTAATCAGAAAACTCGCAAACAAAGAACCTGTTCAAAAACAGCTAGTAGAGTGTTTAGGAAGTAGGGTTACTGAATTTTCCTATGAGGTGTGCCAAGCATTTTAGCTGCTGATATTCCCTTGTTCAAAATTTATAAACCGACATTTAAAAACTTTCTTGCCAAGTACACTCGACAATATGCCCCTATATCATCTTGGGACGTGGAGAGAAGTTTTTCACGTTACAAAAGTGTTGTGAATTGCAATTTAGCAGTTAATAGCAGCGGGACCATTCTGCTTCAACCTCTAAGGAATAAGGTAACTTTATTTATTATTTATACTAACTCGCCTTGTCTACTGCAAAGGGACATTAATTGTTTTAGTTAAACAGTGCATATTTCTTGGCATATTTTCAAGTTTTTAAGAGCATATTTGCATGCATATTTCAGTGTTTTTAGGGCATGAACTTTCGAGCCCTAATTCTGATAAACTACACACCCAATATTCAACAATTTTAGTTGTCTCTTCCTAGGTATTTTTTTTTTAAAGTAGGTAAAAGTTTAATTACAAATTCCATACTTAATTTCTTACCATGGTATGCAAAATATGCAGTGTATTATGTGCTTTAATTGTAAACAAAAGTAGTGCAAAATTACATCAAATATTTGCATGCTTTTTGGTAGTCACCAAATGGATGCCATAAATATGACATATAGTAGATGTGTTCCTTTAAACTTCACATGCATTGAAGCACCTATGGCAGCTGAAAAATTTAAAGGCGGCTGACTCAACACAAAATCCAATCATAGGCTTACCACGCCTTGGAGGATTGTACAGTTAAACACGCTCTAAAATTAGGCTGTACAGCCAGTGACATAAATATAATTTGTGTCCAAAAAAGGCGTCAGGAAAAAGAATAGTAATAGTCAACTATCAGCCGCCTTTAAATTTTGCGGCTATCATAGTATTCTGTAATCACAAAATCTAAAAATATCCTTAGTCACCCATTGGCCCCTTAAATCACCAATTATTACCAGACATGCTTTAATGGTAGTAGTAGTAGCAGCAGCAGTAGTCGCGATGGCGATGATGATGATGATGATAATAATAATAATGATGATAATAATAATAATGATGATGATGATGATGATGATGATGATGATAATAATAATAATAATAACAATAACAATAATAATAATAATAATAATAATAATAATAATAATAATAATAATAATAATAATAATAATAATAATAATAATAATAATAATAATAATAATATCCGCTGCAATTGGAAGTTACAACTCACCATAGTCTTATATAACAGATTGATTCTCCTGCTCTTCATTTTGGCAAAGGCATCTATGATGTCTTCATAGAAAGGATGGGTTTTCATCAGTTCACTGAGCATATCTTTATGGATGGAAATTACTGCCAGTGGTGTAAAGCTTCTGTTGCTGAGACAAGTTTTAATCCTCTCTAGACAGGAAACGTACCCATCTGCAGTACAGCTTATCCATGGAATGGTGAGAATTAAGCCGAAAGCTTTGTATGCTTCAGTAAACACATCATGCATGCCGTTTTCTCTTAGAGTTCTCACCAAAGTATCTATGTTCATAGATTTATATGTTTCATTTCGAAATAACAGATCCAGCTCATTTTTTAATCTTTCTGTTTCTGGAAAATGCTTTGGGTAGCAACATCTTAAACTATCCAAGGCATCGCTATGCATTAAACTGGAATATATTGGAAACTGTGAAGGGTCAGCAAGCTTGAAGAATGTCAGTTTCTTAACATCAGCGAAGCGCTTATCAATTTGCAGCATCACATTATCTATTATTTTATAGAATAAGAGTTTTAAACTCTTAAGGTATTCTCCTTTTTCCAATTCCTGAGTTCTTACTCTCAAACAACCTGCTGCTATAGCTCTGTTGAACATGTCGTCATTCCTTATGCTCGCAAGTTTATTGTGCGTATTCTGAATCATGTTCAGACAAAACTTGATGTCTAACGGGTGTTTCTGCAACGTGTTGAATAATGCGTGTGTTAGTTCAAACATATGTTTGAAAAGATGAACCAAGAAAGCAAACTCAAAGTCTTTCATCTTGTTTAGAAAACCTTCAGCTTGGCAAAGAGACGCTGGATCACCCTTCTCCACAACGAGTTCAAGAACACGAATGATAGCAGACCACTCGTCGACAATGACCTCCAGTGTCTGCCAGAGTGACAGCCATCTTGTGTCTTTTACGGAGAGCATTCGTCTTGCGACCTCCGTGTGATGCAAAGTCGCCTCACGTTGAAAAAACCCTGACATAGCGTCTATATGGGCAAAAAATATGCGACATTTTTTAATTCTGTCGCAACTTTGTCGCAAAACTGTATTAAGTTCGTCAACTAATGAATGAACTAATAGAGCATGAGGAGCAACATCTTTAACTTTATTCTGAAGACTGTTTAAGCACTCCGCCTTTACTACAGCTCCGTCATAGTACTGTCCAACGAGTTTAGATTTGTAATCGAACTGACTCAATTTCTCATCTAACAGACGAAAAAGATCATCTGCTGTAGGCTCTTCGGGAACATCACAGAATCCCGTTAATCTTTCAACTACTCTACCTCTGGAATCTAAGTACCTCAAAGTCAAAGCTGCTTGTGATTTCTGTGCTATATCTGTGATGTCGTACATCTGCACAGAAAAAAACAATGTTTGATTAATTTCTTTGCAAATAGCAGACTGGATGTATTTAGCTACACACTCGACGATTTCATTCTGAATCATATCCGACCTCCTACTAAAAATAGTTTTTAACTTTAAATTAAAGTGATTCTTAATTTCCACTGGACTTCCCTCCAGGTATGAATCTAGCAGTTCTTTAAAATTCCCCTTGCCATTATATTCAAATAACTCTCTGCTTAAAAACAAAGCTGCTCTGATTGGGTAATGCATCGACATTCTATTTAATCTCACATTTTCGTTGTACTTCATGACATAAAGCCTTGAAGTTTCTCTGAGAACATCAGACATTGAATTGATGTTCTTTTCTAGCATCTTGAAGGCGATACAGTTCCTTAAATGCTCCAATGAGCCTTCATGCTTCCGAAATGCCCGAGTGATGTTGTTTAGGTCGTTTACACCACTGTTGTTCCACGCACTTGCTTTTCTGTTGATTAATAAACACGGCCAACAATACAACTTCTGGGTGTAAATGCTGCCGCATAACCACTTGTGTTCCTCATACCATCGGGATTTGAATTTCCTGACGAAAGTTTTTGATGTGGGTTTCGTCACGTCACCGCAGGTTTTCTCTAAACAAAGCACAGGTTGCGGTCTCCCGTGATTGAACAAATCCTTCTTATCTTCCTCCTTCCAAAGTGAAAACTGAGTAGCAAGCAGACTGCACACAACGTCGTTTGCGGGATTCATTGTATGTCAGCACTACTGCACTAAACACATCGCTAAACTGCACGAAAAGACCACATAGGCAAGACGACACGGAGCGACTTGGCTGGCTGTAGCGTGTCAGTTGTCATGGCAACCTGGTGGCGATAACTCCCCACCACACGCCCGCATAGCATACGCGTTGCCAACCTTGCTAACCTTTGCTGATTGCTAGCCATGATACTAACGACAAAGGGCGATGAGACGTACTAGACTAGTAGGTACTGCGAATCATTTTCCTGATTCACAATAACATTGTGATTATGTATTCTAAGCTTATAATTTTCGTTCACATTCACACCTAAGCTTCTTTGTTTTCATGGTGTTTTTTTCTTTCAGCAAATGCAAAATATTAAAGCAATACAAAAGAAAAAGAAGTCGACGCTGATTAGAGTAAAAACCTCTTAGGTGAATATAGAACTATATAATTTAAACATTCTCCCATTCGTTTTTTAATGTTTAAAAAATGTGCTAAACTTAATCTTAAATATTCGTCTTTTACTATCACCTCCTGAAATAGCAGGTATGCACATAATATACAAATAGTTGACTGTCGTCTCAGCTTCATGCTCACCCATATGGACCTATTAGTACAATGTATATGTATTGAAACCATAGATACTTGTACGGTCGTTAGTGACATCTCCAAAAAATACTTGAATACAAGCATTTTTGTTTTCAATTTAAATTTTAAAATTCATGAATTCTCAAAACAGACAAATGCAGTTAAAACGTAGGGACAAATTGTTCAAATAAATTCATGTGCTTAGGTTTGTATTTAGCTTCTAAATATATGCCAATATGACAAACTAAATGTATGTGTACGTCAAAGAGTGTGTGTGAGGAAGAGGGGAAGGAGGGAGAGAGGGGGAAGGAGGGAGAGAGGGGAAGGAGGGAGAGAGGGGAAGGAGGGAGAGATCGGAAACCTTCGTCTATTTCGATAACTCTCGTTATCTAAAAGTGCTATTCTTCCCAACGTACTGTCTGTTCGCCACTTCATGGTCTAAGCCTACGGGAATGAGGGGCAGGGGAGAGGCATTCCATGCAGCGTAACTTAGTTCTGTAAGCATTTGCGTAATCGTTGTTCTGCTGGTCATGTTGCCAGCTTACCTCCAATATTACTCGCTGTTAATTTCTCTAAATTTCAGTTGTAAAATCGAACTTGTTACTAGTTTTGTATCGGAAGTAATGATAAAAGTAATGTAGAAGTATAAATCCCCACCTAGGAGTGCCGTGAAATCTGCTACGATATTGTGGTTGCAGAACAAAGGGGTTCAGAGAGACAGTTCTATGTGTAAAACAGATCTTGATAGGAGTGAGTGTGTGGGGTTTAACGGCCCGTCGACAACGAGGTCATTTGGGCCCTCTTGATAGGATGTCTGAACCAAACAAACCTAAAGAGGCTCTTAAAGGTATTACTACTTTTATTACCTGTACTTGCAGGAACAATTACTATACTATTAACTGGCCGAAATTTTAATACTTCATTCTTTGATCCTGCAGAAGGGAATGAGAAGTTGTTAGACTGAATTCTTCCTCAAGTGTTACAACAGTATTGGTTATTTTGGTTTTATTGGGCCACACTGTCATGTACTTGCCCCCATACATGTGTGACCTCAGGGAATAGTACTAGTTTCGGCCAAAGTAAGATGAATACTTAAAGAAATGCAACAGCTGACTTATTCTTACAGGAATTGCACGATATAACGCTGGAGGTTATATCACGTAAGATCGAAACAGATTGGCAGGTTTTTTAAAAGTATAGAAAAGGCAGGAAATGGTCAGTGGGAAAAAGACGGAGTAGTTGAAAACACTATTACACTTTATAAGCTAAATACATATACTGCATGAACTGACAATAACATTTAAATTGTGCTATTTTGAGTGATTTCTTTGTTTTAATCTGGCGTGAATACACATTCCAAGGTTGGCAACGTTATCTTAAACACGCTTAGAAGCAGAACTGCTGCTCGCGATATCATTGTTTATCGGGAACAGTTTACTGATGTGTCTGGCTGTATTCCTGTCAGGGATCTTCAGCTGGTGAACAAACTGTACATCAGCTATAAATTATGAAACAGTTTCTAATTTCAATTCTTAAGTGACTGAACTGATTTACAAGGCCTGGGCACTACAATATCCTGATGCTGCAATATAAAAGAAGTACTTGTAAAGATTACTGATTTTTCGTTGAGAAAGCCATGGAGTAGAAAACTATCATTTTTCCATAGAAAATGCACGTAAAATAAGACAAATGCCGCGAGTATTTCATTCCAAGCACACGTAGACAATTTAATAACTGAGAAAGCAGAAACGTAGCACAATCAGATTCTGTCCATAATAGTACATACATAAGTATGTGACATTTATTCATTTGGCTTGTTATTCGTATACTATGGATGAAAGCACAGTTTAGCATTAAAACAAAGTGATAACTTTTAGGTTTCCAGACATTAATTATGCTTTTGAACGCCAATTAATAATTATTGTGTCAACATTTTGTTATGTTTTGCCTTATGTTGTTAACAGGTTCATTACCAGTGCGTGACTGTGTACAGCAGCTGCGTTATCGCGTTTATGTGTGTAGTGGAAACACCCCGCGCAGCGGTTCGGATGTTTTTGGGTCTCTCTGTGCAAAGGAAGACTTTTGTGTCTGTATGTGTTGTTCCATTGTTTACATCTAAGGTTATACCGGTAGCTTTTGTCTCTGAAATCATCGGTAGTTACTGTTCTGTTAATACATTTGTTTACGTTCGGTTTTCCTTAATTAACATTAAAATCACACACTTTTTCTCTCGCACTCATACTTCGAAACTCATGGAGGACAGATGATAATCTGACTAAACTAATTTGATTTAGAGGCTAGCGTACTAACCACTAGACCACAGAGACAGTCCAGAGAAAAAGAATATCCAGTGTTATATCACAAATTACTCAATATTTATAATTAAAAAGTGGGGTTAGTTTTCTTTATGATCACAATCCATGAGGCACTTCCAATATACTTACTACTGGCCTGGAGGAGGGGGGAATCAGGCATCCACCAGTTTTGTCCCTTTTTCGTAGAATTCTGATGCCTGGGGTTTCTGTATTAAGTGAAAACTGTGGAGCTCTTATTTGTTTACCCGAAAAAACGGAACAAAAGTTTAACATTTAATCTACTGATAAATCATGGAAGATGTTCGGTGGGAGGCTACGAAAATCCGTCAATATTTCTTAGCCTTGTGTGAATTTTAAATCCTTTCCTAGAACTTTTCATAAGGTATTAGGCAAATCATAGAGTGTTTACGAAATTACTGTTATAAAGGAGTAAAAGGAAGATTCGCCATAAAATTTTCCTGAATAATTGAACAACAATTTCATAAAGAATATGCACATTAATAAAAGTAATTAAATTGACATTCTATGTTTAGAAAGCCGCCCATATTAAGCCTACGTCGCATGTGAGAATTCTGTTGTGTGTCGGAGGGAGAGAAAGAGAGAGACAGTGAGGGCCGTTCCACACAGACCACAGTGGTGCGAGGGACGTAGAAGCCACAATGGCCTGCCTATCCGACTCAGCTCTGAGCTGGTTTCAAGCTGATGCTGATACTACTTGCAACGCTGCGTTTGTGGTACTATTGAACGAAGCGCGACAAATAGTTCCAGTGCTGACCTATTCTTCATAAATTCCTGCACATATTCGTGACTTACAACATGTTCGAATTCGATACCGACAAATTCGTTACGGAGAAATTTATCACAGAAGTTCAATCCAGGCCTGCTATATGGAATGTGGAAGCACCAGAATATTCCATCAAAATTGAAAAATTGAAGGCATGGGACGAAATGTGTAGCGTCATGTACCCCAACTTCGAAGATAAAAAGCCGTTAGAGAAGAAAAAACTCTGTAAGTAAATTAATACTTTTGTTTTTAACCATAGCAGCTATGCGCTTCATTTGTTGAGGAATATCATCATCATCATCATCATTTCCCTGTTTAACATCGTGAAAATTAGCATTTTGTTCAACTATTTAATATTTACACGTTTCCTCACACAAGTTTAATATGAGATTCAGCTTTTGAACTATCTGTAGAGTACGATCCCTATATTGTAAATAATTAAGGTGTAAACTACCAATGAGTAAACTAAAAAATAATGGATACCTATCTATACTGAAACTAACCTTAAACTTTCCTGTATAGTAGACGAACTCGATATTCCTTATTCCTAGCAGCAAACAAGTCGATGACCCTCGACAAGAATTCTGGACGTCCAGAAGACAATTTTAGGCTCTTTTTCTCGATGGCTAATGTAGACATATTGGACAGTCCTTCGTTCATCATTGAGTTTCTCAGGTATGCTTTAACTCGTTTCAGCGTGCTCATACTCCTTTCATAAGAAGCCGTGGTTGTTGGAATGCTTAAAATCAAAGAAAGAAGCTTAATGGTCTCAGATAAAGTGTCTTTCAGATTATTGTTTATAATATACTTGAACAGATGCTTAGGAGGCAAACGTTTATCTTCACTTCCGAATAAATACATTAGCTCTCCTTTCAGTTTCTCTTTATCAAAAAAGGGGTACTGTTTACATAACATATGGATCTTGGTTTCAGGAAACAGTTTTTGTCGGTTGTACTGATCGAATTTAGCCTCATCCATGAGCTCAAAAAATTCTAAGCTTTTGAAATCCATGAATCGTGATTCAAAGTTTATAATTACAGTGTCCAACACTTCAAACGATAGTCTCTTCATGTGATCACAAATATTTATATTAAACTTACATTGGATTTCATTGTCTGTCAAATGTTGGCTTAGGATATCTTTTGATTTTTGTAACCATTCGTTGACTTTATCTTTACCTCTTAAGTTCTTTAAAGCTTGCAAACAACTCTCAATTTCTTTGTTGCAGAGGTTAATATCTGTCACGTCATTCTGCAGAATGTAACATAGTACATCAGTGAGCATAAATATATTGTTATATAAAGTAAGAAAAAATACAAACTTGGGATTATCTAAGACGTTAATCAACGCTTCAGCTTGGTGGATTGAACTACTGTCCCAACCTTCATTTTCAACAACATCAATTAAAGCATGACGCAATTGTTCATAATGCTGAAAAATGGTAATTACACTTCTAGAAGTATAGTTCCATCCAGGTTCGCCAGGAATGGGTAACTTGAATCCACGTTCTATTAGCAGTTCAACTCTTTCGCTAGAACAGCTAAAAAAACTGTTAAATCCTGCAAGATTTGCAACAAACATCTTAACTTGTGTTATTACTTTGCAACAATGAAGCAACACTAAATTCAGTCTATGCGCGTAACAATGAATGAACATTGCATGTGGAAATTTTTGTTTCAGAAGTACATTCACACCAATGCCTTTCCCTGTCATCACACTGCTTCCATCATATGTTTGACACACTAATTTCTCTTTCGAAATTTTCCAGGTGTCTAATACCTTTAGTAACACTTTGGCCACACTTTCTGCTGTTTTGATATGGGGCACATCACATAATCCTACAAATCTTTCTTCTATTTCACCTGATAAATGATTAGCATATCTTAAAATTACACTGCACTGGGGTTTTGTTGAAACGTCTGAAGTGTCATCCACTTGGATAGAAATAAAATGACTATTGTTGACTTCGTCAGAAATCTGGTCATTTATTACATCTGTAATACAACTAATGAGATCATTCTGGATGTGTGGAGATGTTCCATCAAATACATTGCTGTAAATAAGATGGTCTTTTAAGTGAGGTTCCCCTTCAGCTAAAAAATCAAGCATTTCTAAGTAATTCCCTTTGTTATGAGAATCTTCTGATTCATCGTGATTCCGAAAACTTAATTCCTGCTTTGCCAGAAAGCAAGCAATGGAGATTAGACGTTTAAGAATTGATCTGTTTAGATCGACTTTTTCATTGTGCTTTATTGCAGAAAGCCGTGCAGCTTCCGATAAACCCCGGACAACACGTTTGGTCTTCAATTCGTTAAACTTAACAGTAGCAGTTATGTGTTTTATTGAACACTCGTGCTTTTTAGCTTTTGCCATGAAGTTCTTCAAGCTGTCTTGCCCTATTCCAATTGTACACCATTCTTTACTATTCCTTGAAAATAAAAGGCAATGAAAACAATAAAGTCTGTTTGTCTTTACACTCCCTGTCAACCACGGCTTCCTTTCATACCACTGTTTTTGAAAATGACGTGTAAATTTCCCATCTATTTGTTTTAAACTTAGGTTCGGTGTAGATCTTTTGTTTACAGCTTCCAGCTTTTCCTCGTGAGTTAATTTATTGAAGTATGATGGGTTGCCGATTAAAATATCTACCAGATCGTGGTCTTCGATTAGAGCCATGTTTCCTATAATAAATACATAGTATAAATAGTAAGTAGTTCAATGGTCGTTGCCAACCTACCGTAAGCATAGTAAGATAGCACAGTAAGAATGAAATACGCACCTTAAATGCTGCTAGAAAATAATCACCACATAAGTTTTAGAATTGTAGCTATAAGAACCGCAAGAAAGATACTAAATCCATTAACCGCGAGTATGCACCATTAGAAACTAAAGCAAGCAGGCAGGCAAGCAAGCGGCTGGGCTAGCCTTGGGCAGCAAGAAAAGCTGCAGTATCCCTCCGACTAGTGGCACGAAGAGCGCATGCGCATAGGGCTGACGAAGCGATCGGCCTTCGTGTTCAAACGTACAACATACGCTCTTTTATTAGGGGAACATAAGACGATCGGCGTATAGTGCAGTAGTATGATTGTCGAGTTTTACATTTAAAAACGTTTTATTTCCTTGTAAATAAACAAATCAATTGATTTTATTGTTCATAAATTTTAACTGCCAGAACTCCTCGAGTAACACTTCTTTGTGTAACTATTTTTATTGTCTGAAAAAAGCAGTACCGAAATCGTATAAGCTCTTTAGAATACATTTATTAATATATATTAGATAATTTGTGCTTTCTATCTTTTATCACCGTCCACAAAGGCAGTGTTTATTGCAAACATTATTTAGAACATAAATGTGAATGTTGTTTATTTTATGGCTAAGTATTAGTATGCATAAAGTATTGAAATCTGAATCATTACCTCCTGCCTATACCGCAGCTTAAAAGTGATAAAGCACATGTTCAAGGCAGGATAAAGCATTGCTAAAACTGAACCTGTAATGTGTGTGTGTGTGTGTGTGTGTGTTTTTTTTTTTTTTTTTGGGGGGGGGGGGCTTAGCCTAGAACTTTGCCCGTGCAGAGAAAAGCATGTATGTTGCATTATTATTTACAAATGCTGACATGTTAACTCTTTTTTTTTTAAATTAAACTGAACCATACCTAATGTAAATACCAAAGATTCCCCTTTAAACCGCTAATGCTAAACATTCTTACAAGTTTCTTAATAAATGTTTGTTTATCTTTAAAAAATGTTACATGATTAATACACTCACATGTTTTCAGGTAAACAGTAAAGCCGATATACTAAAAGTCCTTCCTCCGGTAGCAATTGTCATCAGTGAGCTCATCATGTAAACAAACATGCACTGTGGTTTGGTTCGTGTATGTCGCGTAAGATGTCTTGTGATACCAGGCTGTGTGCCGAAAAATAGATACTTCGAAAATTACAATCCATGCTTACATTTGCATCCATAAACTGTTCTTTCAATCCTTATGTTATTATTTCGTTTGCTTCAGTTAAATTAACAGAAAAGCTGTTAACTTAACAGCAGCTCGAGTGAATATTATGCTTGATTTACAAACGAATCGCCGTACAAAAGTGATCTAACAATTTTCTGAACACTGTAAAGGCTTTGAAAAAGCAGCGTGAGAGCAGTCAGACAAAACTGCCACGTACGCAATAAGTGGAGAAAATATTGCATTCCACGCAAAATTTTATACCGAGATTTTAGTGAAATACACGTTTCGAGTTCCCTGAATTCGATACCGAGATTTTAGTGAAATACACATTTCGAGTTCCCTGAATTTAAAAAAAAAAAAAAAAAAAAAAAAAAAAAACCACACAGAAAGATCCGCGTACGGCTGTGTGTGTCTGTGAATAGCATAATTCATAAACTGAAAGTCCTTAAATACCAAATCTAGTATTTAAGTTCGGCATCTTAGAGAAAATCCTCCTCCCAGACAACCCTTTCCATGGAACATTTTTCAAACGACTGATTGAAATTCCATATGTTTAAGTCTTCATGGAAAATGAATGAATATCTTGAATGTTCTGATGTCTTCAGAAGTCCCCTTCATTCTGGATAACTTTTGCATAACTGGTAAATCGTAAGAGCTAAACTCTTGATACACAAAACTATAGATCTCGTTAAAACATACAATTTATATCAAATAACCACGCCCTATCTCCAGTACTGCACCCCACTCATGACGCCTGTTGTGGACAGAGGTGGAGGACGCAGCGACCGGGGGGTAGGCCTTGGCCCAGAAAGAACTGTTGGACAATAACTGTTATTTGCCCAAATGTTTTAATATATTTTTCTCAAATGGGAAATCGTTATTCATTTTTTTATCTGTTGACCATGCCAAGAGACCGGAATTTCAAGAACATCACCAAGTGAGCAGCTTTTAAAAGATTTGGCTATCACTTAAAGCCTGCCATATTCCTACATTCCTCTTGTACCTACAAGAAAATGAGCAATAAGATAGTTCTTGCAAAGGTTTATTTCGATTAACATTAAGTTAAAAGACGAATAATCGTTTGTAAGAATAGTTTGCACATTTGAGCTTACGATTTGTGCTTTGCGAGATCACGAGGATAACTGCAGTTTTATTTACTACGCCATGGCTTTTAAATTTCGAATCACGATTTAATTAAGTTAATTTAGCCATCCTTCAGCACGCTTTTAGCATTATTCTACGATAGATGATTCTTTTGTTTTGTTTCTTCCTCTTTAACCCAAAGAATTGTGTCTTCGTATAGTTCCTTGATATTCGAAATCATGTACCAACATTCCCTTAATATTCAAGGACATCAATCTGTTTCAGCTTTCTCTCGACAATCGAATGACTTATAGATAAGCACAGAGATAACATTTTAAACTAGTCTATCTTCTCTTGGTTCCCGTAGTAATTTAATAATAAAGGCACAAATATTCACATTTAGAGAATACATAGTCCCCTAATATCAATATTCAACAAAATAAGTGCCTTATTTGACAGATGTGAACATTTGAATATTTAAACATTTTGCACATGGCATATAATCTGTAATTACAGATAAAATGATCTGAGTTATAAATATTGGCTGAATAGTTTTTGATCGTAGAGCCCTCTATACATTTTGTTTAAGTTGGAAATAAATCGCTTAGGATACGAACTAATGCAATAAAAAATTAAATTGTTTTTCACAGCCAGATATAAAACAAAGACTGCCTTATTGCTTCATGACATGTTGCTTAGAATAAATATGCTCGGCTTTTGTTTTATTTCACATTCATTTCTGTGGAACAACAACCCCTCTAGTTTTTAAAACGCGCGCGCGCGCGTTGTAATACTGAGTAGAAATGAAAAGGTTAGCGATATTTTAAATTTAAATAAAAACAACGAAACGTCTGCCAAGAAAGAACTGAGAAAACACAATTTATTTTTGTAATTTGTATTAATTGTATACGTAATTTTTTTTATTATGTATTAGAAATATTGTTTTAGCACAATCGTTTTACCTTTTGTATCTAAGTAGGTATTAAAGAATACATAGCTGTTAATATTAAGTTTTAAACTTAAAAATAACATTTGGTTAACTGCATTTACAGCAATAAATACTAAATTAGTTTATTATTGTTACTATTATTTCTATGCTAAGTATCCTGTTTGTGAGGTATCCCCCGAACAAGAAATTTTCTTATTCAAGTGTAATGCAAGATATCCGCAATTTTCCCTGCTTTATGCAGTATGCCTCTAATAATAAATTAAATAAAGTATGGACAAGGAGCTTTGCCCAAATTACTTGGTATACATTACATATATGAAATACAAATAATTTTTTTTTTCAGGCAAAATACTTCAAAGAAAATGGAGAAGTTTGCGAGACAGTTTCACTAGAGAACTGAATGCCCAGCAGAAGGAGCTTCAATCAGGGATTGTGAAGTTGGACAGAAAGCAGTACGTATATTTCAAACGGCTAATATTTTTACTAACTTCAACTGAGAAAAGGAAAGCCGCATCCAGCCGTACTCGAGTACCAGTATCAAAATTACCTGAAAACCTCCACAGTCTGGAACATCAAACTCCTGAGTCTGAGTTAGAACAGGAAGAGAGTCAAGTAGCAGAGGAAGAAAATGAGAAAAAGTCAAGTTCTCCCAACAGAAGACCTGAGGATCTGTTGTCAATAGAACTGAAAGTTCCGCAGGATATGTCGGAAAGGCTACCGGAAAGGAAACAATCAGCAGCATACTTAACAGCTGAAGGCCAAGATCGTTTGTTTCTGTTATCGCTTGAAAATGACTTGAATAAAATACCGGAAGAATATAAGTTGGACGCAAAAAGTGAAATGATTTTGGTGTTGAGAAAATGGCAACGCCAGCAGACATCATCTCAGGCATTCACAGCCCATTCATCTCCAGTTTCAACCAAATGTGTATCTACTCAAACTTCATCTGTGATTCATTAAACACTTTGCCTGCTCAATTATATTAGCAGCTAACAATAATAACCATTTACACTCATGTTTTTATTATTGTCTAACATAGGACCTAAATCTATCAGTCAATCTTACTTGGAACTTTCTACGTGCAACAGAATGTGGGATAGCTCAGACGATAGTGTCTATGGCTTGCATTCGGAACTGCATGCAAACCGCATGTGTTATCGAGGCAAGTACAGTACGCATGCTACAAAACTTGGCCGGCAGGCGCTCGGCCCATCTCCCAGACTTGGCTGGCAGTCGCACATGCGTGGGCGTCAAATGAAATCTCAAATAACATTAATAAAATTATCAGAATAAACGCAAAATATACTTATCACAGGGGATGTTGGAAATGCCGTCTATCTGCATCAATACATCTACGGCATCTTCTGAGGAAGTTTTCATTCAAACGCATTAGTTCAGCTTCCGAAATAGCGTTAATTTCTGTCCTGATATTTTGTTTTAAATTCTTCTAATGTGTGAGGATTAGTTAAAGTTGCCCCATAAATAAAAACGCATGCTGTAAGATCAGAGGACCGAGTGGACCATAAATCCTAGAAATTTCTTCAATAAACTGTAATGACTCGAGCTGTGTGCGCGGTGACAGGCCGCCATTCAATGTCCGTCAGCTGTTCGAAACATGGTGCCAGTATATTATTTCTGTATCTTTCTGCATCTATGGTACACTCACAAAAAATAGGCCTTATTAGTCCGTAATCCATTTGCTTAGCACCATGCTCGATTTTTTGATCATGTAAAAGAGCTTCATACACGAAATTGGTTTATCTGTAACAAAATGTAAGTTGTGTTGTGATGACATATGGCCATGTAAATGAAACCATACTTCGTGACTGAACAATATTAATCATGGATCGCTTGTTCCAACATTAACATTCCTCAAAATCCAGTTACAGAAATTTACCAAATTTTGGTGATCACGTGGTAGCAATCCCTGGACGACAGCAACCTTGTATGGCGTGAGTTTTAAAAGTTCCATTGCTTTCCATGCTGAAACTTTTGAAATGTCAGTTTCTTATGCAAGGTACCTAAGAGATTTTCGAGATACTGTTGTAACCTTTCTCCGATTTCGTGTAATTTCTGTTCCGTAAGCACACGCCTTGAGGACTTGAGGCCCTGGTCATGAAAGCCAACTTTCCGGCTGGGGGTGTCGAGATGCTGACCACATCTCCTCCCCGTATCGGTTGGATGATCGCCCACCTCTACCTTGCGTATGTGGGCGTGAGGCCGGCAGTCGGGTTGGCAGGCCCTGGTCAGATATGGACTGTAGTGCCACGGGTTTAACTTTTTAACAAGGTGGACGCGTAAGTATCAATTAGGTGATAAACAGTGAATCGTTATCACAGTCCTAACTGTGGTGTGCGCATAATGTCAAATATGAACCAAATCGCGTAAGATGCTGTTATCCAAAACAATGTTCTTCAGAGAATGACAGGCGTTTGATTATCCTTTAATCATTTTTTGTTTTTATCTTCTTCCAACAATTCATCACGTTTACACTGTTACCGTTTTCTAGCAAGTTATGTTCATCTTTTATATGTTGACGAATTGATGTGAATATTTCGATTAATATGGCATGTTCTCACTACAGTTTTGTGCAGCCCAACATAAATGTTTATTTATACTGGCTTTCCATGCCATCAGCTCTAGGTATTGTTTTTCTACAATTTTAATTTTTTTCATGAGACTTTTAGACAAATTCCATAGGTCAAATTCATGTTCTGCTTCCGGATACTGGGTTTTTAGCAGGCAATTCACACCTTTATGTTGGCGGTGAGAAAAACTTAAAACTCTACACATTTTATTTCACAAGCCTAGTAATTATGTTGTCGCAAGCAGCCTCTTACAAGACGCCTTTCACCATACCTGGTTGAACAAGTTCAAAGCCAACAATTTTGTGGGAATCTAAGTCCATGATAGAGTGGGCTAAATATATGGAAAATACTGGGGAGTCAAGCTGCCCATCCCATGCCAACCATATTGATATAACATAACCCTATAATGAACTCAAGTTCTTCTTTGTTTCTTGAACCCAAAATGCTCTAATAACTGGTGCTGCCATGTTTCGAATGGTTTTATCGAAAATATTGCCAAACCCAGTAATTTGCAGGTCTTCAATTGCTGAAATAATATGCCAGATGATAATAATAAAGAACTTGCTATTAAAGCATTTCCTTTCGCTTCTTTCCTGGCAAACTTGTGAATTCCAAGCGAATTGAATGTTTTAAAACAGCATTGTCCCTTTAATGTAATGAGAAATTGTTTTAACTTCATTCCTACATAAAACACACAACTTAATAGTGGGGATTCCAAGCAACAATGAAATATACCGCTGTAGCGTCATTTTGATGTGTGGTGAAATTTTTCTTCTTCCTCTTCCTCTTCTCCCACGTTTTCACTTGTACAATAGTACAACTAGTACTCCAACAATATAAATAAGCTATATTTTCTTATGATTTCGATACAAGTTCACATTGTACTACCGAATTCTTGTATTTTCATCACCTTCTATTCTGAACTATCTTTCACTATCATCATCATCATCATCATCATCTACATAATCAGTCTTATTGCAAGTAGCACTATCGCACATTTCAAAAACAGTGCTTATACGAATTCTAGTCTCATACCGTGCTGTTGTTTGCCGTTTGCTCTTGGATGAAGATAGTGAAAGATCGATTGAAGGGCTGAGAATCATAGTGGGCCATCTGCCATTTTTAAAAACCGGAGAATTACAAGTCTAAAGTTTAGTTAATTTCATAATGTATTGACAATTTGTAACATAGTTATTAATTAAATAACATATTAATGCTACATTATGCCACAAACAATCCAATACTTGTGAAATTAACTACACTTGTCTTATTTTTCTCTGCTTTTTAAAATGGCAAATGGCCCACTATGGTTCTCAGTCCAATTGTCTTACTCGATTTTGATATCTGGAAAGTATCTTCATTTTTACTTTCTCTACTGGTAAGTAGGGGAAGTATTGTATTCCACCCAAAAATTCGATGTCGAGATTTCACCGGAAATACATGTTTTGAGGCCCCCTGAATCAAAAAAAAAAAAAAAAAAAGCCGTTTTAGAAAAAGGTCCGTGTGTGTGTGTCTGTATGTCTGTCAGTCTGTGGACAGCATAATTCAAAAACGAAAAGTCGGTTAGAAACCAAAGTTGGTACTTAAGTTTAATGTCTTTCAAGGATGCCACACCAAGATTTTGAAGAAAACAGCCCCACCCTAAACTACCCTTTACATGGAAGATTTTTCGAAAATTTTGATTTTCTTGAAAATGGCTCTAACGATTTTGATTACAATGCCATATGTTTGAGATATTTTTATGACAAATGAAATGTATATCTTGAATTGTCTGGCTATTGCCCCTGTAGTCGTATTTACTCTGGATGAATTTTGCATAACTGGTAAACCGTTAGAGATAGACCAAATCATACTATACAAAAAATATAGATCTTACTAAAATACACAATTTATGTCTCAATAAATTTTCTTGTAGGGTGAACCATTTCGGAGATATTCCTTGCTATGTGTGTGAGTTTCGGAAAACTTAGAACTTTCGTGAAATGGGTCATCGCTGTTAAGTGTGCAAAGACAACAGGATCTCAAACATTTGACTATCGTACAAAGCCTACTGTATTCTAACATTCCCCTTGCACCTACAAGGAAATAAGCAATAAGATAATTTGTACAAATGTTTATGTCAACTAACATGAAGAAGATATAGGAATAAGAGTTTGTAAGAATGGTTAGTTCAAGAGTAGAGAAGATCATGTGAGTGCAACAAATCAGATTTTTCCTAATAGGAACAGATCCAGGTTTTAATAAAGACCCTCTGAAATTTTCATCCGGTATAAGCTGCTTTTTTAACAAATGTGTCTTTAAAATGGCAGGAACATAAACAAGTACTGCGACTCAGCACAAAATCTTTTCTTCTGCACAATTCTACCCACATCCTGTATCCTTTAAGAGATTTATCTCTGTTCGGAAATAAGTGAAAATGAGCTCGCTTGTGTTTCGCTTCTTGCAGCCATATACAAAACACTGAGGCATTGTATTTTTCAAAATACTATTACGTTGATTGTACAATACTAAACTTACTCAGTAACACCATCACCAAAACTCCACCATAAAGTATACCATTCTTGAACTTAATAACAACAAAAACAATTTATGAAAACGTATTAGTACCCATGTAGCAGTAACCGAGCGTGAAATTCCTCGCAAAGCGATAACGGTATCATGCAGTAAAAGAAGTCTTACTATGCCACTTTGAAAGGCCATATCCTTCATTTAGGAAGAAACATGCTTTTTGGGTTCCGTTCCCCTTTAAGAAAATCCAAAGTCATGTTGAGTCTTTCAATAATGAAACATAATGAACCGCAAAAATAACAGCTACTGTATTTGTCTCAGGAGTTTAGCTATGACCTTGTGATTGTCAAAAATGATCCTCAGATACTGTATTGTCTCAGGAGTTTAGCTATGACCTTGTGGTTGTTACAAGTGATCCTGAGATACTGTATTTGTCTCAGGAGTTTAGCTATTACCTTGTGATTGTCACAAGTGATCCAGAGATACTGTATTGTCTCAGGAGTTTAGCTATGACCTTGTGATTGTCACAAGTGAACCTGAGATACTGTATTTGTCTCAGGAGTTTAGCTATGACCTTGTGATTGTCACAAGTGATCCTGAGATACTGTATTTGTCTCAGGAGTTTAGCTATTACCTTGTGGTTGTCACAAGTGAACCTGAGATACTGTATTTGTCTCAGGAGTTTAGCTATGACCTTGTGATTGTCACAAGTGATCCAGAGATACTGTATTGTCTCAGGAGTTTAGCTATGACCTTGTGATTGTCACAAGTGATCCAGAGATACTGTATTGTCTCAGGAGTTTAGCTATGACCTTGTGATTGTCACAAGTGAACCTGAGATACTGTATTTGTCTCAGGAGTTTAGCTATTACCTTGTGATTGTCACAAGTGATCCAGAGATACTGTATTGTCTCAGGAGTTTAGCTATGACCTTGTGATTGTCACAAGTGAACCTGAGATACTGTATTTGTCTCAGGAGTTTAGCTATGACCTTGTAATTGTCACAAGTGAACCTGAGGTACTGTATTTGTCTCAGGAGTTTAGCTATGACCTTGTGATTGTCACAAGTGATCCTGAGATACTGTATTTGTCTCAGGAGTTTAGCTATGACCTTGTGATTGTCACAAGTGATCCTGAGATACTGTATTGTCTCAGGAGTTTAGCTATGACCTTGTGATTGTCACAAGTGATCCTGAGGTACTGTATTTGTCTCAGGAGTTTAGCTATGACCTTGTGATTGTCACAAGTGAACCTGAGATACTGTATTGTCTCAGGAGTTTAGCTATGACCTTGTGATTGTCACAAGTGATCCTGAGGTACTGTATTTGTCTCAGGAGTTTAGCTATGACCTTGTGATTGTCACAAGTGATCCTGAGATACTGTATTGTCTCAGGAGTTTAGCTATGACCTTGTGATTGTCACAAGTGAACCTGAGATACTGTATTTGTCTCAGGAGTTTAGCTATGACCTTGTGATTGTCACAAGTGATCCTGAGGTACTGTATTTGTCTCAGGAGTTTAGCTATGACCTTGTGATTGTCACAAGTGATCCTGAGGTACTGTATTTGTCTCAGGAGTTTAGCTATGACCTTGTGATTGTCACAAGTGATCCTGAGGTACTGTATTTGTCTCAGGAGTTTAGCTATGACCTTGTGATTGTCACAAGTGATCCTGAGGTACTGTATTTGTCTCAGGAGTTTAGCTATGACCTTGTGATTGTCACAAGTGATCCTGAGGTACTGTATTTGTCTCAGGAGTTTAGCTATGACCTTGTGATTGTCACAAGTGATCCTGAGATACTGTATTTGTCTCAGGAGTTTAGCTATGACCTTGTGATTGTCACAAGTGATCCTGAGGTACTGTATTTGTCTCAGGAGTTTAGCTATGACCTTGTGATTGTCACAAGTGATCCTGAGATACTGTATTTGTCTCAGGAGTTTATCTATGACCTTGTGGTTGTTACAAGTGAACCTGAGATACTGTATTTGTCTCAGGAGTTTAGCTATGACCTTGTGGTTGTCACAAGTGAACCTGAGATACTGTATTTGTCTCAGGAGTTTAGCTATGACCTTGTGATTGTCACAAGTGAACCTGAGATACTGTATTTGTCTCAGGAGTTTAGCTATGAGCTTGTGATTGTCACAAGTGATCCTGAGATACTGTATTAGTCTCAGGAGTTTAGCTATGAGCTTGTGATTGTCACAAGTAAACCTGAGGTACTGTATTATGTCTCAGGAGTTTAGCTATGAGCTTGTGATTGTTACAAGTGATCCTGAGATACTGTATTTGTCTCAGGAGTTTAGCTATGACCTTGTGACTGTCACAAGTGAACCTGAGATACTGTATTGTCTCAAGAGTTTAGCTATGACCTTGTGACTGTCACAAGTGATCCTGAGATACTGTATTGTCTCAGGAGTTTAGCTATGACCTTGTGATTGTTACAAGTGATCCTGAGATACTGTATTTGTCTCAGGAGTTTAGCTATGACCTTGTGACTGTCACAAGTGAACCTGAGATACTGTATTGTCTCAGGAGTTTAGCTATGACCTTGTGATTGTCACAAGTGAATCTGAGATACTGTATTGTCTCAGGAGTTTAGCTATGACCTTGTGGTTTTTACAAGTGAACCTGAGATACTGTATTTGTCTCAGGAGTTTAGCTATGACCTTGTGATTGTCACAAGTGAACCTGAGATACTGTATTGTCTCAGGAGTTTAGCTATGACCTTGTGATTGTCACAAATGATCCTCAGATACTGTATTTGTCTCAGGAGTTTAGCTATGACCTTGTGATTGTCACAAATGATCCTGAGATACTGTATTGTCTCAGGAGTTTAGCTATGACCTTGTGATTGTCACAAATGATCCTCAGATACTGTATTGTCTCAGGAGTTTAGCTATGACCTTGTGATTGTCAAAAATGATCCTCAGATACTCTATTGTCTCAGGAGTTTAGCTATGACCTTGTGATTGTCACAAATGATCCTCAGATACTGTATTCTCTCAGGAGTTTAGCTAGGACCTTGTGATTGTCACAAATGATCCTCAGATACTGTATTGTCTCAGGAGTTTAGCTATGACCTTGTGATTGTCACAAATGATCCTCAGATACTGTATTGTCTCAGGAGTTTAGCTATGACCTTATGGTTGTCACAAATGATCCTGAGATATTGTATTTGTCTCAGGAGTTTAGCTATGACCTTGTGATTGATACAAGTGATCCTGAGGTACTGTATTTGTCTCAGGAGTTTAGTTATGACCTTGTGATTGTCACAAATGATCCTGAGGTACTGTATTTGTCTCAGGAGTTTAGTTATGACCTTGTGATTGTCACAAATGATCCTGAGGTACTGTATTTGTCTCAGGAGTTTAGTTATGACCTTGTGATTGTCACAAATGATCCTGAGGTACTGTATTTGTCTCAGGAGTTTAGTTATGACCTTGTGATTGTCACAAATGATCCTGAGGTACTGTATATGTCTCAGGAGTTTAGTTATGACCTTGTGATTGTCACAAATGATCCTCAGATACTGTATTGTCTCAGGAGTTTAGCTATGACCTTGTGATTCTCACAAGTAAACCTGAGGTACTGTATTGTCTCAGGAGTTTAGCTATGACCTTGTGGTTCACAAGTGATCCTGAGATACTGTATTTGTCTCAGGAGTTTAGCTATTACCTTGTGATTGTCACAAGTGATCCAGAGATACTGTATTGTCTCAGGAGTTTAGCTATGACCTTGTGATTGTCACAAGTGAACCTGAGATACTGTATTTGTCTCAGGAGTTTATCTATGACCTTGTGGTTGTCACAAGTGAACCTGAGATACTGTATTTGTCTCAGGAGTTTATCTATGACCTTGTGCTTGTCACAAGTGATCCTGAGGTACTGTATTTGTCTCAGGAGTTTAGCTATGAGCTTGTGGTTCACACAAGTGAACCTGAGATACTGTATTTGTCTCAGGAGTTTATTTATGACCTTGTGGTTGTCACAAGTGAACCTGAGGTACTGTATTTGTCTCAGGAGTTTATCTATGACCTTGTGCTTGTCACAAGTGATCCTGAGGTACTGTATTTGTCTCAGGAGTTTAGCTATGAGCTTGTGGTTCACACAAGTGAACCTGAGATACTGTATTTGTCTCAGGAGTTTAGCTATGACCTTGTGGTTGTCACAAGTGATCCTGAGGTACTGTATTTGTCTCAGGAGTTTAGCTATGAGCTTGTGGTTGTCACAAGTGATCCTGAGATACTGTATTTGTCTCAGGAGTTTAGCTATGAGCTTGTGGTTGTCATAAGTGATCCTGAGATACTGTATTTGTCTCAGGAGTTTAGCTATGACCTTGTGGTTCACACAAGTGATCCTGAGATACTGTATTTGTCTCAGGAGTTTAGCTATGAGCTTGTGGTTGTCACAAGTGATCCTGAGATACTGTATTTGTCTCAGGAGTTTAGCAATGAGCTTGTGGTTGTCACAAGTGATCCTGAGATACTGTATTTGTCTCAGGAGTTTAGCTATGACCTTGTGGTTGTCACAAGTAAACCTGAGATACTGTATTTGTCTCAGGAATTTAGCTATGACCTTGTGGTTGTCACAAGTAAACCTGAGATACTGTATTTGTCTCAGGAATTTAGCTATGACCTTGTGGTTGTCACAAGTAAACCTGAGATACTGTATTTGTCTCAGGAATTTAGCTATGACCTTGTGGTTGTCACAAGTAAACCTGAGATACTGTATTTGTCTCAGGAATTTAGCTATGACCTTGTGGTTGTCACAAGTAAACCTGAGATACTGTATTTGTTTCAGGAGTTTAGCTATGACCTTGTGATTGTCACAAGTGATCCTGAGATACTATATTTGTCTCAGGAGTTTATCTATGACCTTGTGGTTGTCACAAGTGAACCTGAGATACTGTATTTGTCTCAGGAGTTTATCTATGACCTTGTGGTTCACACAAGTGATCCTGAGATACTGTATTTGTCTCAGGAGTTTATCTATGACCTTGTGGTTCACACAAGTGATCCTGAGATACTGTATTTGTCTCAGGAGTTTATCTATGACCTTGTGGTTCACACAAGTGATCCTGAGATACTGTATTTGTCTCAGGAGTTTATCTATGACCTTGTGGTTGTCACAAGTGAACCTGAGATACTGTATTTGTCTCAGGAGTTTATCTATGACCTTGTGGTTGTCACAAGTGAACCTGAGATACTGTATTTGTCTCAGGAGTTTATCTATGACCGTGTGGTTCACACAAGTGATCCTGAGATACTGTATTTGTCTCAGGAGTTTATCTATGACCTTGTGGTTCACACAAGTGATCCTGAGATACTGTATTTGTCTCAGGAGTTTAGCTATGACCTTGTGGTTCACACAAGTGATCCTGAGATACTGTATTTGTCTCAGGAGTTTATCTATGACCTTGTGGTTCACACAAGTGATCCTGAGATACTGTATTTGTCTCAGGAGTTTAGCTATGACCTTGTGGTTCACACAAGTGATCCTGAGATACTGTATTTGTCTCAGGAGTTTATCTATGACCTTGTGGTTTACACAAGTGATCCTGAGATACTGTATTTGTCTCAGGAGTTTAGCTATGACCTTGTGGTTCACACAAGTGATCCTGAGATACTGTATTTGTCTCAGGAGTTTACCTATGACCTTGTGGTTCACACAAGTGAACCTGAGATACTGTATGTGTCTCAGGAATTTATCTATGACCTTGTGGTTCACACAAGTGATCCTGAGATACTGTATTTGTCTCAGGAGTTTATCAATGACCTTGTGGTTGTCACAAGTAAACCTGAGATACTGTATTTGTCTCAGGAGTTTAGCTATGAGCTTGTGGTTCACACAAGTGATCCTGAGATACTGTATTGTCTCAGGAGTTTAGCTATGACCTTGTGGTTCACACAAGTGATCCTGAGATACTGTATTTGTCTCAGGAGTTTATCTATGACCTTGTGGTTGTCACAAGTGAACCTGAGATACTGTATTTGTCTCAGGAATTTAGCTATGACCTTGTGGTTGTCACAAGTGAACCTGAGGTACTGTATTTGTCTCAGGAGTTTATCTATGACCTTGTGGTTGTCACAAGTGATCCTGAGATACTGTATTTGTCTCAGGAGTTTAGCTATGACCTTGTAATTGTCACAAGTGAACCTGAGGTACTGTATTTGTCTCAGGAGTTTATCTATGACCTTGTGGTTCACACAAGTGATCCTGAGATACTGTATTTGTCTCAGGAGTTTAGCTATGACCTTGTAATTGTCACAAGTGAACCTGAGATATCGCGCTATTTTTTCCTCTCGCGCTGATGTTTTACACCTGCTTCAAAAGCAACTTAGCCTTTGTTTCCTATAAATATTATGCGACAGAGCATCAGTAATACATTATACTACCGCATAAAACAAAGCAATTATAGTCATATTTTCAATAAGTAACCTGTATACCTAAAATATAATTATGACCATACACATGTGAAAATTATTTCACTAACCTGATTATCCAGAGGATATGCAAGTTCCGATGCAGATGACTCGGAGTTTGAATCTTCTGATAGTAGCCCCTTATCGTCATCAGAACTGTCATTTGGATTTGAAATACTGATTTCATCCATCACATCTAAAACCACACGATCCTTGGCCCAGTAACTTTCTTCTAATCTCCTAACATGCTGGTGATATCCTACCCAGTGCTCTGAAGTTACTGAAGAGATTCCTTCATTGGTTATATTCGATAAACGAGATAACGAAAATTCCCCAGCAACACAATGCTCCCTTATGAAGTTCTTTACTGTTACCCATGCAAGTTCAATGGGATTAAGATCGCAATTGTAAGGCGGCAGATACAGGGTGGAGTGCCCATGAGCACTGAGAATGTGGTCAATCTTGAAGACCTTTTCTCTTGATCTGTTCATCGCTATCAAAGAATAAAGTTGATGCTTTGGCATGCTTTCTTCGTAATGAACTCCATTTTTCTTAAGCCATGACATCATGTTTACTTTAGTGTCATATTTATTTGAGGGCTTGTTGATTTGAATGGTGTGATAAGGAGCATTATCTAGTATAATTACAGATTTCTCCGGAAGGTTTGGAATCAAGCGTTCATTCAACCATCGTTCGAAGTTGACACCGTTCATTTGTCCACGGTAATCACCTGTTACTGATCCTGCTCTGTAAATTAGCAATGCTCCAGGAATAAATCCATTCTCAGAGCATGCGTGAACAACAATGAGTCTGTTTCCTGCACTATCATCAGTAACCACCCCTGTGAGCCCTCTGACTTGCCAACATTTTTTGAATGTCAAATTGCTGCCCATCCATGTTTCATCCACATAAACGATATTCCTACCTTGTGCTCGGTATTCCCTTAGCTCTGCTAAGTATTTGCACCTCCTGTCAACAATTCTTGGCTTTTCGATTAAGATTGTTCGCTTTCCTCGGCATTTGCGCCATCTAAATCCCATTTTGCGAATAACTCTCCTTAACGACTGCTCTCCCCACGGAAAGTCTATGTTGCTTCTGACTATAGGAAGTAACTTGCTGTATGTTGGAACTATTTTTTTATTGACATAAAAGTCAATTATTGAACGCTTAATTACGCACATGTCCAAACCATCTATATTTATATTTCGTTCTGGATTTCGAGCTCTTGTCTTGCCTGGAGTGCGTAAAGGGCTTCCTTCTGTTCCTTCCTCACTTTCTTTTATTATGTTCTTAACCGTTTCCACAGATACGCCACAGTATATTGCCGTTCTCTCATCTGCTAGCGAAATTGGCAGAAGTAGTTGTTTCTGCTTGGCTTCCTTTTTGCATTGCTGGTTTACATGGTTTATTATTTCACGGGCTTCACCATGAATGGTCTTTCCTTTTTTCCTAAAGCTAGCCATTACACTAATGAAGTATGTTTATTGGAGACTAAGAAACCACACGACATAATACTGTTGTAGACAAATATTTTGAACTGCTGGTGTTACTCTGTTTACATCTGACATAGTTGTCGACGGGCCCTTAAACACCACTACTCACTCACTCTCATGGTACAGAGAAGCCCCCCACTACTGTATGCCCTGGACTAGAAGGCAAGTCTTAGGAATGTGTAGCGTAATCATTTTGTGCTCCCCGCACGGTGTTTATGCCTAGTTTCTGAGTATTACAAGGATGCTAGGCTCGTTTAAAATACATAATGTTGTCACATAACTCACCTATAGCTAGAAATATGCACTCTCATACACTCATTTCCTAGTAAACAGTTCCGCTACCGGAGTAGATACACAGTTCAAGCCCCCTCTGCCCTTCATTCCCCTCTAGCCTTCTTGTCGTGGGCATACAGTACTATTATAGTTGTCCTAAGAGTTTAGGTATGACCTTGTGGTTGACACAAGTGAATCTGAGATATAGCGTTGTTCTTTTTTCCTCTCGCGCTGACGTTTTACACCCTGCTTCAAAAGCAACTTATCCTTTCTTTCCCGGTAAAAATAAACATTACGCGACAGAGCTTCATTAATACATTATATTACCGTATAAAACAAAGCAATTATGATCATACTTCCAGTAATATCACTAATGAATTATGTTTATTGGAGACTCCAGAACCACACGATATAATATTGTAGCAACACAGTCACTGCTTACAGTCTACCAGTAGTGTAGACAGTAATTTTGAACGGCTGGTGTTACTCTGTCTACATCGTACCAAGAAGCTCCCCACTACTGTCATCGAGTCAGCAGAATGTCTTTGTTCTTGAACGTGCTCTCGTGCGGTGGAGTGGGGAGACTCACGAGTTTAGCTATGACCTTGTGGTTGACACAAGTGAACCTAGATAACGCGCTGCGTTTATTCCTCTCGCGCCCACGTTTCACAGCCTGCTTCAAAAGTGGGTTAACCTTTCTTTCCCGGGACAATAAATATTGCGTGAAAGAGCATCACTAACACATTACATTACCGCATCAAACAAATCAATTATGATCATACTTTCAGTAATATCACTAATGAATTATGTTTATTGGAGACTCAAGAACCACACGATACAATATTGTCGCGACACTGGCACTGCTTGCACTTCAACTTTGAACTGTTGGTGTTACTCCGTTTACACCGTACCAACAAGTCCCTCACCACACAGCGCGATTGCGCGTTCAAGGTCAAGGACATTCTCCTGAGTTAATGACAGTAGAATGCGTCACGATCATAGTCCTACCACAATAACATTATAGGCTGATGGAGTGGCAGCCAGTGTTGCCAGCTCTACCCATTTTTTACAATGTTTAGCTAGCTTTTGCTTGATTTCTTTTCCCCAAAAATACTCAACGAAACTGGTTATTAAATCTTGCTAGTAAAGACACGAATATTTAGATATTGCTGTTTGAAACAGTGACCCCCAGGAGTAAAAATAAACTAAATGCACACAAAAATCCAACCTCTAATAAATAAAAATGAAAAATAGCGAAACCGACTTACATGTTATTCACGTACAAATGTTCACCTATTCTACCACTTACCTATGAAAATAAAGTATTATATTCTTTCCAAAGATTCTATGAAGTGCACGGCTTATGTCAAACGTGATCGTTAAAGACCGTTTTCATAGCATACAAGGCGAGGATTTTTGTGAATCCCCATTCCCTTGCCCAAACAATGCTTTGTAGAGAAAAATTCATTATTTATAATTTTGACGTGAACCCATATTAGAAGTTGATTAAAACGTTATATGTTGCACAACCTTCCACGACAAGTTATATCTTGAGTATTCGCTAATATCCTATATAAACTTTCCATTCGAATTTAATTTTTACAACTAATAAGAGACAAACAGAAACCTGCTGCAGAAAGAAAGTTACAATTCGGTAAAATATAAATTTGTCAAACAGCTTTCTGTCCCGGTCGCCTCCTTAGCGCAATAGTAGCGCTGCTGCTTATCAAGCGAGAGACCGGGGTTCGACTCCCTCTACCGACGTGGGGATTTTCTCCCGCTGGAAGACTGGTCCGGGGTACACTCAGCCTCGTTAGGCCTCGTTGAGGAGCTATTTGATTGAGAAGTGGCGGCTTATGGTTGCGAAGATCGCTTAACCGGCTGGGATGGATCGGGGCGCACCCCACTTATGTCGCCTATGGTGGGCAGAGGTGGGGGACGCAGCGGCCGGGCTGTAGGCCCTAGCTCGCGGAGGACTGTTGCACCACGGAGTTAATCCTTTTTCACAGTATAAGCAATGTTCAAGACATCAAACCCTCATATTATTACATTTCTCATGTAGAGGTGCGACATCTGGTGGGATACTTTGAAAATAGCCGTATTTATATTTTTCTTCTCAATGCGGAAAGGTCCGTATTGCTAAAAAAATACGCTTGTGAATTGATGCTTCCGCGTGTTCCATACGCCAAACACTACATTTTAATTTAAATATTTTTTAGGATAGTATTTGTCATGGATAACGTAACGTACAACCAGTAGCGAAAAAACACTTCGGACACTCCGGAGAAGATGGGAATAAAGAAAAAATGCGAAGACGGAGCAGGAAAAACGCCTAACTCCTGAAGTGTAGAAGAACCAGAAGATAGCGCCATGCAGGTAGAATGAATTAACTATACAGGGCTGAGAAGGTCGAATGAACCTTGCACGTTCTTTGGAACAAAGTGCATTCAATTATCAATTAATGTAAATACACACTTCTTTAATGATCACTCACTCTGTTATATTGAAAATCCTTCCTCCTGTTCTTCAAACTGGCAAATCTATCACTCGATGATTGAAGTCCTTGATGCCCAGGATGAACTCCCTTTCGACGGACAGCAGCGCAAGCGCTGGCAGTGCTTCTTCAGTCACTGTGTTTTTAAGGAACGTTTTCACGCGTTTTAGTGCGGAAGGGCACCTTTCTTCCTCTGCAGTTAACATTGGCGAAGTTATTAAGACCTTTAAAAGTTTAACACATTCATAAAATGTCTCCTGAAGATTGTTTTCACAAATAAAGCACAAGAGAGGTAATGCACCTGTAAGTGATTGGAATATTTCGTTACTATACATCACATACAGTTCTGTGCGAAGCTGCTTCCCATCAAGAAATGGGTACGCACTGCATGTATCCTTCAGGTTTTCATCAGGGAATGTCTTATTGTACAGTTGAAACTTGTTTGTGACAAAGAGAGAAGAAGCAATAAAAGGTCCTAGAAAACTGAACCTCTCCTTTAACTTCACTGCATATAGCATCACACACTTCTTTAGCTTCTCTCACTCTTTCACGGATTGCATTTTTAGATATTTTCACTTCCCCCTGATCAAAACAGTCTATATCTGTGACCCCTTTTATTACTGAAATATCATGCGTGAAACATAGCAATTGTTTTTTTTAGAATAGCTGCATCAATTTCTTTCCTCTGCAACCGATTTTTCAGTACATCAACGTATAACATTATTTTATGGACGAAAGACAACCAAAAAACAAAGGTGTCATCGTTTAGTACGTGTGCATAAATAAATGTTTGTTGTATGATGTCGTCTGAAATATCATCCCTGATCTGAATTTGCCTCATGCATTCGATAAGTTCTGTTCTGTATCCAAAAATTAAGTTGATGCTTCTGGGTTGAAAATTCCAACTTGGAACTGCACGTGAAAACCGTCGCTTCAAAATGTTGTTTAGAATAGACGTTCTATGAGTTGAACAAGAGAAAAAGGCACAAATGCTCTTCGAATTCGCAAAAAAACACTTTTACACTGATATTTATGCAAGCAGCTTTCATAAGTACGAAGTCCAACTGGCATACTTTTTCTTTACAATTGCTTGAACACCACTGGAGGAGTGTTTCAGCAGTGAGGCATCGTCGTAAGTCTGCACTATTAATTTTCTGGGATCTTCTTCTACCTGTGCTCAATTTCTTTTATAATGCAAGAAGCCAAAGCTTGAGCGTCCTTATGAACTGGATTCAAAATTGTCCAAAATCTTTCTACTAGATTTCCTTTGGAAATGTACCTGAACAACACCAAGAGCTGCAACAATGATAGCCAAAAAGCTGACCTCGCCTATCTCTTTCTTCATTTCTTCATGACATACTTCAATCATGCACTGCAGAATTTCATTTTGCAACAATCTAGGTGTGTCTTTGAACACCGTTGCATTTTCTAGATGTGATTTAAGGGCAGTATGTACTTCAGCACTGAAATTTATTAATCCACGAGGAATATCGGGACAAGTACGCTACTCCGGTTCATCATGGCTGCGAAGAGCAAGCTCCAATGCCTCACAAAACCTTATGGAGTTTATCATTATATTTAAAATATACCTGTTATCCGTCACAGCCTTATTGTGTGCTACAACGGACTTTCTACAGACACTGTCTGTCTGGCAACATCTGCACTTCCAAACAGATTCAGTTTCAAATCATTGGCCATGTGACATACTGAACTTAAGTGCTTCTTGATGCGGTCGGAAAGGTGATGGACGTCTGTCATGCCCGTCTTGGTCCATGCGTCTTCCCCTCCAAACAATAAGCATGGAAAGCAAAACTGCATTTTTAACTTCACATGCACATAACCACTTATATTTATTATATAATTCCAAATTGAATTTTCTGGTAAACTGCCTGTCTTTATATTTAATTACTTGGGTTAAATTTATTGATGGAGTCGAACGCCCAAGATTTTTAATTATTAATTTTTCTTCTTCACTTCGTACAGAGAAAGGTTTGTTAATCAAACTACTGACACTATTCATGTTGAAAGTGAGTATAACTCGTCCACTGAATACTTGGAAGCAGCACCCGACAGTGAAAGTTGGGTTGGGGACACGAACTCCTCTCTTCTCTGCAGGTAGCGAGCGGACTGCTACCACAATCTCTCTTCTTCTATTAACGCAACGCTTCTCCGTTCAGTAGCAGCACTGCTGCTAACAACAGAGTTGCAATCCGCTGCAGTCTTAACCACATTCCTTTTCCCATTGTGTACAACTGTACATGAAACATTGGAGAGTTCTTGTTAAAAACATCAGATGTGCTACAAGCAAACGGGTATCTCCAATCCTCATATACACAGTTGACTTCAAAAATCATTTTAAAATAGCAGCAAAATAACGGAGAGAAAATTATAATTGTCAAAAACCAGAAACAACAAACGACATTATGTGATCTGGTGTTATTTTTTATCATCCACGTAGTTTTCTTCCTCCCCCATTTTCATACCTATGCATTTCATGTTTCATATGACATTTCGAAAAGCGTTAATATACTATGTTCTCCACGGTCTAAATATGGGTACTAGCAAGTTTTGCATTTCATTAAAAACTTCAATATCCAAATTTCGGACACACCTTTTAGAATACACTGAAGGCCTCCCACCTCCAGTTGAAAAACGATAAGCTTGTGTGTGTGTGTGGGGGGGGGGGGGGGGCGGGGGGATGTGTCACTGTAAACAGCAGAAAAGTCGAATGCTACCAAGCAATGCTCCATGCTCTTTGATCGTGTGCATTCCTTAACGCCTAGAGCAGTGATGCCCAAGCTTATGCAAGGGGGGAAGGCGGATTTACCTCCACCTATTTTTCGCCGACCTATAAGGCTTTCATGGGACTCAAAAACAAACTTCTGTGATGGTTGGTTACCTGAATGACCGAAGGAG
Organism: Tenodera sinensis; assembly: GCA_030765045.1. NCBI lineage: Eukaryota > Metazoa > Arthropoda > Insecta > Mantodea > Mantidae > Tenodera > Tenodera sinensis. Next base: position 38,573,928 of record CM060961.1, on the reverse strand, counting down.
AAGGGTTTCATGCACAAAATGAAGGATGCAGGGTAGAACGACAAGGGGACTTCATTAGCATATACGAGACAAGGTTGGGCATCGCTGGTCTAGACGTTCGAGTCGGTGCTAGAAACCTATTACAAGAGGTCAGATTCTATTTTACATTGCTGAAGACGACTGCCTAAACATTTTCAGGTCATTTTAAGTGACAAGTTTATAGACCAAAGTTTGGGACCTCTAGCGAGAGTGTGATTACATATAAAGCAGCCTGTACGATTTTTTCACTCGTGGGTTTATTAGTAAATTCCGATATGTGAACAACTATATTTTGTTAGTTTCTCTATGGCATATGTATGCTGACGTGGTCCATTATCATATATTGGGATACAGGAGAATGGGCCACTTTTTTGTACGTCAGTGTACGTAGTAGATAGTATTGCATTTCACCTAAAAGTTCCATATCAATATTTCACCAGAAATACTTTTTTTTTGGACGGAGGTGGGGAGGCTTCGTGTCTGTTTGTAGCATAGCTCAAAATCGAAATATGGGTTCATTATGTCGGTAATTAAGTGCAGTACCTTCTAAAGATGTGATAAGAAGATTTCATTGAAAATTTCCCCGCCCAAAAGTACCATTTACATGCAAAACATTTCGATTTTTCTTTTCAAAATGGCTTTACCGATTTTAACTTAAAAATATACATTTAAGATGTTTATCTTGCAAATAAAATTCTACTTAAATTCTACTTGAACTTTTGGAATAGCTTGTGAGGTCCTCTTCATTCGGGATGAATTTTCTATAATAATTCTGTATTGCTGGTAAACATTAGAGATAGACAAAACCTTACCACACAGAAAATATAGATCTCTTTAAAACACAATGTATTTGAAATAACAACTTTCTTTTTTGTGGCATCAGTCAATCGCAATATGCGCTATTGGTTTGAATTGTTTCAACACTTAGACGTTTCTGAAGCGGTCATCATTGTTACTTCTCGTAATGTCATGGAAAGAATATGGAATTTCAAGGTCAGCACATATCGAGCTGCTTTTAAACATTCGACTGTCGCCTACAAGGAAATGTGTCACGAATTGTTTTCTGCAAACATACTTATATCTCAATGAATCTGAAGTAGATAGAAGAATATGCTTTAACAAGAGCAGTTTCTTCTTCTACTTCTTTCTTCCTCTTCTTCTACCTATTCTAAGTAGGCTCCTGAGAAATGAATACGCTTAAAATGATCAAATGGGAGGTTAGATATTCTAAATGCTCTATTTCACGAAGTAATTTTAGTTGAATGAAATTTATTGTCGTGTTTACATCACCAGACAGCCTTAAGACATACTTCAAAAGTCAGCCATTTTAACATTTCGATATTTTTCAATTAAATGTTATAATATACTGGAGTGTGTTCGTCTCATTAGCGCGGTGGTAGCGCTGCTGCTTACCAAGCGGGAGACCCGGGTTCGATTCCCGATACCGGCGTGGGGATTTTCTCCTGGTGGGAGACCTGGTCTGGGGTGCACTCAGCCTCGCGGGGTCAACTGATGAACTACTTGATGAAAAAGTAGTTGCGTAGACCGCATAATCGGCCGGGAGGGATCGGAGCACTGACCACGTAGCATCCCCCAGTACTGCACCCCACTCATGACGCCTGTGGTGGACAGAGGTGGTAGACGCAGCGGCTGTCGGGAGGCGTTGGCCCAGAAAGGACTATAGAGCCTTTGGTTATCAACTTATCATTAATGGAGTATGGTATTTTTAAATAGACGAAACACTGACGAAGTACGGTGCTACTGTTGTACCAACACAAATTAAATGGGTATATGTGGAAAACACTCCAATACTCAAAACGTTCCATCGATAGTGATACCTTCGGTTGAACAGAAATGATTTTAATATGGTGAAGTAGGTATGCTTTAATTTATCTTTAACGTTGATAAAACGCAGTACCAATAAACGCAAATTAAAAAATACTAAGCAAAGTACTGAAAAGTTGCAGCAGTAGTGATATTGAACTGAAAACACGCTGAATTGGCGAACAATAGTCATTTATGCAATTAGTACATACTAATCTGAGTGACTGGACACAAGTATACATATGTTTAGCGCAGAGCGAAAACGAACGCATTAATTTTTACGAGTGTCACAATGAAAACATCATACACATGTTACATACAACGTTCTATTCAATTTTAGCATTAAAATACGTAAAATAATTAATAAATTTGCTAAACGAAAAATTATAATGTATCAGAGATCACAGATGTATGGCGTAATATGGTTCTAAGCAGACGTTGTTTCATTTGTTTCAACACTTATAGAACAAAATGGAAGGCAATAATAAAACAACTGAAAATATGGATTGTATTCCGCTTGACTTTTGAACGAAGCCGAGAATGCTTAGAGTTAATTAATTCGCGACATCAAAAGATGTTTACGAAAAAGTACATGAAACGTTTTGTGGACAGAGAAACGAAAGGTGCGTTAGTTTGACTAATGAAATCACATTACTGACACTTTTCAGAGTTGGTAACTATGCAAGTTTTCTACAGGCATCTTGGAGAAAATTATGTTGTGGCGGTAATGACGTCATTGCTGTCTTTTTGCATGGTAATTACGTCATTCATTTTCTAGCACTGGTGTCCGAAATTGCGTAATTTCGCACGTTTATGCTGTAATAATAAGCGTTTTAATGCTAGGATTGCATAAAATGTACTTACGACGTTGGAGACATAACTGCAGAGAACGTCTTCTGAACTAGAGGTTGGCTTCTGAAGAGGTGATAAAACAGACCTACGTGCAATGTAAATGTTCTTTCTCACACACACCACATCTCCAGCATTTAATGGTAACCCGCTATCCTAACAAAAAAACACAGAAAATACGATACGATAAATAGCAACATAAACGGCTGCCTTACAGCAAATACGTAAACAACGTACACGTGGCTTACCTCCAGTTCCGAACGAATTAGTTTACCAGGCAGTTCTGACAAACAATCCAAAGCTTTTCTTTTGAGACTATTACTAAATATTTGGCGTTGTAAATTTGGGTCTTTATTGTGGGAATGTGTTAAGTGGCTCTCAGGAAGTATTTCATTTGTTGTACTAGAATATGTATAGACTTTAGCAGGACACTCGCGTATAATACATCTCCATCTCACTCTTTTGTCCTTGCTTTCATATGCAAGATTAAATTTATAACCATCTATTACTAATAACTTTCTTCCTCTCTCGCTCAGCATCGACTGCACGTCACTCATGGCACACGGCAAGTGCTTCACTGATGTGGTCGAACTGGAATCCCTGTTACCTCCCGCTAATCGATATGCTTAAACTCGAGCACAATTCCTGGTCGAATTGACAATGTAGTTTTCCGATGTGTTTATGTCCAAGATATGGCTCCGCGGTAACGTGTGAGGCTCGCATTCGGGAGGTCGAGGGCTCGATTCCCGTGGCCGACACTCCTAACCCATGGGTTTTTTCAGGGGTTTCCCGGATCGCCAGAGGAATGCTGGGAAGGATGATTACATCCTCCAAATTTCTTGTCTTTCCATTTCGTTTCATTAATCCTATTTATTGGTGCTTTCAGGGTCGCAAGTGTGAGCGAATGCATTAGGTGCAGCTTGGCAGGGATAATATGCACACAGAAACTCTTTCCGTCCGTCTGTAGGGTCCAGGTGGAAAAGGGGGTGGCATCTGGGGGCTTTGGACCCCGCGCCGAGGTCCTCCTGAATTGGCTCCGGAAGAGCTAAAGACCTCGAAGTGTCGTCAAACTTAGGAAACCTTGTGGACCTCTGTTAATGTATGTGCCAATAATCTGGATATGGCCACCCGGTGTCTCCTTTCACCTCATCCTACCTCCCGTGGGTGCCCCCTTGTGGATATTGGTACAGTAAGCCTGCCTTCAGTGCCGAACCCCCTCCATATCTCTTCTACTGCTATTCCTACGGCATTGTAATCATTGGAGCACAATTTAAGCTACATATCTATTGTTTATGTCTAAGAATAAACTATTAGTAATTAAACATACTCACTTTTTTATAAAACATAAGTGAATGGAATTATTTTTTCTTCCTCTCTCCTTTTTAATGCCAACTTTTTGTTTGATTTTATAGCATGTAAATGCCTAGTCTACTGTTATTGTTATTCGAGTAATTTTTATTACCGATATTTACCGAGAATGCCTGTTTTGAGGTTCTTGAATCCAAAATAATTAGTTTTAATAAGCACTATTCTCTGCTTCGTATAGTAAACACAGGAAGTGTTGTATTCCACCCAAAAATTCCATGTCAAGACTTCACCGGAAATTGTGTTTTGAGAGCCCTTAATCCAAAAAGAGCGTTTTTAGGGGGAGGGGGAAGCTGTCTGTGGACAGCATAACTCAAAAACGAAAAGTTGGTTAAAAACCACAGTTGGTATTTAAGTTTAATATATTTTACGAATGCTATACAAAAAAACTTTGAACACAATTTATGTCCAAATGAATGTGTTAGTGGAATGAACCATTTTGGAGATATTCCTTGTTATTTGTGTGAGTTTTGCAATACTTATATTTTCCGTTGTAATTCCCTTTTTTATATCATAGCTGTAAAAAGAGAGCGTAATTTCAAAACCTTCATATAGCGACAAGCTTTAAAAGATCTGACTATCACTAAAGCCTACTGTAGGTCATGGCAAAGTATTTGATTTTCTCGATAGTGCTTGGGCCCAAATGACCTCGTTGTCGACGGGCCCTTACACCTCAAACACACTCACACACACTTGTTTAGTAGAACGCCGAAAACACAATTAATCTCAGTATACTCATTTGTACAGCCATAGAACTCTTTCTTGCAATTTCTGGATTTTATTTATTTATTTGAAAACCTCGATACTTATGCTTGGCTTCTTATACTTCATTGTACCAATCACTTCAGAAGTTTTACTATAAAGTGGTTTCTCTTTTAAGTGTAAAATTATAGGACGGATTATTACAAAGATAACTCAAGGTGTTATAAACATCAATATTCGTAAAATACTTTACAGTCAAGTGTACTCATGAGCAGACGATTCACTTGCGCATTGCATCAAGTAACACAAGTCGCAAGTTCGCTGATTGCAGCAGAGGTTATATCCAGTCTCGCTGTTTTCTGGATCGAGATCACTGTTTAAGAATGAATCCATGAGTTATGAAAGCTTCCACAGCTTGAATGCTATTTGCATGGATCACTGATCCATCGCAGTTGAAATGGCTGACCTGTAATAAATAAACAATTCCAGCGCCGCCGTTGCTATGTCACATTATACAAAGTGCTATGCATTTTGTTCCATACTGTACATGAGCGGTGTCAGTCATGGCCTTGAGTGGCAATGCACCGCAGAGGGCCACTCGCCTTGCCCTGGGCGTAGCGTGCCAATGCTTTAGAAACCAGTTCAGTACAGGTTTGCTTGTGATACACACAGACAGCAATGGCTGCGCCAGAGAATGCAGGTTTGACTAGTTCGGATCCGTCTATTCCGCGAAGGTATTTTAAACCCGCGTGGGCAAAAGAATTCCTATGCAGAGTTGTCGGCAGTAATATACAGTGCCTAGTATGCAAGCAGTATCTTGTGCTAAAAAAATATAACATCCAAAGACACTATGAACTGAAACACCAGGCAGAATTTGGTGAGATTATTGGAGAAGAGCGAGATAAGCTGGTGAAACGGCTCAAAGTCGATCCATTGGATGTAAGTAGAAACATATGTATGTATAACTGAGAGCTTAGATGTACGAGTAGCAAATACATACATAGCAATATTACGGTACAATGAAATGTTTTCTAGTATGTATATCGCGGATACACAGTGTCTATCCTTGCAAGAGGGAATGTCTAACCTTTAACCATAACAATACCAACAGAAGGGGGGGGGGGGTACTTTATGCCCATCTTCTGTAATTTTTTAAATTGTCAATTTCTTATTAAAATGCATGCACTTAATAGTCATTGTCAGTCACTGTTGCTATTACTGAAATGCGTAATTGTTTCAAAATTTTCATTGCTGGTCTTTTCGAGAAACAATGAAATGTCAAGGTGGTCATAAAGTACCTCCCCCCCCCCCCCCCGTCGGTATGTGATTCATGTAAAAAGATGAAAAGGAAATGGTTTAACAATGTTAAATACTACATTTATAAACATGACAGGAAGTAATATCAATTATAAAATAAATTTGCTTTAAAAATTGCTCAGACATTGTTACCAGTGGTGGTCATAAGGTACACCCCGTTGGTAGTATAAGCTCTGCAATAAGGGTTGGCATTGCTAGGAATAAAGTAACTTCCTTTATATTATCTAGTTATTATTTTGACATTCACGTTATTACGGTCGCCAGTTGCAGTACCAATTAACACAATTTCCCTAGTAATGGAAATATACACATTCTGAACTGTTAAATTAGTTGAATCTGACCAAGCTACAATCTCTAAGAAAGTAAGACTGCATTTAGAATAACATTAGTGGTTTATAAATAAGGGAAGTTAGCGCTGCATTTACAATAACATTACTGGTTTATAAATTAGAGCAGTTAGGGGTGAGGTATGTCCGATTTCGTCACAAAACGGGAAAGAAAAAGGAAAACAGTCCATGGTTTTGATTTCAGCTTGAAAAACTATTCGTAATTTTGCACATTAAAATAAAAGCGTTCAATTAATGTGGTCCTAGCACCGTCTTTAAAATATTTCTTGCGGCACAGATCTTAAGGGATTCTTTTGGAAATTGCAGGGTACGTTTTGTTTATACAATGATCTAAAATTGCACGCCTTTTATATCAATTTAGTAATATTGCAACATTTCACATTCAGACATGATTTTAGACAATTTTAAACCAGTAAATGAACACATTCAAATGTTTCTGTATGCTAAATCACAATCCAGAGCAATAGTGAATTGCACGTGTATGAAACATCAGAGTACGAAATTTCATGCCAAACATTTTAAAAATTGAGACGCAAGGGGTATGTTTTGCACGGTATTCTTAAAATCAATTAAACGTTTGTGACTATAAAGCATTATTTGACAAGCATACTTCAAATTCTGTCCAGTTCCATAATCTGGTTAAAATTTGATAATGGTAGAATACAGATTGTACCATAAGTTACCAATTTTATCGTCAACTCCCTTTGATCAGACACTCAAACTTAATTACACTCAAGAAGATTAATGTGAATAATTAACTGCAGAAGCTAAGGGAATGTACATCTAAGTTTTTTGAAAGAAAAACAGGAGCAATCCAGCTGCAACATCAGGGAAGCGGTCGTTGAACGCTGTCGTCAAATTTCGCAACTGTTCGGTGTAGTTCTAACTTTCAGCTGTTTCAATGCCCTTGAAGAGACATACGGCTAAAAAGTGAAGAGTATTCCTTACCTAACTGCTCAGTCCAGAGAGCCAACATTCTCTTCGAGTTACAAATTAAATCGTACGTATCTATGATCAATTTATTTTTTCCTTGTAATTTAAAGATTTAGGGTGTTTAAAGGTGTCGTTAAATCTGTGAGAAATGCAAGATCTGCAAACAACCGTGGATCTTAACAGTTTTCTATTTATGGTTGACACACTAAGAAAATTAAAGGAATCCTTCTTTGTGTAGTATTAAATAAGTTATAAATATTATAATACAAGTTGGATGTATTCAACCCTTTTACTCCGCGTATCCCCAAAGACAATTTTCCATTCCAACCTGTACCTGTAACCCAACCCATAGAACCATACTTAATGCATATTATACATATCCATATTAAAATATAATTATAAAATGTGTAACTTATACAAAAAGGAGGATTATGCTATAAATGTATAAAATACATACAGAACTACCCACGTCATAGATAGTGCACGCACACACAAAGTTATATGAGCTTGTGCATGTTTTTGATCAGTTAATGAAATTATTAGTTTATTTTCTGGACAGCAGCTCCTCTATTCGGGGTGATTCTGGATTTAAACGATTTTTTTGTTTCGTTTTGACTGCTGTCAGTGCAGAGCAACCCTGTTCACACAGATACCTAAATGTGTAATGTTCTCTTTGCTTGTATAACACCAGAAATCACAGATTGACACGTTTTCATTCTTATTTCAGTGAACTGTCAGCGGACACTTTCAGTAGGTACTTCATTTTAATTTTACGGGAAGAAAAGAGGAATTGATGGCGGTGATACAACGAATTTGTAATTCATTCTTTTTATTATCGTCTATTTTCACCGATATCTTGTGGTGGAACACACATTGTTGCACTTTTTACAAGTTCAACACTATCGCCACTATCACCTTGTTTCATTGACATTTTCCTCTTATAACGAATTTGTCTTACATCAAAATTTAAAATACGCAGTCCACTACCACAATAAGGAAAAGGAATTCATCAGTCATAATCTTAAAATCAGTTCAAAATATAAAGAATAAGACGTGAGACTTTGAGTAAATAAAACTAACCTCCACATAATAGTCACGAAAGATTATAAATCAATCGGTAACGTACATTCGCAAATACTGCTATTATTATCGGCGTTTGAAACAGAATACAAATGATTAGCGATGGCAGCAGTAAGATTATTGGGTAGACCGATAGAGTAAGCAAAATGGTTCTTGGACAGAGGGCACTTCAAACCTGGTTATACTATTTTTCTTTATTTGTGATCATTCAGGAAACATATATAGTATTTTAAATTTTACGTACCCCATAAGAGGTCTTCGCGTACCCTATGTCTGCTCTAGATTATACTATGTATTCATCTCCTGGTCCCAGGCAATTCTGAAGGAAAATATTTCATAACGTATACCTACGATCTGTAGGCAATGTTTCACCCAGCCAAGCTAGCAGTAAACAGACAGGTGCGTTGGTATGTCTTACGTCATTCTGTGTGTGTAGCCCATTTGGTGCAGCGTTTGGCCTTGACACCACTATAGTTCATTATTTTCAATACATGCCAACATAATCAAATCTGCATTGCTCCAATAGCCTAGAAAAACTGAGTTTCATATAGACGCTCTTTAATTACTGTGTTCTCAGCGTCCCTGAAAGACAACTTATTTTGCTCAGAGGTCCCTTTATCAGGCTTAAGGTTCTTTTACGTGCGTTAATCTACGACACGAGACTACGTGAAACAGTAATCTTCTTCTTCTGATAACCTATTTATTAAGTTAACTACCGAAACCTACTCACATTTTGATAAAATGGTACCTTAAACTGATGCAGCTGATAACGGAATATCGCATATATGTAATAAAGACAACTAATAAACAAAGAGGTTCTTTGTGATACAAGTTAATTTTGAAACACGTGTTGCTAAACCCAAAATTGTTTAATTGCTAAATATTCTGATAAATACTATCGTGCATTGCAGTACTTGTTTTTATAATTGTATAACAGTTCAACTTGAGCAGATAGGCATCAATTAATTCTTAGAACTTGTTACCAAGAAAGAACAAACCATATTACACTTCAAGGGGCCCTAATGACCTAGCTGTCGACGGGCCCTTAAACCCTACTAACTCACCCTATTACACTTCAAGTGTTCTGACGCTTTTCTAGATTTTTTCATTTTATTCAGTTTTATAAGTTTAATTGCACTAATTTTCAAACTTTTTGGTGTATGTGTCCAGCTTGTAAAACCATAAATAAATACAATTTCTACACCGTAACCTTTAACGTCGAATTAGTTAATAGGGTTCCTTGAGTTATTATTCGAGGGAAGGCCTTTGTCGAATTTTACTTAAATTCGTTAACGTTTGATGAGTTATGAGAAACTAAATTTGTGATCTACATTGTGTAATGCGTATACCATTTATGTATTCTAATGTGTTTGAAGTTATTTTTAGGTTGAAGACATTGGATCCGAGATGCCTATGCTTATTGTTGTTATTGTTGTTGTTGTTATTATTATTAATTATTATTATTATTATTATTATTATTATTATTATTATTATTATTATATCATTATCATTATTATTATTATTATTATTATATCATTATCATTATTATTATTATTATTATTATTATTATTATTATTATTATTATTATTATTATTATTATTATTATTATTATTATTATTATTATTATTATTGTCATTTATATTTCTTTTGTTTTATGAAATTACCTTAACAATTATATATCCTTGTCAGCACCTAGTGCCCCCCGAACCCTTAATTCGGTAATGTTGGGTGATACATTGTATTGTTTTGCTATTGTTGTCTGGTAAATTAATTTGGGCTATAATATGCCTTTTACTTAATACTTTATCAACGTGATGTAAGAAACAAATCAAGTTGTAGCTACAATATAGATACCGCTTTAAGTGCCCGCAGATAAATATTGCATATCAAATTACTCATCAGGGCATACATTGAGGTTTCTGATGTCAACTAATGTCTGCTTTGATACGTCATAATTATTTGTAACGGCTTGTCAGATAGAATGTGTTATCCTACGCGCAGGCTCGCATGGGTACGCGTGCCATTGGTTGCCTCGGAATCTCAGCCTACTGCACGCAAGGCTTGTTTTATTGCGAGTTTTCTCAGGTTACATCCTCACTGCCTTGCATTCTGGTTATAATAAAAGCAACAAAAAATAGCATAACCATTATGGTTTTCAAAATATGTTCTGTATGTGTAATTTCTAAAATTTCATATACATTTCTTGGGAAAACATAACAACAGGATAAAACGAAAAGTATTAAGCCCTCTGTCTGGACTTGAGTATGGTGCTTCACATAAAATCTTTTACTATTTTATCTTATACGATACAACATTTAGGTTAGGTCATGAGAGAGTAAGATGTTTCTTTCAAGAAGCAAGAAATTGTGATTTTTGCTTACCGGCTTGGTTCTTCTTTTGCGATGCATTTGTTTCTGATTGTCTCCTGCAGCAAAGAGAGTTGGTATGGCCGTTTTAATTAAGGAATTCCTGTTTATGTTCATAAATTGACTTTGCTCAAAATGGTTTGGGCACAGACGACAGTTCTTATGCAAATAAACGCTGTTGAAAGGCACTAAATCCGTCCGTCGGCAATTGATAACCCATAGCCTACATCTGTAACAATATGCACTCCGTCACTTATGTATTTTAATATCAGCTGTACATAAATAATAGCACTGCTTCAAAAAGATTTCTCGCTTACCTTATTGGGTCTAATGGGAAAGTAAAAAAGCTCAATTCCGGATTTTTCCCCCTATTGTTACTACAGTTTAGTGCTGAGCAATGGCAGCCTTTCGAAATTCGCATTAATTAATGTTAAAAACATAACAAAAAATTGTTCAAATTGAGTACACAAACCACACGCAACACCATGTGCATAACCACAAGCCTGTAGTACTTCTCCCTCTCCGTCAGGTTCGCTGTGTACATGCGCGCGCATGAGCTGATCCGCGCTTGCGTTGGTATTGACTGCTCCCCCCTCTCCCCCATATCCCTTTTCAAACAGCTCACCAGCATGGGATGTATTCTTTCTCATACATGTGTGTCGTTGGTTGCTCATGCCACAAGCAACCGCTTCCCCAAACCAAGTGCGCACATTACTGTCTAAATTTTGAAAATGCGTTATAAGCCGAAATTCGTTACAACATAGTAATGCTCCAGCAGTTATAGCTGAAGTAAATCGCTATTTGCATGGACCAATTCCTAACATGGTTGCAAATAAATTCACTATTTTTAATAACAAAAGTAAATATTTGTATTATTTTAAAACTTACAGCAGTTTAAAACATACGACATATTTTCTGAAACACATTTTTTAGTTTGTCTAACAGAGGGAGTATTGTACCCCGCTCAAAAAATTTGATACCGAGATTTCTACGGAAAGAAAATGCATTACTTAGTCTCCCAGAAAAATGAAATGAAAAATATTCGTGCAATAAGCACCAAACCTGGTATTTAAGCAAAGCATCTTCCAAACAGGAGACACGTTGATTTTTAAATAAAATCACCCACTCCATACTAGACCTTAATATGAAATATTTTTGTTTTTTATTTTCTCCAAACCGTCTAATGATATTGATTAAAATACATTTTCACGATATTTGTCTTATTAATAAAACGCATCTCTTGAATTTTCTGACAATAATCTTTTAAGCACTCTTCATTCTGAATTAATCCTGTAGAATTTTGAATGATTGGTAAACCATAAAAGGAAAACAAAAACTTAGCAGACAATTTATTTCCCATATACTTTTTCTTTAGCGCTAACCATTTCCAAGATATCCTTTCTTCTTTATTTTGATTTCCCAATACTTGAAGTTTTTGAACTGTTGTCATTGTTCAGTTGTCTCTGGTGAAGTCACGTATAGAGTATGGAATTTCAAAGGTAATATATAGCCACCCGAATTTTAAAAATCTGTCACATCCTGTATCCTTGCACCTATAACGAAATGTATAATGAAGTCATGTTTGCAGAAACAGAAAATATAAAACAAAATAAGACTAGTTTTTATAAGAGACAAAGCCAATGCGTAGAAAAAAATCCTGTGAGTAAGTTTAGCAGGTAAAAAGGAAGCTCGCTGAAGGTATCGCGCGAGTCGCTCAGGCCTAGTGTAAGTTATTTGGATGGGGTGGTCAGTTTACCTAACTGCCCAGTTAGACTGCAAGTGGATTCACTTGGTAAAATTGGCTCGAGCTTTCCACTTACCCCAGATTCGTCTTTTCAGAATAAGTGGATAGCTCATTACTAAATAAGGTTAGAAAACGTGTTGTCACCGCAAATATCACCATTTGGAAACCATCACGATTTATACGTTTCAATACATCGTAATTAATTATTTTTGGGTATAACAATCTTCTTACTAATATTTCCACAATATCTTGCAAACTTAAGCGAACAAGAAATATGTATGCATGTCGCCAAGTATAATATAATTATGATTACCAAAATTCCTTATAGCAGTAACGTGAAAATCAAATGCCTTGTTAGGGCCTACAGTAAGCTTTGAAATTCCGCTCTCTTTGCACAGCTAAGGTATAAAAAAGTGAATTACGACCTTCCATTTGAGAAAAAATATAAGTGCTGCAAGGTTCACACAAATGGCAAGGAATATCTCCAAAATGGTTCACTCCACAAAAAATATTCTTTCGACGTAAATTGTGCGTTTTAACGAGATCTACATGTTTTTTTTTTTTTTTTTTTTTTTTCCCAGAAAGATTTGGCCTTACTCTTACGATGTACCAGTTAGGCAAATGTCATAAAGGGTAAACAGGACTATGTAGGCTATAGCCAGAAAGTTCAAAATATACATTTCATCTGTCATAAAATATATTGAACTTATGACATTTTAATCAAAATCGTTAAGAGCCATTTTGGAGAAAATCAAAATTTTCGAAAACTTATCCATGTAGAGGGTAGTTTAGAGTGGAGGAATTTTCTTCAAAATCTTCGTGTCGCTTCCTTGAAAGATATTAAACTTAAATACCAACTGTGGTTTTTAACCGACTTTTCGTTTTTGAGTCGTGATACACACACACACACACACGCGCGCGCGGATCTGTTCTTAAAATGTGTTTTTTTTTTAATTCAGCTCAAAACATATTACCGGCGAAATGTCGACATGGAACTTTAGTTGGAATACAACACTTTCTCTACTTACTATATGTAGTAGAGATTTTTAATTAAAATAAATAAAAAACTTATCCTGGTAATCTTGCCCATTCGAACTTTAGATCTCCAAAATATGAGGCAGGAGGTTGGTCCTACATCACGGAACTAAAACTTGTAGTAGTGCATTTCTGAATGCTTCTACAAATGAAGCACGCATAAAATAACAAAACACTAAACCCCTAGCGCTACAGTCCAGTCGCTGCGTCCCCCACCTCTGTCCACTACAGGCGTCATTGGTGGGGTGCAGTACTGGAGAGTGGGTCGTGGTCAGCGCTCCGACCCCTCCTTATGCAGCCTTCGCGACCTGGGGCCGCTACTTCTCTATCAAGTAGCTCCTCAACTGGTCCTCCCGGGACATAACGAGGCTGAGTGCACCTCGTGCCAGACCTCCCAGCGGGGTAAAAATCCCCATGCTGGTACCGGGGATCGAACACGGGTCCTCCGCGCCAGAGGTTATAAAATAACATGCTCAACAAAATACATAAATGGAAATGGGTTTAATTCCGAGATTTGATTATTCTACTAAACTTGTAACGTAATAGGTAGAGAAGATAAACCATTCCACAAAACACTTAATGGAGATTTCACGAGAAACACGTTTTGAGGTACCCCAAATCCAAATAGCGTTTTTATGAAAACATCTGCGCGCGCGTGTCCTTTTGTCTGTGAACAGCATAACAATATAACTCAAAAAATTAAAAGTTGGTTCAAATCGATCAAACTTAGTTATTTTATTCAGCATCTTTCAAGGATTCGATACGACGATTTTAAAGAATATCCAAAAACCACTAACTATCCTTTACATGGAATATTTAAAAAAGTTATTTTGTTGAAAATGACTAACGAGTTTGATTAAATTACAATATGTTTAAAATATTTTCATGACACATGAAATGTATATTTCGAATTTTCTGGTAATAACCTATGAAGCGCTCTTCATCCTGAATGACATAAGCATAACTGGTAAACCGTGAGAGAGAGAGAATATTACGTCACACAAAATGTGGATCTTGTTAAAGCACACAATTGATGTCAATTTTCTTGAGGGGGAGGAGCTAACCATTTTGGAGATATTCCTTGTTATTGTTTTGAATTTACAAACACGTATACTTTTCTCAAATAGGAAATAATTAGTTTTTTTACATCGAATTTCTGATTGTCTGTAGGCGTATTTATAGGGCGTATCTTCTGATATCGGTCTCCACCATTTTGAAAGGGGATAGACGTTAGTTCTTTTCCCTTCCAGTTGAGGGAGGTGGCTACACCTATTCGTAATTAGCCAGTGAGACGACAAAACCAGCATAGGTGTCCGCAAGGAAGCAGTGCTGGTTTCTTTCCGTGCTGTCTGTACGAACTTTGTTGTTGTCATCTTGAAAAATGGGTGTACCAATAGTATACTCGTCATGCAGATATTCACCGAAAGCCAACACCTTACCATTCAAAATGTTTAAATCAGACCTGGGAACAGTACTCCCAAGGTTCAAAACGATTCCCTTACTTCGAAAAACCGGCACGGAAAATCTATTCCGCCTCATGGTGTACATAATTATGTGTGTTGCAGGCATGGAGGCGAGGTACTACTCTAAAACCTACCTACAACTTGAACACGACCTTGCACACGGCATGCGTCATTTGAATAAAGGCAAAAACATGATTCGCCAGACCACATTACCTTGCGCCAGTTCCAGATGTGCATTGTATGCAGTTCCCGTCGCAATGTTCTCGCGCTAACAGGCTGGGATGGACCTGCATTCACAGACTGCAGCAATTCCTCTCGGGTTTGGAAGCGATTTTCATTCACAAGATGTGAAACGCGTCTTCGGTCCCTTTCAGTCAGGATCTTTTTCCGACCACAGTTCTGACGTCGTGTTTGGTGGCCACATGTATCACACCACTGCTTATAGACACGTTGAACAGTCCGCTTCGAAACACCAACAAATCCAGCAACTTCACGCACCGTATGGCCATTGAGGCGCCCAGATACGATTGCCCGTTTTTGCTCCACTGCTACATCCTTACATTTACCCATGTTTACGTACACTGTCCGCTTGAAACATGTCTCACTGATCACTACTGCCTTATGCTCATGCAGAGGCCTGGTCAAGCGGTTGAGCACGTGACTCGATCGCTGCGCCATCTGTAAAGGCTTAATGATTCATCTGTGCGTGTGCACCAGAGTGACTAATTTTTTGTCCGGTGAGTTTATAAGGCTGGACTCGATATTATAAACGTAGTTTTAACTGCGCCGTTTTATAAACTCTGGTTAGTTAAACGGCAATGTAATGGTGTTGATATACCTGAAGACCGAGAAAAGAAGACGATCGTTAATGTTTTTATTCCTCTTATACCACATCTAAATGCTTTAGGCTTTGGAAAAATTAACATACTCTGAAATAATGGCAATTCACAATGAAAAGTGTATAAATTAAGGTGATACAAAATCATTCACACATTATATTTATTATTATTATTATTATTATTATTATTATTATTATTATTATTATTATTATTATTATTATTATTATTATTATTATTATTAGTGCAACACACGTTTGGTAGGGAATTCTGCTATATAACCTAATGGGATATACGTACACTGCAGTGAAGTAACAGCATCTTACGAGTTGGGCTAGCCTGTATTTATAGTCGAGTGCACAGAAACGTGTGTTTTCTTTATTTAATGTTGGTAACTCCTTATCATCCATGTCCTACAGGAGCCCTAAATAAATTGAATTTTCATTTATAGACGTACTTTAACTGGTATGGTTCTCAGCGTCCCATTCTATATTGGGTGCGAAAGACCGCTTAATTTTGCTCAGAGGCCTCTTTATCAGGCTTATCTACGACCAGGGTGTATTGGTGTGAATTCAAGTCCGACATACACGCATTAGACTATGAAGAAAGGTCAAGCTTAGGTGAGTGGCGAAAGGGGAGGAGTATGAAACTCCTGGAAGGCATTCTTCGCAATGACGGTCTACACCAGCTCCTGTTTGAGTGCATTTCTTATTGGTTTAATGTCAAAAGTTTAGCACTCATACCGAGAGCTAGAAGCAGGTAAGATTAGGGGGGTGGGGTCGTTGGAAGTGGTAGAGGCAATTTAGTGCTTCCTTAGCAAAATGGCGGCGCCGTGGCCGAGCGGTTAGCGCGCTCGCCTACCACCTAGGCGGCCCGGGTTCGATCCCAGGGACCCGCATGTGGTATTCGTGGTGGACGAAGCGGCGTCAGGGCGGGTTTTCTCCGGGTGCTCCGGTTTCCCCCGCCATCTCATTCCACCGGTGCTCCATCTTCATGTATCATCAGTGTCACCTCCTGCGGTGCCGTAGTAGTAAAAGCGGGCGTTAAACACTACAACAACAACAACAACCTTAGCAAAATAAACTACTCTACATCATATCAGCATGGTTCCATACTCTGGACTGTAGGATTTCTTTAGAGCACAATAAAATTACGTTCGTTATTTCATTCCTCAAAGTGTTAATGTATAATTAACAGATCTATAGAAACGTTTGCGAGAGAAGGGCCTTCCTTTGAAATAAATCTCAAGGATACATCATCATGTCGTCGTTGTCTTCGGCAACTCTAGGCAATGTTGAAAGAAAGAAAAATAAAAAATAAAAATATAAACCCAACATTCAAGAGTTGAATAACACTCATTCAATAATTTGTCGACCTTTTAAGGAGTAAGCAGAGTAATGGGTAACGTGCGAAATAAAAATTAAATGAGAAAGCTTGCGCGTATCTCGTCGCCATAGCTAATGAGAAGGCCGTGGATCGAGCCCAGTCAAATCTGATTAGACATTTCCATCACATGATAAAAATAACTAGACCGCCAAAATTAAACGCACTTTCAACACTGCAAGTCAAATGAAATCGCTCCGGGGTTGACCGAGATATCTAATCAGAATCATGCATGTTTGGATTTTTCGTTATAGTAGCTTTGTGATAGAGAAATCGAAGATCTGCTGTTCGAGTACTGGGACTGGCAATCAATGTTTCAACCTTAGCATATATAGTACAAACTCAGCGTGGAATGAATGTCAAGTGATGTATATACACGTAGGATCAAGTTAAACACAGCGCAAATCACAGAGATGTTCTACGAATATATATATATATATATATATATTTGGTTCTGTGTAGTTAGTATTGTTAGGATGTCAGTCATATCGCATGGTACTTATTCATTTGCAAGTGTGCATAAAAATACACATTAATTTTCAACATTCTGTTGAATTGCATTCTTTTCCAAGATATATTTTTGTAACCTTACTGCAAACTGATTGAGGATGCAAGCGCTTTATCCTATATAAAGCTGTTTTGAATTATTTTCTGCAAGTACTAGTTACCTAGAATCGGTCAATAGACTTTATCTTTTTAAACGTGACCCTGCTCCTCTTCGTCCGCTGTGCGACAAGCTTTTGTCGGTCCGTCACGTGCTGCTAGAGTGTATTTCCCAAGAGCACCTTCGACTCTCTGCAACTGCCTGTCAGACTTGCAGAGGTCCTGGCGGACGATAAACAAGTGGTCGAAAGAATTTTGAAGTTTTTAGCAAAGGCAAACAGAACCTGAGGATTCAAAGCTTTATATATCGAAATGTCACACTTTTTCGATCTTTTTATAACTTTGATTTAATTCTGGTTTTTGACAGAATATAAATCAACAGACTTATTTTTAGAATAGGAATAGAAAGTTATTACAGTTTATTTTGTGTCTGGACTTCATTCTGCGATTCCAAGACTAGGTTATCAGAGATACAGTATTTGTATACTGAGGCCGTGAATTTTTAATGAATATTCAAATATTCATTCACTGGTATTTTGAAAACAGAATACCAGTAACTACAACTATACAACTATTTCAAAGTGCCTTTCTTTGTAAACTGCCTAACGAAACTTGTGTACTGCACGGTACAACTTTCAGGAAATGCAGCAGGAAGCATAGCTGGAATAAATCCCTTGTCATCCCTGATCTAGACATTTTACAGTGTCGGTGATTATAGTTTACAGTTTAACTGAGAATTCATGGTGCTTTAGGGCCGAGGGCAGACGCTCCTCGGCCAATGAGCGTCAATTTGGGACCATGTTTCATAAAGAATCTGCTCCCTTAGTATTAGCAATGTTGGTAATAAAACTGTACATTCTCCTGAAAATAAACTCTACTGCCTAAATTGTAATTGGAAGTTACGTGCAACAAATCTTGCCGATCCTTATAGATGTACGTGAACTGATTAAAAATAAAGATCGTGTGGCATGACCTAGTAGGGATGGTGATCAATCTTGCTTTGTTTGTCTGCCTAAAATATGTCAGTTCTAACAAATGTTTCGAAAGACAGAATGGGAGTGAGTTAGCAGAGGAAGAGACCTGGCTGATATTTCAATACCAAGCGGATCTGTCTCGCTCCTTTATCGGCAAAACTTTTTGCACATAGCTGTACCTAAAATAATATTAATACGTATAGATACTTACCTATAGGTGCTTTAGAGCGCAGGTCTTCGGGGTCATCTTTCCCAGGCCTCTAGCTCATCCTGTCAAGTTGTAAATACACTGAGATGCTAACTCGCTGAGTTCCTATAAAAATGCCTCATGTCAATTTCCAAATATAAAATCAGTTAAAACCATGGATATGCAAACCCATTACTTACCTTTTGGTCTAGCTACCATTCCTATTTATAGAAAAGTTGTGTTGTATCACGTATTCTTGCAAACAGAAGAGACGAATTTCTTAAATTTCGGCCATCCTTTCGCTAAAATGGACATTCTAAGCGCATGTGCGAACTTAGAAAGATGTATTATGTGTGCAGGGGTCACAGAAGCACCCATCAGAGAAAATAAAAACAAAGCACTTTTCTTTCCTCTCTCTCTCTCTCTCTCTCTCTCTCTCTCTCTCTCTCTCAATCACAGAAGAAATAATGTAGAATTCTATGAAAAAGAGTGAAAAGAAAGGGTTCAAAGGAGAACGCGATTAAAAGTAAAGGATAAAAGATAAAAGGGCAGCTCTGACCTCTAGAATCCTGGTGTGCGAAATAAATGTTCAACTTATACGAGTATAACTAACCATTTTATTTTTAGGAAGTGCCATAGGCAGATTGCTTATTTTCGGTTTAAAAAAACAGTTTAAAACTTCAATAAAAACATTAAAATATAATATTTTTTTTATTCTCAGTGAAGGAAACAGACAATAAAGAGGGAAATGTTATATTTGTTTTCATTTTATTGTGAATTTATATAGGAATACAACTTTTTATCAGTGTATTTCCTTTGTGGACAGATAATAAAAATATATGTTAAACTCTTTGGAATAACATCAATTAAACCAGTTGTTTACATATAATATATTTAAAAAAGCTCATTTAGAACGCTGTGATGGGTGAACTCAAAACCAATTTTAGCCGCGTTTACAACTGCAGAGCACCTATGTGTCTATTTTTCGTCAGCACACATGCAACAACTCACGAATGTATGTATCGTTTGGCGCTACTTCTCCATCAAGTAGCTCCTCAATTGGTCCCCCCCGGGACCTAACAAGGCTAAGTGCACCCCGTGCAGGGGAATCTTAGCGAAGTAATAAATGAAATCAAGATACTTGACCATAAAAATATAACCCAACGTTGCTTTTTATGCTAATCATAAACTTTCTTGAACTGCTTACGAAATTCTGCTGGCAGCAACTCCAATCTCCTCGGAATTTTCATCCATATGTATGTACGGGTATTATTTAAATTGCATTACTTGTTAATTTTATGTATGAAATTAAAAGTTGGGTTTTACAAAAGATTTTATGAATTTTAGGTTATCAACAACTACGAAATAGCGCCGTAATAATTCAAATAAGGTAAAACATGTTTATATTCTGAAACGCAATAACCCAACTGAACATTTCAACATTTGTTACGTTACAGAAGCTATTTCAGATATTTAGAATTCATATCACCTACATCCTATGCTAAGATTTAATTCAAATTATACTTCGCATTACATCACGGATGCAGTATTTTTGTGGGGGAATGAACTTAGCGCCACTTGGAGACTACCTCCATGTCTCAGAGAGAAGAGAGAAGAAACAGGAGCAAAGGAAACTAGAAGAAAGGAGAGAGAAGTCTGATATTGGCTTACGAAATCGAGAGCGTTGTATTCCAGAGAGTGTAACTGGGAAGATGGGATTGTGCTCGAATTAATTAGTTATCCAGTGATGAGGCTTCAGCGATTCAGACATTCTGGACTTCACACGCGATATCGTTCTTCTTTTGTTTCTTTCCGTGCGTTGCCTCAAGCGCCTGACGGCATGCAAGTCTCACGTGACGAGAATTGTCTTGCAATAGAATGCATCCCTTAAGAAAACAAATAACATTCTCACCCTTAAAAGACAGTACACGTTAAATGGAGCGCAGTGTTGCAACATGTACTAGTTGCGAATCTTTCTCCGCGAGCGACTCGAGGTGGCCTGAGTCCTGTACTTAGTCCTTCAATT
Organism: Tenodera sinensis; assembly: GCA_030765045.1. NCBI lineage: Eukaryota > Metazoa > Arthropoda > Insecta > Mantodea > Mantidae > Tenodera > Tenodera sinensis. Next base: position 38,552,876 of record CM060961.1, on the reverse strand, counting down.
GCTGCTTGACGAGATGGGCACTTTTAACTTTGGTATCCCTCCACGCCTTTGTTACTGTATGACCTAAATTTACAAATGACTCGTCTGTATAAACAATTGATTTCCCCTGGTACCTAAACCTTTTACGTCTTTTAGATATTTATGTCGCCATCTGATGATATCGATATCGTCTCTTTCTATTAATATGCACTTGTTACCCTTTCTTTCATATTCGAACCCCAAATCAGAGTGGCCCTTGAGAAATTTGGTTGGGTCTCATCACTGTTGAACTGTGACAAAATTATATTCAGCATGGGTGGAATATTTGCAAACAATAAAGAATGAACAATTCGCCGCAATCCACCTTGCACTATTCAATCATATTGCGTTAACCTAGCGTTTTGTGTAGTCCTGCCCTTTTTGCTTTCTTTTTCGATGGCGTTCTTAGAGGTCCTTTCATTAGTTCCTTTTTAATCATACACACTACTGCTTCTGAACACCCGATAGCCTTAGCTGTTTTTTTTACCGCCTTACTTACACGCATTTTACTTCAAAAATAATCTAACACATTCATAATTATTTGGCGTTCCTTACTTCTTTATTTACCAACATATCGTCCCTTCCTAGCTTCCCCCTCCATAACTACAAATATTTACAAAAATATTAAACGAATAACGCAATAACAGCTCACAGTTACACACACGGCTTCTTTCGAACTAATGTTAGTGCTGCTCCTTATACTATCTTCTGTGTCAGGCCTGACGCTGAATAGATGAATACCTTTTGTTTGCCTTATTGGATAAAAGAAAGGGGTTACTGCCTTTTGGTTTATTTTAAAAACTTTCTCCAACCTTCCTCAACATTTGCTCTCGCTGGTTCCCTGATGTAAACTCAATAACAAAAAAGTTTCACACTGCGTAACTTTTGCAGTGCACAGATATAACATTTTCCGAAAACATTTAATTTAAAAATTATAACACTTAACTGGGTAAACATAGAGAATTCAAAGTAGGCAGGTAGTAGCACTATAGTTTACTCTACCTAAGTAAAAAATATAGATGCATTCTAGCAGTTAGTTTGTTAGTTAGTGCGTGATGAGTGTAGAAACAGCAAATATCGGACTTCTATTGAAAAAAACGTTTTCTGAAGAATTTTGGACCTATAGAAATGTATAATGACTCTCAAAAGGATATAACCTGATAGAGAAAAAAATTCTGCATAGGATAATGTGTTCAAACCTGAAATTTATAACAAATGAATATTTATACCATGCTATTAGGAATGTGGCAACAGAGCGAGGGTAGAAAAGGACGCGGCTAATGGCAACTTGTATGCGCTAGATAGAGACAGAGATGTCCCATTTAACTCCATACTGTCTTCTAAGAGTGAAACGCTATATAGAGCTTTCACTTGGTTTGATCATTGCTCTATGAACCTTTAATCTAAACATATCTCTGCTGTTATACATACATAGTACTCGTAATCAGTTATACAGGGTGTTGAGTATAGCCGGTTTTACTGTAACATAAAAATAACACTTTTATTTGAAAGATGTGTCTTCTGAACTGAAACAAGCCGACGCAATACATAACTGAAAATCCTATCCATAAACGTGTATTATCCAATTTCTTTGCTGTCTCTCGAATAGCAAAGCTTTAATATGAATGAATTTGCCCCAGCAATAAAGTATGTATTTGGTAGTAAAATGGGCAGAAACCGTATTTGTCCATTCGTGCTAGAAATTTGATAGTTTAAGAATATTTACGACCTTCAAACATGAGCAATGAGACATAATAAAAATAGCAGCGTCCCTGTAAATGAAAAGTAGATTGGTTAGGATTATGTTGGAAGAAGCATGCCACATGCAACACTCACTGCTGTCGCCTGGAGGTTGATGCAGAAGATCTCGCACGCTGGGGGCTGCCACATCAGCGGGAGTCCTGCCTCGACGGTTTCTCAGGGTCATGTCTGCTCCACTCCGGATCAGAAGTTTCACAATCTGAAGCACATCAGCATGGGACATGTTAATGTGATCTAAGATTTGGCTGCCAAATACCAAATAAAACTTTAACTCAACTTTTACTATCCTCTGTTGCATAATGCAGTTCAGCAACTGCTACATGGAGTCCAAAATTCAATACACCTTAATGTGAAGGAAATCTGTCAAACCATTTCCAATATGTCTGAAACTGGTATGAACTTTACACTTTTCAACCAAGAAGTTCACGCACCAGCTAGAAACGTTAGTTCGGAACCAGTACAAAAATTACTAAATTAGTTCAGTAAGAATTAAAAACCCGAGCGAGATGACTGCGCGGTAACATGTGAGGTTCCCATTCGGAAGATCGTGGGTTCGATCCCCGTGACTGACCTTCCTGACCCATGTTTTTTTTCCGGGGTTTCTTCGAATTACCAGACGAATGCTGGGAATGATAATTACATCCACTGAATTTATTGTCCTTCCATTTCGTTTGATTAATCATTTCATTCATCCTTCATCCCGTTGGTTCCTTCAGGGTCGCGAGTGTCACCGAAGACGTTAGGTGCAGCTTGGCAGGGATGATGTGCGCGCAGGAACTCGTTCCGTCCCTCGTTGTCCGTAGGGTCCGGATGGGGGAGGGGCATCAGGGGGCATTGGATCCCGCGATGAGGTCCCCCTAAGATGGCCCTGTAAGACTTCGAGGTGTCGCCAAACTTGAGGACCTCTGTCACTGTCTGTACCGTTAGTATGGATCTGGCTCTCGGTGTCGCCTCTCACCTCATCCTTCCTCCCGGTGGTATCATTTGGGACGTAAGTACAATAAGCCTGGCTCAGTGCCCTACACCTATTCTACCTCTTACCACCTATTCGTATATATATATATATATATATATATATATATATATATATATATATATATATATATATATATATATATATATCTGTGTGTGTCTATGTGTGTCAGTCCGTGGACAGCATAACTCAAAAACGAAAAGTCGGTTATAAACCAAATTTGGTATTTAAGTTTAATGTCTTTCAAGGATGCCACACGAAGATTTTGAAGAATATAGTCCCACCCTAAACTACCCTTTACATGGAAAATTTTTCGAAAATTGTTATGTTCTTGAAAATGGCTCTAACGATTATGATTAAAATGTCATATGTTTGAGATATTTTTATGACAAATGAAATGTATATTTTGAATTTTCTGGCTATAGCCCCTGTAGTCGTATTTACTCTGGACGACTTTTGCATAACTGGTAAACAGTAAGAGATAGACCAAATCATAGCATACAAAAAACATTCACCGCAATTCATCTTCTTGTATATTGGAAACTATTTTCCGTATATTTTGCTTCAGTCCCTCCAGATCTCGCGCATTGTTAGCATACACTGTTTTTGAGCTTTCTCCACAAGTCAAAATTGCACGGAATTAAATCTGGGGATATAGGAGACTCATAATCCCTTAGCAATAATTCTATCCTCCCATACATAGTGCTATTCCCGAGAGCTTTTATAGTTGTGTGTGCAGTCTCATCTCCTATACAAAATACCCAGGCTCTTTTTCTATTAAGGAATTTTATTATTTATTATTAAGGCATATTCCACAATACAATGGGTTTCCTTCCCAAACCGATCTTCTGCCTCCATAAGTCCCTGTGCATAGCATTTTTCTCCTTTAACCCTCTTCCCTCCATACTCCTTTTCACCCCATCCATCCAGCATTGCTTAGGTTTCCCCTCTTCTTCTTTTCCCTTCTACTTTCCAATTTAGAATTTTATTGGGTATTCGGTCCTCTGACATTCTAAATACGTGTCGACACCATTTAAGGCGTCTTTCTTCTACAATTTCCAAAATGTTTTTTTCAACTTGCAAAATTTGTTCTATTATTCTAAGGTGCTAAATTTGCAAAGAACTGGCCCTGGTCGGGTTCGATCACAGACACCGTATTTAGGGCGGATTTTCTCCGGTTTCCCCCGCCATTCAGGATCTTCCTCATTCTCATGACTGATCACCCATCCTGGGCAATCAATCTCTTTGGTCCAGAGTTTGTCTCTTCCTCGACAGGCATCTGACCCCAAGTATTGAAATGTAAGTCCTCGAAACGGGAGGGTAAACAGCGAAAGAAGTGGTCTTATAGTCCAAATTAAGATTTACGTATAAGTTATTTTAGGGAGGGGTTTGCCAACACTTTTCACTGGGTAACCCTTCTTTTAGGGACACAGATGAACCTCATCTGTGAAAATGTTAGATCAAGGTCAAGATGTCCTTTATACCCCATGATCGATAAACCAGTTACCAGTTACAGAATCTATTTTTTCATTGTGTATATGTTTTATTTAAAGTACAACAGTAGTTTTATATGAATGGGGATGAGGCAGTTGTGTACATTTATAAGTACAATCGACAGATGCTCCAAACTCTGAGCTAATCGGATTAAAGTTTCTGGAGGAGAATTTTCTTGTTAATAACCTATTTCATCAAGTTTCTCTTTAAAATCCTGATTCTTCGTCTCGGCTTCCTATCAGTTCGAACTTTTTCCATCAATCTGAAAACTGAAGATTTATTCCAGAAACTTCGCAACAAAATTTGTCCTACGGTACTTGTACGATTTATTTTCTAAGTAACAATCACAAACTTCCTTTGTTCTAATGTGCACCTCACCGTCGCCATAATACACAATATAAGCACTTGCTATAGACAGAAAGTAACTGCCATTTTAATACAAAAAGATATGTGTTACATTCACATGACTTTTTCTCGTTATTCATCAACAAACCATTGATAAAAAAGCTTACTCCTCTATCTAATTCACGTTAATCGAGATACACATTTGTAGAAATGCTTTTGTAACACCATTTGCTTGTAGATGCTATGAAAGTATGGGAATAACCTTATCTATAGGTAAATCGCTCTAACCGTGTTTCAAACTCGGAACCTCTTGAATGCGAGTTCCACACGCTATCCTCACAATAAGGAAGTAGGCTATTTCAAACATGTGTTACTTAAAGAATTTGTAGTCCATAAGAACAGACAGCAGGTGATATTTCGGAAACGGCTAATGCTCTAAACAAGTACATATTTGTTACAAAGTGAGCAATCCATTTGCTACCTAGAAAGCTTTTGTCTGTAACAAATGGTTTCCCAGCTGTACAACATTGGACGAGAATAAAGGACTACGCAGCCTTTCTCATTTATTTCAACACATGACGTTTTCGTAACAATCACTATGAGCGAATGTTGCAAAGAAGACTATTTGGACTAAGCTGTTTGGGGTATGGATTTCGTGCACATGTTCTCCTAGAATCTTAAAATTTTATCTCTGCAACAAACACTTCTCACAAAATCTTATCTATTTCATGATCATCGAGATGACGTTTGGATAAATGGTTCATTACACATTTCTTGTAAATACAAGCGGGATACAGGAGGGTTGAAGCGATAGTCAGATCTTTAGAAAGGTCATTATATCCTGGCTTTCAGTTCCATAGTCTATGGATAGTCCTGAGAAACGAACGTATCAGCACTTCAATAAAATAGGATGAAGTATTAGAAAATTTAAACATATACATAATGAAAATCCCTTAATGGTAACTCCAGAGAAAATTGATAGGATGTTAACTGCGTTTTAACAACATATTTTGTGCAGTAAGATATACGTCTTACTTTTGTAAATATGTTCGTAGTCTTTTGATAGACTTCTACGGCCAATTGTAGAAAAAAACGAAAATAATGAATATTTTACATGTAAGGATCGATTTGGAATGAGGGATTTTCATTCAAATCTTCGTGTCATCTCCTTGGCAGCTTTTGATTTCGTTTATACTGCTCCCTCTCTCTCTCTCTCGCTCACACACAAGCGCGCATCGGTCAGGGTGGTGTGTTGAAAGCGACAGTCCCATGTTAGTAGGTTTATTAACAATTAGAGAACTTCTGCGGGACGAAATTCCGGCACACCGGCGGCGCTGATATGCTTCCGGCAATTGACAGCATCATTGACAAACATAATATTTGTATTTACATGCACGCACACACACGCACGTGCGGTTTATTTAGGTCCTCTGTAGATAGTGGACCTCTGTAGATAGTGGTAGAGGGAGTTTATAGTTTTTGTTATCTATAACTTTTTAAAATCTCTTTAAATTAATGGACTCAGGCCTCCTTGCACCTTTCTCTACCACATTCCAAGATTCGCCTGGCGATCCGGTGAAACCTCCAAAATTATCGGCCACGGGGATCGAACCCGCGACCTCCAGAATGCGGGCCACAGACGTTACCACCCGAGTCATCCCACTCGGTATGATGTATGTAAATTTCTGTAAAAAAGGTACATATTTTCTGGAGTTTTGTGTTACGGCACATGCGCATAGTTTCCATGAAACATCCAATTAGAATTTTGTTAGCACGTGATGAATATACGCACCATCACTGGTTTGCCTTGTGTCTTAGTGAGGCCGTGTTACGGTAATGTGAGGAAGTTGCGAATAGGATTCCATGGCAACTTAATTGAGTGTATTTAATATGAATGAAAGAAGAACAATGGAACAACGCTTACTTTTGTTTCCCTTATTGGTACTTGTCTTTTGTATGGTGGTATTAAACGTTCTTAAGAGGGGAAGACGGCAAAGAGAAAATAAGTTCATTTTGTTTTCTTTAAAATTAGAGTGACTACTTCCACTCATGCCATTAACAGAGAATTCAACATTTTGCTGCACTTTCTGCCACTTGAAATTTATCCCAATGTGTACATTTAAGCTCTTATTTTAGGACGTTCAACCTTTTGACTTTCTCTTACATGTAACTAGTAGGTAAATGGAATAATGCAATATTGCATTCCATCCAAATGTTCGATATTGAGACTTCACCGGAAATATATGTTTTGAGGCCACAATAAAAACACTTTTGGAAAAAGTTCCGTATATAGAATGCGTGTGTGTGTATGTGTATGTGAGAGAGAGAAAGAAAGAAAGAGAGAGAGAGAGAACATTATAGCTCCGAAAATAATGATGGATACCAAGCTTGGTAATTCAAGTTCAGTGATTTCCAAAGATGCGACACGAAGCAAGAAAATATTCTTGTTCCCAATTACCCTTTACAAGGAAATATTTGCGTTATTCTTTATATTCTAAAAAAGGGCTCTAGAGATTTTGATTAAAATGTCATGTTTTTAATGTAACATGGCAAATAACATGCATATCCTGAATTTTGGGCGAATAGTCTGGAATCCTCATTCGGAATAAACTTGGTATAATTTTGTATACTAGGAAAACAGAGAAAGAAACCCTTACTGTAGGAAAAAATATAGCCCGGCTTCCTGAAATGTATACCTGTAAACTTTCTTTTTCTGTAGCGTTAGGCGTTTTCAAAACATTTCATGTACCTTGGTATGTGCTGGGCAGGGTTTCACCCAGCCGCAGCCCAGTTATTTTTTTGGGGGGTGGGGGTGGGGGGAGGGGCTGGGATTGTTCCATTTATGTCATATTTAATTTCTAAGGATCTATCGGCGGCTTTGCCTTTGAAAGAATTGCTCAACGAGAATGATGTTCACTCGTTTACAAATCGGTTATTCTTTGGGTTTGTTTACATTGTATTTACAAACATTAAATACACACACTTACACTTCCAAACTCTAGGAAGGATGGGGAAAATTCTGGCTGAAAAAAAGTCCCCATCCTCCAACCAGGAATCGAACTTGGGACCTCTAGATTTGGAAGCTAGTATGCTAACCGCCGGACATGACTATTCTTGTTAATGGGCGAAATGGTTATTAAATAACCGATAACACACACACAGATACACATTTTTGTGTCATACACTTTCGTATACCACTTAACATTTTCCAGTTATGCACGATTACGCACCGAATGAAGAGGTTTACGCAGGCTATCCCTACAAAATTCATACACCATGTCATTTAAATACAATCTAAAAATATATTTTAATCAAAATCGTTGGAGCCATTTTTGAAAAATGTAAACATTTTCGAAAAATGCTCTATTTAAAGGCTAGTCTAGCATTGGGGGGGGGGGGATCTTCTTGTTCCATCCTTGAAAGATGCTAACTTAAATACCAAGTTTGGTTTTTAACTGACTTCTTTTTAAGTTATGCCGTTCACAGGCGGATGCATATATGAATCCTTTTCTTAAAATACTTTTTAGAGTGTTCAGGGGCCTCATATACATTGCCGATGAAACCTCGACATCAATTTTTGGATAGAATTCTTCCCCTTTACGCAGTATACAAAGTGCACATTAGGGGGGGTTCAGTGGACCTCAAAACATGTATCTAATTTTTTGGTGGAATGTAATACATACTATATATGAGTGGCAGTATTGCATATGTATTTGAAAATTCAAACTGATGACAAAGAAACTCGAAAACCGTTAACACGACTTTTAAAGAAACGTATAATTTTCTGCCGCAAGATGTCTATCTTACGGTTGATCAACTATAAAAAAGTCGTTTAGAATGAAGAAAATATAAGATCAGGTTTGATTTTCTATGCAAATATCTTAAGTATATGTTATCAAAATTATGAAACACTTTCCCATGCAAAGGTTAATCTGTGTTGGGATATCTTTTTCCTTTAATCTTAGTGTCGCATTCTGAGACATAAATACTGAATTACTGAACTGAAATGCCAAGTTTGATGTTTAATTACTTTTTGTTTCTCTCCTCACACACGAACCTTTTTCTAAAAATCTGATATGTTGCACTCACATGTCTTTCTTTACTGTTGTGCTAACCATTCTTACAAACTCTTATTGCTATGTCTTCTTCGTGGTAGCAGAGATAAACATTTGCAGAAATTATCTTATTGTTTATTTCCTTGTAGGTACAAGGGGAATATGGGAATACAGTAGTTTTTGAGCGATAGTCAAATCTTTTAAAGCTTTCAAATTCCGTTCTCTTTGCACGGTTAACATATAAAAAAATGAATGATGTTCCATTTGACAGAAGTATAAGTTCTCCAAAACCACACAGATAACAAGGCATGCTTCCGAAGTGGTTCACTCTACAAATATATATAGTAGGTAAATAGGACTACATGGGCTCTAGCCAGAAAATTCAAGATATACATTTCATTTGTCATAAAAATATCTCAAACATATGGCATTTTAATAAAAATCGTTACAGCCATTTTCAAGAAAATAAAAATGTTCGAAAAAAATTTCCATGTAAAGGGAGGAATTTTCTTCAAAATCGTGTCGCATCCTTGAACGACAACTTGAAATGTCAACTTTGGTGTTTAACTGACTTTTCGTTTTTGAGTTATCGTATCCACAGACTGACACACACACACACACACACACACACACACACACACACACACACACACACACACACACACACACACACACACACACGGACCTCTTTCTAAAAATGTTTTTTTTTTTTTTTTTTTATTCAGGAGGCCTCAAAACATATATTTCCGGTGAAATCTCGAATTTTTGGGTGGAATAAAATACTTCCTCTACTTTACTATATGTTGTAGAGAAAGTAAAAAGACAAAAGATTTTTGAACCGGAGACCTCGAAACGTGTATTTCCACTGAAATATATATATCGAACTATTTGGTAGAATGCACAGTTTCCTTTAATTCTTACTTAGTATAGGTAGCTAGTTAGCACAGTAAAAATGATATTACTTATTATCATCTTTTTTCTATTTTAAACTAAAAACAACTTTGTTACTTGCCTGAAAAATTCCACCGATAAGTTTTATTTATGTTAAGTATCCCTGCTGCAAACAGATGGGTTTGGTTTAAATTTACATGCAAGGAACAATTTTAAGGTTCGAGTGTAGTGTAAAAAGCATTATGAGAAAATGTTTTAGACATAACCTATTCATTACCTTTAAAACTGTCATATAAATGCTCACTTGACATGATTTAAAGCGCAAATAACAGTAAATAACTTCGGCATATTAAACTACAGAAAACAAAGTTTATTCGTGTGCAATCCTGAAATCGACATGTTCGAGAACTTTCAACAGACTACAATTTTCACAAACTGATGCTAAAACGTCATGCATAGTTAGGAAATGATTGCCAATCATTCCCCCCAAAACTTAACATTACTAAAAAATATTTTGTGCTTAATAAAGTGGTAATTCAAGTTCGGCACATTTGAACATGATTACAAACAATAAACGTTGCAGACGTGTTTCCTAAAACTTAAAACCGATTCGCGAATGTTTTCGAAGAGAAGGAAGGAATGGCACGAACAAATAAATCACCACTCACACTTTCACTTATTTCCAATACTGTCAACACTATATTTATATGAACAAACATTCCCATTTAATTTAATAGCATTTGGAGCATCTTAGATAAACTTAATTAGAGATGCAATATCGAAAACTAGCTAAGTAAATGAAGCATGCCATGAAGTACCTTGGCGTGTCCGTTAACGGCGGCGTCATGCAATGGCGTATCGTCGTCTAAGCCGCGGGCATTGACTGAGGCGCCGGCATGAAGTAGCGCCTCTGCCACAGTGTAAAACCCGTAGTTGCAGGCTTCGTGTAGCGGCGTCCATCCTGAAACAAAATAGCATCGGGACTTTGAGCCTTTCTTATTGCGCACGGCAACCTGAGACATCTTGTTGTAAGATAATACTAGTACATGTTGCTTACAATTCTATATACTCTGTACGAGTTGGTTGCCAAAAATACTCTTAAAATTAATTTCCTAACTTCTCTTCACTTCCCGTTTATCTTGATTCTTAACCAAGGTATAATTTATAATGCACATGCTTTAGCTATAAAAATTACTAACATCATTTATTGCTGGTCAAAATCATTATTCAATAACACTACCAAGCAAACATCAGGTTATAAAGTTGTTATGTTACAAAATATGAATAATATTAGCTGTTCTGAAATCTGTCAACACCAATGTTTCAGAAGTGCAAGAATTCTGCCTTTTTAGCTTCTACTAAAATATCTTTCGGATAATTTGTCTGCTTTTAATGTTAACAAGTGAACAGTTACATCTCTCCCTCCCCCCCCCCTCTCTCTCTCTCTCTCTCTCTCTCTCTCACACACACACACACACACACATAACACACATTCACAGTAATTTCTTAGATACTGTTTATTTCATTTTTATTTAGATTTTATTGTTTTGCTTTATCTAAAGAGAGGGAGTGAGATAGACACACAAACAGAGAGATCGTTAAAGCGGTCATTTAATGCTGGATAACTTTTTTGTGGAGTTAACCAATTCCAAGATATTCCTTGTTATTTGGTTTACATTTTCAAAAACACTTTTATCAAATAGAAGTCGTGTCTTCTTTTCTTTGCAAAAATAACGGAATTTCCAAGTGATCACATAGCAACTAGCACTTAAAATATTTGACTATCACTGATGTCTATTGTATTCCCCTGTTCCCATTGCTCCTTCAAGGAAATATGTAATAAACCACTTCTACAAATGTTCATCCCGATTATTACGAGGTAGATAGAAGAATAAGCCTTGTAAGAACTACAAATGGGCACATTAATTCGTATAAAGTAATACATCATCATAAACATAGTGCAGTCCTCATCACACTTCCACGTGGATCTACAAGTTTGAGATAACTCCAGTAATCACAGCAAAACTGTGTATATATGGGAAAAGTCTGTATGTTGCCTTTACGTTAGTTTTTGTATTCACTATCGTTTACTTTCAAAAATCCTCTACGAGCTGTTTTTTGTGGCGTGAACCATTTCGGAGATATTCCTAGTTATTAGTGTAAGTTTTGGAGAACATACTTCTGTCAAATGGAACATTGCTATTCATTTCTTTATATGTTAATGGTGCAAAGAGAACGGAGTTTGAAAGCTTGTAAAGATTTCGTTCAAAGCCTACTGTATTCCCACATTCCCGTTGCACATGTAAGAAAACAAGCAATAAGATAATTTCTGCAAATGTTTATCTCAACTAACACGAAGAAGGAGAAAGTCATGTGAGTGCAACACAAGATTTTTTTACTCCGCTCGAGCTCGTCTCTGCCTACAGCTTATATGACCTTGAATGTAGTTTCAGCATACTGCATGCAGTAAGGTGGAGGAAGGTGCAAGGTTTAGCATTTATCTTTTACTTAAACTGCTCACAGACATGCACGATTCTTTTTAATGAATAATCTCGCGTGTGACTTTCACATGGCTTTCTCTATCCACAATCCTTTAATTTTATACTACTTGCACAAACCATTCTTAGCTTATATTGCTATGTACTATAAAGTGATCGAACTAAAGCTTTGCAGAAACACTTTTATTACACATTTCGTTGAATATACACGCTGAATACAAGAAACCGAACCGGTAATCATATTTAAAAGCAGGACGCTATACGCTATCCTAGAAATTCCATACTCTTTCAATCATCGCCAGGAACAACTGAACGCGGCAGTGCAAATTAATGAAAAATCCGAACCAATAATAACGGATGTATCGGAAATGGCTGACGCCACAAAAATGTTTATTTTAAATAAATCGTGTGTTTTAAACATATACATTTAAGTGTTTGTATCTCTTATATAAAACTGTTATAAAAAACTAAACAGTTTCTTTCGGAATGAGGACTTGACAGAAAATTCAGGATTGACATTTAATCTTAAACCTCAAACATTCTTGGTTATCATCCAAAACAATTTATATGATTAACACAGCATATAAACATTAATGAAATACAAAACACAATTTTCGTACATTTTTTCTTTTGAGATAAAATGAATACATTTTTATTTTATTTTTTAACCATTTGTTTCATTTCTTATAAGTATAAACCTTCAATGTTTGTGTAATTTAACATAAAAAGTGAGTTATTCTATGCATAATAGGATATCTTTATTTGTAAAGTTAGATTGACAAATAAAAAAATTATGGCATTTTAATAAAGCTGTTAGTGCAATTCTTGAGAAAATAAAATTTATACCAAAATTTCTTCTAAATAAGGAGTAATTTGGGAAGCCATATTAAATACATGGTGTTTATCCGATGTTTCGTATTTATTTCTTGCTGTTTACACAAACAGAAGCGCGCGCGAAGCTTTTTCAAAAAGCAGGGTGCTCAGAACGTATATTTCGGTGAAAACTGAGTTTTGTATTTTTGGGTTGAATGAAATAATTCCTTTACTTAATATACATGAGCGGTAGAGAACTTACAAATGTTTCAAAATATACCGATCTGCTGAGCAACTGATGGAATTTCACTGAAGGCATTGTGTGGAAGAAATCATTTATCCCATTGAACAAGAAAGCTTAAAAAACTTAAAAAACTTGAGTTGAAAATTGTGATGTGCACTGCAGAATACCTAACATACAAGAGCTATACTTTCAAACAATCGGCTCTTCCACAGTTACTACATTTTTTAATGACAAACACATTTCATACTGAAATTTAACATGGTTCAGGTCTAAAATGTTGTCAAGCTTCACTCAAAGGGACCAACAGTGTGGACCATGGGGGTTCAAAGGGGCAGAGGTGCATTATTCGATATCCGCATTGTTCAGTATCGAATAACTGTCAATTATTTTTTTCTAATTACTGCGGTATAAACAGAAGGTAAATGCTTGCCCTTTCATTAACCCCAACCTAAAACCGTCTATCTCCATTTACGACTATCTTCAAATACTGGAATTCATTAGATAATTTGTTTACTGACGTAAGCGCACGTGCCTTCTCTACGTCATAAATGAATGGCATTTCCAGCAGTAAACACGTTACGTAAAGACGACCTGCTAAAGATTTCCCATATTTCATTCAGCATTTTAACCTCTAAACTAGCTGAGGAGTTGTATTAAATAAATGAGCTTGTTGAAATTAAGAGCACCAAAATATGTAAACATTTGATTCATATAGCTTTATCCAGTCACTCTTCAACAAACTATTCACACAACTTATTCTCCTATCTACCTCCTGTTAACCGAGATAGCATTTACACATTTCACTTTACGATACAGTAGCTAAAGCGTTAGTCACACTTTTAAAAAAAGTGTTGCTATGAAGGCTTTGAATTCAATGCTTTTTGCAAGGCCTAAAAAAAAAGTGAATAATGACTTCCCAGTAGAGAAGAGTATAAGTATTTAAAAATTCGAACATATATATAATGTCAGATTTTGTCTATCTTTTACGGTTATCAACTTATCAGCAATGAACATATTTAGAATAAGAATTCACAGGCTATTCCCAGAAAATACAAGATATACATTTCATTTGTATAGAAAATATCTTAAACATGCCGTATTTCAACCAAAATCGTTTGGGGCCATTTTTGAGAAAATAATACTTTTCGAAAACTTTTTCATCCAAAGGGTAGCTTGGGGGGGGGGGGGTTGCAAGTTTTCATGTCTCATGCTTGGAAGATGCTGAACTTAAATAACGAGTTGTTTGAATTTAACGGAATTTTTGTTTTTAGTTAATATGCGGGACACACACACACACACACACACACACACACACACACACACACACACACACACACACACAAACACAAAAACAAAAACACGCGCTCGCGCCACAGCATTGTCCTGATTTTTTTTTTTTACTTGGATAGTCTCAAAACATGTATTTCCAGTGAAATCTCGGTATCGAATGTTTGGGTCGAAATACTTCCTCTACCTACTAAACATAAGAGCTAGACAAAGTAAAACTTAAGAGTATTTGTTATTAGTGTGTTAAAATATGTATAATAAAGCAAAGTCCTATATGATTTCAAGGTTAATAATGTAGGAATTGCATTATATCATTATGTGAGATTTTTAAATGTTTCTGATTTCTTGGGTTTCAAAATCCTTGTTATTCCTCAGAAATTTAGCACATGAACTGCAGCAGCAAGGCTGCAGGATAGGATCTGCCCAATATCCAAACATCTACAAGAAATGGAAACAGACCCTGAATTAAAAGATGCAGCATCTGCGCATGTGTGGAGTCCACGCCTCTCGTATAAAAAAAGAAATCAATGGCGAAAACAGTTCCATTAGAGGGAAGAAAAACAATACATAACTGGAAAAAAAGGTGGCAAAGTAATCTAAAAATCGAAATATTTCTTTAACCTGTAAACCCTTAGAACGCCAGATAGGTGTCAATTTGTTTCCATGGGGTGAGGGCGGGGGTTGTTGCACCCCAAGCGAGTTTGGGGGAGGGGCGACAGCTGCCAGTATTACTTTTGAAATGGGAGGAGCGTAGCAAGGACTTTCCCCTCATACCAACTTTAGGGGCAGCATATCATATGTAAGAGTATATATACATAAGAAGCTCACATGAAGCATATCACATTTAGATTTTAAATATTAAAAGTCTTATAATAATAACAAACATAATATAAAATTGTTATTACGTAGTATTATTTGCTTTTCCTTTGCACATTTCCCTTTATATCAACGTTATAATACTACACCTTTAATCATTCTTATTTACTTAAATGTTTGGTTGTAATTTAAAATTGTTTCACCAAATAAAATATCGTATACAGCCACCTGTTAACTAATTATTAAAAGTTCTAACACAATATTTCATAAAAAATACGAAAAAAAGTATATTATTTGTACTGTGTTTGTGATTTTTATTAATTACGTTTTAAAGTTACTATCAATTTTAAAATACAATGTAATATTCAGTGCTAGCAGCCTCACAGAAAAATAGTATATGGCTTATTCGTAACATTGTTATGGAATTACGTTCAGCCTAGATTCTAGGCTTCACAGTTCTCCCTTAGTGCCTAATTTGGTGTGATTTTTCTTCAGCTTAAATTACATCTAAATTAACATTTCAGGCTCAAATGTATTGAAGTGATTTTTTTAAAATTTATATTTCAAAATCTGCAGTAAAATATGGGAAAATTTAAATAAATACCTTTTAACTAGTGTTTATAATTAATAACTAAACGTATGTGGAAGTGAAATTCATTTCTACTTCATTATTCTAGTGCCAGTGATTTTGCTTAAAGGCTTGAAAATTCTCGAGTTTTACGAAATAGAAGTAATATATATCAGGGTGTTTCTGCCTTGACGGTTTAATATTCCATATATTTCTAATATTTCCAGGAAGTTTTCACAACTTTCCGATATTGCATCGAGTCATACAGCAGCAAAAATATAGTAGTATTCAGATGCATGTTGTGACAAGATTAGTGGTCGTATTTGTTCCTACACCCTTAATATGAAGCCCTGCGAAGTTACTCCGCTGCCTTTATAAATCTTGAATAACGATTTTATTCAAGCTATTCTCTGTGCTCTTTAAGAATCTTACCTATACAACGCTCTACAATATTTTGTAATGTTGAATTCTCCTCTTTACCTCTTAGAACTGTAATTTTATAATATTCTGAGCTATTCATAATAATAGACCAAAAATGTATTGATATTCACAAAAATGGGAATGAAGTATCAACAGATTTTATCTCTTAACTTTAGTCACCTCTGCCTTCCTTGCCCAACAATGTTCAAAATTCTGTAAAAATGTTTAGAAGTGAAATGTTATCCACTTTTATATAGTATGAACATTTGCAAAAGCAGGTATGTTGCAAAACAAAATCATTCAAAAATTGTATTCGCTTAATGCTATCTTCCAAGAACCAATAATGTGAACCTTTAATCTGAAATAAAGAAATGTAATATGGATATTTTATCCAATTTTTCCGGAATGTAATCACCAAATCTGGTATAGGTATTTCCATATAGCAGGCACCTGTATATTGTTATAACAACGAACAATTCTAACAAGCTTTCGTTTTTGTTGACAAATAGTTGGGTGCTGCAAATTGCTTGACCTATACGAAGTGTTCTTTTACGGATTGCTTTAAAAGAAAATACAAACCTTTAAACTTTGCACTGCAAAATTCAATGAACTGCGAGAAAGAAGGTTCACAAGATTGCAAATTCTGTTATGGAAAACAGCCAAAACACAATATAAATCAGTCCTATAAAAGAGGGTATGTTGTTTTTGAGCCTGAATGAAATACTACCATCGCTGCAATACTTTTGTTTCTGTCGTGTAACCTTTAAAAGCATCTGCTACTATGAACAAACCCACACAAACAATGGAATGAGGTACACTTTTGTTGATTAACTGAACAGAAGCTTAAGAATGTTTGAACATACAAATTTTCACCGCCTCATTTACCTACGTTTTGCATTCTCTACCACGAGGGAGGTAGACAAACTATATATTGCACCCAACGATTCGATAACCGAGATTTTAATGAAAATACACGCTTTGATGTCCCCTTAAAAAGCATTTCCAGAAAAGGATTCGGGCGCGCGTGTGTTTGCCAGTTTGTGAACGCATAACTCAAAAACCTTACCAAACTTAATATTTAAGTTGAACACCTTCCAAGGATGCGCTACTACGATTTTCATGATAATCCCCCCTATCCCAGACTACACTTTACAAGGAATATTTTTAGATTTCTTTATTTTCTCAAAAATGGCCCTCACGAATTTTATTAAAACACGATACCTATGTGTAAGTAAGTATGTATGATTGACTCGTTCATGCACATTAAATAAACTTTATTGCTGGCCATGCTTGTTGTTTGCAACTGAGAGAATGCCCTAAAATTCGACGGGTTTTGCAATTTTGCCGTATTCAATCACAGCTTTGGATAAACATAAGAGATCAACAATTAGAAACCTAGATTTCAAGAAATATGGTCAGAAACTATGAGTATTGCTAATGAAGACAAAGAACGGCACAGAAAGAGAAATTGTCTGAAGACGAAACCCATTCATTTCTGTGAAGTCCTGGACACATAACTCAAAATAAATTAAGAGTGAACCACAGAAACAGTTGGAATTTATGGTCTTAGAGATTCTAAACATTTTGAGAGTTACCATAAAAGTTTTCCAACAAATTTATTACGTGAACCGAGAGAATGTGGTTCCTATTTCGGTATATTGTCTTTGAAAAAAGAACTCAAAGTGTTGTATCCACTTCAAAAATTTTCTAACAAGTCCGTTCAAACCATTGCAAATTATATGAAATCAAACGCACTTGATGTTGTGTACAGTGAAGTTTATACATTTTTATTTTCTCTACTGGTAGTACTGTATTCCACCCAAAAATTCGATGTCGAGATTTCACCGGAAATATATGTTTTGAGGCCCCCTGAATCCAAAAACAGCATTTTTAGAAAAAGGTCCGTGTGTGTGTGTCTGTGTGTCAGTCTGTGGACAGCATAACTCAAAAACGAAAAGCTGATTAAAAACCAAAGTTGGTATTTAAGTTTAATGTCTTTCAAGGATGCAACACGAAGATTTTGAAGAAAATAGCCCCACCCTAAACTACCCTTTACATGGAAATTTTTTCGAAAATTTTGATTTTCTTGAAAATGACTAACGATTTTGATTAAAATGTCTTATGTTTGAGATATTTTTATGACAAATGAAATGTATATCTTGAATTTTCTGGCTATAGCCCCTGTAGTCGTATTTACTCTGGACGACTTTTGCATAACTGGTAAACCCTTAGAGATAGACCAAATCATACTATACAAAAAATGTAGATTTTGCTAAAATACACAATTTATGTCTCAATAAATTTTCTTGTAGGGTGTACCATTTCGGAGATATTCCTTGTTATGTGTGTGAGTTTCGGAAAACTTAGAACTTTAGCGAAATGCAACAACGTTGTTCTTTTTTTATATGTTAATCATCCAAAGAGAACGGAATCTCAAAGGTCAAAAAGATTTGACTGTCGCACAAAGCCTTCTGTATTCTAATATCTCCCTTGCACCTACAAGGACATAAGTAGTAAGATAATTTGTACGAATGTTTATCTTAACTAATATGGACATATAGGAATAAGAATTTGTTAGAATGGTTAGTACAAGAGTAGAGAAAGTCATGTGAGTGCAACACATCAGATTTTTATATTTCCTTCCAGTACTGAAAGCGCAGAAAGTTTTTCAGCCTTGAGACGAATAAAATCTTATTTACGAGCAACACAAGGACAAATTGGTATAAGCAACTTGGCTCTTCTACCGGTGGAAAAATACATATTTGTTTCAGTGAAAGACACTACGAGAAACTGTTCGTTGATGTGTGGCAACGCAGTTCATCTGTAAAGAAAAACGGCTGGAATACATGTATATAAAATAGGTATAGTAAAATTGTTTATTTTACTTTGATAATTTTTTTAGCTTGTTTTAAGAAAAAATTATTTAAGTACACTTAAGGAAGTTAACATTTAATCAACATTGTCCGGATCTGGTGGGCCCAGTTTTCTTTTCTTTTTTTGTAGTGTTTAACGCCCACTTTTACTACATATAACACTTCAGACGGTGACACCGATGATAGATGCAGTGAAGATGGAGCACTGGTGCAATGAGATGGCGGAGGAAACCGGAGAACCCGGAGGAAACTCGCCCCTGCGCCGTTTTGTCCATCACAAATCCCGCATGCAATCACTTGGGATCGAACCTGGGCCACTTTGGTGAGAGGTGAATGGCCTAACCACTCGGCCACGGCGCGGCGAGGGTAGGGCTAGTGATAGCCCAAGTCACGCCAAATCAAATCAATGCAGTCCCAACGCTGTGTCGTTAAAGAAGGGTAAATGTTACCGCATTTATTTCCTTAGCTTGCATTCGGTTTGTTCGCTATGGTACTGAAGAACAAACTGATACATTTTCCACAGAGACGTGTACTGTCCATCTGGGCTTTGAATGAGTCCTCACATAAACATTGCTGGTTGTATCACTCCGCCAACGAATACGTGTTGCCCTTGCACTATAGCGGCGCCGCACCTCAGAAGGATCAGGTGACAGCTACCTCACACCACTGCAGTGCACTGCCTTGGTAAGCGCGGCCGGTAAACAATACACAATGGGCGGTTCAGAACAAACGCCGTTGCACGCATTTCTACTACCTGGCAAAACCTCCAGGCGTAGTGCCCTTCGTTGTATGAGCGCTGCGTTCGCTTATTATCTTGTTTACTAGAACAGCGAAATATTAGTAACTTGGCGTACAATTGCTAATGCAGTACAAATGAATGATCGTCTGTCGATATGTGACACATTGCTACCCCGATGATATGATAGCAACTGAACGGAGTGTACTGTGTGCCCAAGACAAGAAGGCAAGTCTTAGGAATGTGTAGCGCAATCATTTTGTGCTTCCCGCACGGTGTTTATGCCCAGTTTCCGAGTATGACAAGGATGCTAGGCTCGTTTAAAATACACAATGTTGTCACATAACTCACCCATAGCTAGAAATATGCACTCTCATACACTCATTTCCTAGTAAACAAGTCCGCTACCGGAGTAGATACACAGTTCAAGCCCCCTCTGCCCTTCATTCCCCTCTAGCCTTCTTGTCGTGGGCATACAGTAGATACACTGTCTATTCGTGTATATGCTATAAGCTCGCGTAAACAACTCTGCAGTTTCACATTCTTTCCGTTACGCCCCATGGCTTTGTCACCTAGTAATAGTAACTTGTCGCATAGTCAGTAATGTAATAAAATGAAAGATCTCTTGCGCTTGCCGATGTGTGACACGTCGCTGTCCTGAAGACATGATTGCACCTGAACGGAACATTGTCTCGCATCTGAGCGGAGTGTACATATACTGTCTCTCCGTGTATGTGCAATAAACTCGAGTAAACAACTCCGCAGCTTCACATTCTTTCCGATACGCCACATGGCTTTGACACTAGTACTGTCCTGAAGACATGATTGCATCTGAACGGAGTGTACACACACTGCCTCGCCGTATATGTGCGATAAGGTCGCGTAAGCTACTGGCAGTTTCAAATTCTTTCCGATACACTTCAAGCGTGTGTCACCTAGTAGAAGCTTTCGACGTGCATGATTTGTTTATGACAGAAGCTTCCAGAAACCTCGATTTCCAGAAAAATCGCCGGTAATTCAGACTATATACGCAGATTGGCTTATGAGTGTAGTTAATTGCCAGTGAGTTGCACAGTTGAGCAGTGTTTGTGAAATTTGTGTTACCGTAGCAATCTCAAGGTTACGATACAACAGTTGCAAGGTCACGAATTGTGAATTGTGATTCAGTTTTAAAAGAAATAAAGTGAAATAACAAAGCTACCGGAATCCATTGTTACTAGATCACTTTTATTTTATTTTTTAAATAGGTGCACAGATAGGAAAGTGCTATCCATGTTCTGCATAGGAATACCCTTACA
This sequence comes from Tenodera sinensis, assembly GCA_030765045.1. Classification (NCBI taxonomy): domain Eukaryota; kingdom Metazoa; phylum Arthropoda; class Insecta; order Mantodea; family Mantidae; genus Tenodera; species Tenodera sinensis. Next base: position 38,531,786 of record CM060961.1, on the reverse strand, counting down.
TTTATAAAAATCTGACGTGTTGCACTCACATGACTTTCTCTACTCTTGTATTAACCATTTTTACGAACTCTTATTCTTCTATCTTCTTCGTGTTAGTTGAAATAAACATTTGCAGAAATTACCGCTCGTTTTCTTGCACGTGCAACGGAAATGTGGGAATACAGTAGGCTTTGAGCGATAGTCAAATCTTATTAAAGCTTTCAGATTCCGTTCTCTTTGCATGTTTAACATATAAAAAAATTAACAACTATGTTCCATTTGACAGAATTGTAAGTTCTCCAAAACTTACACATATAACGAGGAATATCTCCGAAATGGTTAACTCTACAAAAAAAATTATTCAGATATAAATTGTGTGTTTTAGCAAGATCTACATTTTTGTATAGTAAGATTTCGTCTATCTCTTACGGTTTACCAGTTATGCAAAAGTCATGCAGAGTAAACAGAACTTCATGGGCTGTAGCCAGAAAATTCAAGATATATATTTCAGTTGCCATAAAAATATCTCAAACATATGGCAATTTAATCAAAATCGTTAGAACTAACCATTTTCAAGAAAAGCAAAGTTTTCGAAAAATTTTCCATGTAAAGGGTAGTTTAGGGTGGAGCAATTTTCTTCAAAATCTTCGTGAGCATCCTTGAAAGACATTAAACTTAAATACCAACTTTGGCTTTTTACCGACTTTTCGTTTTTAAGTTATGCTGTCCACAGACTGACAAGACACACAGACCGCACATACATGGACCTTTTTCTAAAAATGCTTTTGTTGGATTCAGGGGGCCTCGAAACATATATTTCCGGTGAAATCTCGACATTGAATTTTTAGGTGGAATACAATGCTTCCTCTACTTTACTAAACGTACTAGAGAAAGTAAAAATTTATAAACATGCATAGTTTTTGCATCTGAATTCATTTAAAATAAATCTAATGGCAGTTTCCAAATTATAAGAAAACACTAATGGCAAGTTGGTACTACAAATCTTTCAAAATGTATGGTGACGTTAACTGGAGATAAGCTGACGTGCACTTTATCCATGTATGTATGTTTTTTTCCTAGCGGAATAACCTAATATGTTTGCTACTCAATTCTCAGACCAGCCTCGACAAGCCTCGCCTCTCGTCGCCTCGCCGTTCCGCATGAAAATCCACAGTTAGCTCGCCTCGCCTCGCCTCGCCTCCGTGGCGCAGTTTTCTCTTACAGAGGCTTGCAGAGGCTTCCTCGTGTGCAACGTTGTCAAATAACCTCTACATTTCAACATGATTTAATGAAAGTTCTCTGTCACTATTATCTATTCCGATCTTGTTCATCAATGTTTGACGAAGAAAAGCTGATATCGATAGTGAAAAATTACAAATGCTTGTACGACAAGTCGGACAAATATTATCACGATAGCATCGTGAGGGATAATCAGTGGAAGGAAATAGCAACACTTATGAATGAAAAAGGTATGTAAACCATTGAGTTATGGACCATAAGTTTTAAAACAATCAGCTAATGCATTTTCTTTCTTTATCTTATATATTTCATCATCATCATCATCATCATCATCATCATCATCATCATCATCACCACGGTATCGAGGAAATTGATCGGACCATCTCATATGAGATGAACCAATTCTTGTATATATGTATATTCCGCGCAACTTGGAAATTGCTCTAACAATTTCGATCAAATTTTGTATTCAGACAAGGTTTTGCTTATTAAGTTTATCTATATAGGTGTTATTCCTGAAAAAAACGCGATTTTACGTGTAACAGTCACAATTACTCTAAGCCTTATTTTGGCCATAATTTCTATGTTAATGGGTCAGTTTCAACAAACAAGTCAGGATATTAAAGGTCTCGTCAAGAGCTTTCAGAAAACCTAAAGAAAGTTGACTTAGCTATCTTAGTCTACGCGTAACAGTCACTTATTAGTCGAAGCATCTTGGCCATAATTTCTCTATTAATGGGCCAATTTCAACAAACAAACCAGGATATTAAAGGTCTCGGCACGGAAACGGGTTCAACAATTAGGATGAAAATTTATATTTAGTTAAAATTTTGCTTTTCAAGTTTATCTAAAGTATCTTCTCACAAAAAGACACGATTAAAAAAAGGAAAAGAAAAGAAAATCCGAGCGAAGCTCGGTCGCCCAGGTGCTTACATTTTAAGCCTAATAAATTAACACTAGCTACTTCAATTGATATTGTATTGTCTAAACCGACCATTCTAAGTAAGACAAAACAAGACGATCCAGAACTGAACCATTTCTATTGTAACTTTTGCTTAACTTGCAAAACAAACACCTGAGTTGGATTACTTAGCAGCCCCTCCCTAGGCAAGGGGCAATTAGATGCAATTGGCAAATGTCAAATAAGAGAAAATGCATCAGTTGTAATGGGACTATTACCAGTCACATTAAGAATATCTTCCTAACGTAAATGAGAAATTCCAATTTCTGCCTGCAGTCAGTTTTTATGTTCATTGTTTACAAGCTTGAATAACACTAAACAAAGATTAGCAGAACATAATATCAGTTATAAAGTACAGCTTAGATATTTTCTCGTTAAGCGTAATGTTAGTGAACGTTATACTTGCCAACTTTCTGAAATTGAAACCCATAAAATATTTCGTTGTCCACCAAAACGGAGCAATTTTGTAATTACATGCAGTTTGGAATACGTAAAATGTCCAGTGCAGCAAATGTTGAAGAATTCCATGTAAATTAGTAGGAATTCCATTTTACATAAATCCTTAAAGACCTTGGAGTAAAACTGCTTTCTGTTACACATGCTAATTCCTGGGGCTACAACACACAAGTACGTAATACAACAGTCATACAAGGCGTTGCCTTTAAAATTCATGCCGTCCATTACTAAATGTTCGCGCCCATTTGCTACTGGTTACCAGTGGTCACTCACTAATGGTGAAATCACATTTTGAATCCGTACACTACGCATTCTGTTACAGCCTATAATTTCTTTTTCTTTTTCTTTACCTGATTACCTTCCTCTTGTGGACTTACACCCCTTAGGACTTACAAGCCAGTGCCTACGGTCAGAGCCTGTCGGGCAGCAGAAGAACCTATGGACCTGACAGAGTGAAGACCTGTAAGCGGGTGGCCAGTCCAGCACCAGGTATGAGAGTGAGGAAGAGGATGATTGGAAAGATGATAATGGAGCAATTGGTAGAATGAGTGGCGGGGGAAGCCGGAGAACCCGGAGAAAACCCGTCCAGACACCAATTCGTCCACCACGAGTACCACATACGGGTCCCTGGGATCGAACTCGGGCCGCCTAGGTGGTAGGCGAACGGTCTAACCGCGGTCTAGCCGTAGTGGAAATCTGCAAGTTTTCAATCTGCCTACAAAGCCCTAAAAACGTCTTCTTTGACGCAGTCCTAAACAGGCCTCCGTTCCCATGCATTTTACGGGCAGCTGACAAGTTGGAAAGTTATTTGATATACGAGTATATAACAAGTTCATAAAGTAGTTACGTATTCGAGGAAAACAAATTTTTATTAGAACCAATTCTCTGAATGAAATCCTTGAGAAATATACACTTCTCTTTTAGCCAAGCTCCAAGCTACGCACCGCTCCGCGAAACATGTTTCCTGCATTGCAGCTGTGATTCTGAGCACCGCCTACCAATGTTTCTTTAGCTACTGGAGTCACTCTTCTTTGCACAACACACACTGAGGGACACTTTGAATCTCGAAATGTTCCTTGAGTCACAAGCTGACATTTTGAATACAATGGCTTTCTAACAGGATGGTCCTCACCCTCACTTCACATGAACTCTGCTACATCTTCACTTGGGTGGACTGGTAGGGAATCACAACCCATTTGGCCTCCACTTTCTCCAGATCTTACATACCCCAGCTTTTTGGCAGTTATTCGGCCTCTGAAAGGAACATTTGCAATATACTGTGCTCAATGCAATATTTGCAAAGCTAGGAAAAGTGTTATAAGAATTTAAATGAAAGTCCGCGTTACACAAAAAACATTCCTGACCAGGAAAAAATTAGGCCAGGCTGTCGGGTATTTCACGATTATCGCTGCACGGCATTACCGCATTTAAGATAAACCTGGTACTTGGCGATCACGCATATTTTCTGTTCACACAGACAAATTGCTCAATAGTGCTGCATATATTGACACATCTTTTTATCAAATCTCAAATACCTATCACATATATCACTTTGACTATGAACATGCACATTATACCTATGTTATTTTGGGTGGTGTGAGGGTAATATTGAAATTTGTCGTCTTTCTTTCAGACGAGACCTGCAAAAAAAAGTGGAAATACTTAAGGGAAGCGTTCAGGAAAGCTATGAGGGTCAGAGGTTCGCGCAGCAGCAGTGTTGTTGGACAAAAACCTTGGAAATACGAGAAACAGATGGATTTTTTAAAGACTTTCATATCAGAGAGAACACATACTGGTAACTTCACAGGCGTAACGGAAAATGATTGTATTACAGAAAATATAAAAACTGAGTTGCCAGTAGAGACCCCGGCACTGCCCTGTGACATTTTTATCCCTAGTACAACTTGCGATAGTGGGGATTTTGAGGCAATTTCAGTTTCTGGTAGTTCCATGGGGTCATGCACTGCAGTTGCAACTACATCGTCGACAAAAAGGTGCAAAAAGGAGGAACTTACTGTGGCACGTGTGTTAGGGCAGTACTTGGCGAACAGAAAAGAAGATACACAACACCCAGTGGACAAATTCTTTCTGAGCCTGGCAGGCGATGTGAAAACCTTGCCTCTACATTTGCAGCTTAGAGTGAAGCAAGAAGTACTCCAATGTGTGTCTAAAGCCCAGTTGGAAGCCGCGAGTGTTGATCATTTGGACTGATCTATGAACTTCAACACACACAATAACATGTACTAAATTTGCTTCACTGATAACACTAGAAATGTCAAACTTTCCAAGTGCCAATTTTGAATTATATTAGGCATGAAAAATAGAAACATTGCGCGTGTGTGTGGGTGGGTGTGGGTGTGTGCGTGTGTGTACAGCAAGTACAGTTTGTCCAGAACGTCCTGACACTCGACATGCGCGAGAGAGGAGAAATTAAGAAGTGACTGGACTGGTGGGTGATTCTCCATTTTTGTATCCATTGTAGGAAAGTGTTTAATTGTTTTTCTAGTTTGCCTCTGGCTCCTAGAAGTGTGGTGTGTGTATTCCAATATGCAGTATCGTCTGCATATTGGGCTAGACGTATTATAAACAATTATTGTGAAGTTATCACGGTGAGAGCGAGTGATGCACTGATCCACCTCTCCTATTATGCAAGTGGGCACGCCTCTTATATTGCACATCTATACTTCAGGAGTGGGGGAGTGGCACGACAATCTAGACAAACTGTAAAAGTCTTACTCTCTTAACAGTTAACTGGTCACACGGCGGATCCGCTTGCGGCTGCCGGAGATCATACTCGTGAGCAACCGGATGAACTGTGTCTGAAACTGAAACACTCAAGTTCTCAGAATTGCAGTTACATTACAAGTAGTATAATCACGTAACTATCAAGGCAGATGCTGATCATATACCATTTCAATTACTTGTCCCAAAGGTTTGAGTTCTAATGGAGTGAAAATCATTTCTAGCTTGTTCAATGTTTTGAAAATTGTTACAAAAGTTTTTGGACTTACATTTTTACTTTCTCTACTGATAAGTAGGGGAAGTATTGTATTCCACCCAAACATTCGATGTCGAGATTTCACCGGAAATATATGTTTTGAGTCCCCCTGAATCCAAAAAAAGTATTTTTAGAAAAAGGTCCGTGTGTGTGTGTGTCTGTGGACAGCATAACTCAAAATCGAAAAGTCGGTTAAAAACCAAAGTTGGTATTTAAGTTTAATGTCTTTCAAGGATGCGACACGAAGATTTTGAAGAAAATAGCCCCACCCTAAACTATCCTTTACATGGAACATTTTTCGAAAATTTTGATTTTCTTGAAAATGGCTCTGACGATTTTGATTAAAATGTCATATGTTTGAGATATTTTGATGATAAATGAAATGTATATCTTGAATTTTCTGGCTATAGGCCCTGTAGTTGAATTTACTCTGGACGACTTTTGCATAACTGGTACGCTTAAACACAATACAAAAATGAAATTTAATTTATTTGAAAATGTTGCAAAAAAACTCGCCTTTCAATATTCTTAAAAATCTTAAACGTGAGAATATCCCCAAAAATTCGACTTTTTGGTCACCAAACATTACATATATAAACATAATTATATATACTGAACTTTTAAATTACCCAAAAGTATGGTTTACTTTATAGTCATAGGGCTATTAAAATAAATCGCTTGCCTCCTGAAATCCAAAAGGCTTTTTTGTTTTATTTAACAGTGGACTTGATCACTCCTAAATTAATATTTGAATATTATTTATGTTTTGCAAAATTAAAATTTCTACATTATGCTCAATATATTTTTACAATATATGCTCAGTTTATGCTCAATATATATATATTACAATATATTTTTTCTAAACAAATCTATTACATTAATTTATATGAAAGTTGAGTTGTATTTCTAATTATGGTGGAAATGTATACGACATAACTTTTTAAACAAATGCTGAGGTCGCCGCCGAGCGGTTAGAGCGTTCCCCTATCACCTGGACGGCCCAGGTTCGATCCCAAGGACCCGCATGTGGTAGTCGTGGTGGACGAAGCGGTGTCAGGGCGGGTTTTCTGCGGTTTAATTGTTAACAATCGAAGGCGACTGATGAAAGAAAGCAATATTGTAGCATGTGCTATGTTGTCTTTCGCAAAGTAAAAGTGTGTAAAGATTATTTAATCTGTATGTTCAATGTATCAGAATACTATAGTACTAATAAGAAATAAAATTAAAGTAATGTTAGTTTTGTAGTTATTGTCTCCATAGTACACATCTTCCATTCTAAACCGCAATACGCTAAAATGTATATTAAATACATTTAATAAAATAGGTATAATAAAATATGTATACAACTATAAAAAAATAAATATAGCGAGGTATATGCATATATAAAATATAAGCCATGTAGTGTGGAAAAAAAACAAACTAAAAAAACTATTTCACAAAATTCGAAAAAAATGGGACGCGGGAAAAGTCCCCCAGTGTTATTTACAATGAATTTAAAAAAAATCGTGAAATTAAAGCGATAATACAAGCCATATAAAGCGAAAAACACGAAAATTAGAACTAATTTCGCGAAATTGGAACAACAACAACAACAACAACAATAATAATAATAATAATAATAATAATAATAATAATAATAATAATAATAATAATAATAATAATAATAATAATAATAATAATAATAATAATAATAATAATAATAATAATAATAATACGAAAAAAGTGCCTCTACCTATAACCTCCAGTTTTTTTACGAAATCATCACCACAACCCTTTCATTTAGCTCTACAATTTAATTATATACTTAATGGCATACTTGATGTATGCAGTTTTTGTTAAATTATGAAACTGGTACTTCAAATAAAAAACAGTTTTATTTTCTTGTTTTGCGGCATCGTATCTTGATGTTAATGCTGATAAATTCGTGAGCAACAGTTTCTTTATTTTTCAACAAATAACAATAATAATAAATTCTATGCATTAATAAGATAAGCTGCCACTTCTTAAGTTTTTTCGGGATAATTTACCCCCCCCCCTCCTCCAAATTTGAAATCAACACAACAATCTTCCTACATATCAAAGTTAGCGAACTTTTAAAAAGTACTCATTGTGCTAAAAAGTACTCATTGTGCTAAGAAGTACAACACAATAAGTGCATTCCGCACACATTAAGCAAATAAATTAACGGAGGGCAATAAATCAAACACATTCTTTTATCTCTGGTGAACGTTTTGTATCAGTGGAGATTCCTAGTAGGTTCAATTCTAGACACCTTAGAGTAAGACAGAAACACATCCGTTTTATGTATCTGTTCTGTAGCAATTCGTAGCAGGTGGCCTTTTACTTTTTGAGTTTCTATCCATTTTGAAGCATAGGGTGTCATTTCAGATCAAGAAAGTGAGAAACGCAAGAATGAAGTTTAGCACAGCATGAATAAACGTAACCATTCCTCGTTTATTTCAACATCCCTACACGAATGTGCTACAGAGGAACAAAGTAGTCAGCATGGTTAGCAAATAGGCAAAATGACCAATAGTTTTTAAAGTACATAATGGATTACACAGTTAGAGAACACATTTCAGAAAAAATTGGATCTGTTATTCTGTTTCTGCTTGAGTTCACATGTATTTTGTCAGCAATAATAAAATTACGTCTATGTGCTGGCCAAAAGGCTGCCGAAAAAAAGGACAGCATTGCACATTATCGGAACAAATGACAACCATATTTCATCCTGCATTTGTTTTTTAAATTCGCAGTTAGAGGCTGTAATTAAATGCAATGTAAAATGACGCCCATAACTCTATTGTGCAGTAAAACGGAATTTCAGAAAGAAAAGACAATGTAAGGGACCTTATACGGAATAAACACAAAGGCAATTGTGTCAAATGTTGAAAAGTTGCAAATGTTTATTCCAACTCGGCCTGGCAGCCATGTTGTACGGTATAGCTTTGCTTTCCCTCCAACATAATGCTGCACAACAACATAAAAAAAGCCAGACCCTTCTTTGTCCGCGACGAAGGTCAGCCGTTCCCCCACCCCTTTTGTATTCAGCCTCATATACCAGCCGTTCCAAACACATCCGTCCATGGCGCCAGCGTGTGTCGTACGGAAATTGTGTCACGTCCTCTAGGAATGCTCAGAATGTGGGTCACTGAATTCTGCGGAATCACAAACATTACTTTTCATAAGCAAACAAGACAACATCTCGGAGGCCTTGCTCCCCAAAAGAAGAGCAATACGAAACTTTTATTCAGCGTCCAAGACGTGTTAAAAATCTGATACGTAACAAACACAAGACTTTGTGTACCCGTCTCCGTTTTATTTCGACTTTATTTGAGTTTTTTTTTTTTAAGTCATGATACTACCATTTGTAATATATTGCAGCTTTTTCTCTCATTCCGTACTCTTTAAGGAAGAAAATAGGGGCTCTTACAGTAAAACGATATTATATGGTGCTAAAAGTACTTTCCTGTGAAATGTTATCCCTTTAAGACAGAAGCAATTCATGTTCTATGCGCTTTTTTTTAAATTACACCTACAAATGACTAAATGGCCGTTTTCACGCAATTTTCTCTCTCTCTCTCTCTCTCTCTCTCTCTCTCTCTCTCGCTATTTCTCCATATTCAATATGTAGGTATGTTCTCCTATAAAAACATAGGTAGCTATTACTCGGAAATGTTGCACCCTTAAATGTGCGTGACAGCGTATCTGATTGGGATTTTATCGCCGTGGTTTATTTTTACAAGAACAATGTACATAGGCCATTTCTCTTGTTTCCACATTACATGATTATAAGTAGGCTTACTAGGTCAGTTACCAAAGACATGAAGTTATGCACGTTCTGTGTGTGGAGCAGACCCGGTTCTCCACACTGTGTCTTCGCATGCACTACGAACGCGCATAACTTGAATCCTCTTTAATGTAACTGACCTCCCAAGCCCTAATTAATTATTATAAGTAAACGATGCATGAAAAATATTATGTACCTATTACTGTTCACTGAATTATGTACTTATCAGTAGTTTCTGTATATAAATTTATTTTACAAATTTTGTTTGACTCATCATTTTCAGATGTTGTCACATCATATTCCGACAGCGATGGGAAACCCGTTCATTGCGTTTTCACTCGGTGTATGAATGCAATATGCTTCTCTAAATATGTTATATTGTGCAAGTTAACTATCGCGCGAAAAGTTTCTCTGCATATTTACACACTGCGCTGTTGTTATGAGTAAAGTTCACATTTTACTCGTGTTTTATTCAATATCACTGTTGTACTTTGGTATAATAAAATATTTATGTAAATTAATCGTACAGGTGCGTTCTTGACTCAAATTTAACTTGTGTTGCACAAACTAAGAGAAGGAAGGAAAGAAATATTTCCATGTGCTACTTTATCTCACGTCATATGTTCTGATTTAACTCTTTCGAATCACAGATTTTGGTCACTTGATGAGGTAAATGTAATGGTCAAGAGCGAGTTACCAATCCAGGCTATTGCAGGAACTTGATTTAGTGCATCTGCTAAATCAGCTTCATTCATAATTCAGTTAATCCTGCATGTTATAGTATGTATACTTCTACCCCTTCCCCCTTTGTTTAGCAGGTTTTCGTTTAGACACAAGTCTATGGAGCATTGCATTCATTCACTCACAGGAAACGCAGTCAAGGTCTATCAGGAAATGCAGTCCAACAACTCCTTGGGGACACGTGCGAGGCAATAATGTTGTCTCGACTCCTTTAATTTCTTATCTAGCATAAAGTTGAATGCAACAACTTTCAATAACACAAAACACAAAAATGTAAAATTGTAGAAAAGTATGCAAAAGTATTAATTGATTTTGATTAATAAAATAATACAAATTATCTCAAAAAACCATTGTACCTTATAAGGTAGCTTGTAGTTCTGTAATGTCACCTATATATTTTATTGCTCACTAGCAACATATTGTGTTAAATGTGGGGATGCTTCTATTCTTACTCTCCTATCACAATCTACCCATATGTCGAGTAACAGACAAGTTATTTAACACAGGAACCTTAAATTTCTAAGTGACAAAACAAAATCGAATCATTATCACTCTTTAATTCTTTCTTCCTAGTGTGCTCTGATTCTTTTTAATTCTAATCCGTTTGAATATCACTTTCGTAATGACTTTAGGATCGCTAAGTTACAGTTTTGACAAATATTTTCTGTAACAGTTTAGGCTAGCTATGAGCTTGCATTTCCTTCTCTTGGAATAATTCATTGATATTTTACAACAGAACCATCCTCAAATTGTAAACAGCATAACTGCAAATACTTTTGTTACTGTAACTCACAGTAATGCTGTTGTGTACTTCTGGAGTAGTCTGAATAAATGCAACTTGTAATGTTGAGTGTGCCTAGATAAATGAACTCAGCAAAACATAATTTTTTGCACAAAAAAGTGTTTATACTAAGTCACCGTGCTCTAATACGAAGAAGACTGATAAAATTCTGTTTCCAGAAAAGCAAGCAGATGCACAAATATTTTAAGGCTAAAGGTAAAGTATTTGATAAAATGTATATACATTTATGTCCTATGGTTTCCTATTTACCTATATCTATAGAGAAGGAAGTGGCTAAAATATATTTATCACTCTACTTCTTAATGTACGTTGTTTAATTAAAAGTGAAAATATAAACAAAACTTTTCGAGAAAATAACATTTTCCAAGTTAAAAATTTAGTCGAGTCGGAAAAATGTCCTGAAAAATCTTCGCCATCTATTCCGGGAAGATACTTAAACAACAACTTTGCGCATGTGCTACATGAATGTTTCTTTCTGTTTTGCTTCCGCATGGGCAATATGCATATTTTACTCAAATTTTATCTACAGTCTATTTTTTCTGCTCGAAACTTTTTGCCATTTCACTTTTCTGCTCCGAACCTTTTTCCCATTCACTAATTCTTCGGGTAACCCATTTATTCTTCGCATTTAGTGTCCAAGCCAATTTCTTTTCCTCTTTCTGCTCAGTTTAAGCTCTGAAACAGCTTACATAATTTCTTATTTTTTGCTTCCATTTCGCCACTTCAATTCTTCTGCATGTTCATATTTCATATGCATATAATCCTATTTTCTTCGTGGCAATATAACATTTTCGTACCACAGACGCCTCATCCTGCATAAAATACTGTATTACACAGTTATTTAGTGCATTTCATTCTTTAATTATCCGGATATTTCAATAAATAAATAAATAAATAAATAAATAATAATAATAATAATAATAATAATAATAATAATAATAATAATAATAATAATAATAATAATAATAATAATAATAATAATAATAAAACAGCAATAACTGCGTAATACTTGTGAGATCGAAGTCGGATCGTGATGTGAACAATTATCTTTTGGGCAGTATATCTACACAACATTTTAAGTAGTTTAAATCTACACTTACAATTGGTTGCACGGGCTCTAAAAAGTTTTAAGGGCAAATCTTAATTTACTGTCACGTGCATTTTCCTTTACCGCACTTTTTTCAGCATATTTAGTAAAACAAAATAATTACCATAGCAAAAGATAAAAATGCGTTGTGACTTTTTCTGGTATGTAATGAGTAATGACATCAGCATTTCACAAATACGGGCGTTCTTTCTTTTTTGTTTTAACTGTGCATAATTACTTAGATACAGAACAGTTAATTGAGCTTTTTCAGTAATTACGCCTTTCCGATTGTATTTTTACATTTATAAATTCGTTTTGTCGTTGATATTGTCATGGCTGCTCCTGTCATTATTTTCTGTATAATTAGTCCTAATACAACAAATATCTACTATTCTGCAGCAAAAAAGTCGCATTTACAATGGAAATAAAATAACGTCCCATAGCCGATTAGAATGTTACGCCCCCATGTTGAATTTCAACACAACAAAAGCAGATCAGCGATAAGAATGGTAAACACGTGAGCATCTGCGCTGTGACTCATTCCAAATACTTACTGTTCCGTTATATGCATGCATGAAAGAGTTCATATCTCACAGATGGCCTTGCCAGTGTTGCCAGATCTACTTTTTTGGAAGGAGATCTCCTTATATTTTGCACATCTACTTTTCTACTTTTGGTTAATTACAAAAATGCAAAATCTACTTTTTTAAAAATACAGGAAAATCTACTTAAATTTATCCTTTTTTAACGGCAATTTATAATTTCCTAACTGATACATAGTGCAGTAATGTTCATCAAGTCCCTTTCCCTCAGTCTCTTATGAGAAACAAGATAAGATTTAGACCTCTACGCCTTTAAGAAACGAAAGGGGCTTCCTATCACTTTATCAGTCCTATGATTTACAAATAAGTCGCTATCGCTACTAAGAGCTTCAACCCTTCAGTAGCTGCTCACCTCACCTCAGTTTATTATAAATATTGCCATAGTAATGTGCGTCTTTCACGTTTTGCAGTGCACACAGTAGTGGTTTTCGTTGTGTTAAATTTATGTGAAGTGCTTAGTGACCATGAGTGAGGGACCAAGAAAAAAGGCTAAGTACTCACAAACTTACAAATCCGAATGGGAACAATCCAGTGGTTTAAAGGGGTGGTTATTGAAAAGTAAAAAAGGAGATACGTTTGCATATTGCAAGTCATGTGGCATAGACATTAACATTGCTTCTGTAGGTAAAACAGGACTAGAAAAACACGCACAAAGTAACAAACATATAAATAACGCTAAAAGACTTATAGAACAGGGGACTCTGGTGAGTGTTTAAGAACAAATTATTGTATGTTTTCAGGCCTATATTTACGTTTTAGTGTTGAAATTTAAGCATCATAATGCTCGTTCCAACACAGTGACTGATCTAAGAGGGGAGGCAGGTGGCAATTTGCGCCGGGTAGTGGGTGGGGGGAGGGCCAAAACGTAAAAATGTGTTTGTTCAACACTTAAACTGTGATAAATAAGCTCTAAATAAATAATATTACTCACAAATTTCGCGTTCTCATATATTCGGACGAAGGAGGGTCATGGTTCGTTCCTGTTGCAATGCCTACGAAATTCTACTTTTTTCTCCGGTTCGCCTCTACTTCTTTCGCTCCAACAAGAATGGCAACACTGGGCCTTGCATTTGGGTTGATGGAAAGGAGATTTATATACGCGCGCACGAAATTATACTGCAGCTGAATATAGGCTATTTCCATATTATTTCCACGATAATCTGTGAAATCAAATTGCTTGAGCAAATAATAATAAAAAATTGAATGTGTGATTGTCATGGGATTTTATTCACTAGAAGTCATCGATTTTCACAACTGTTCTACAAATTATTCACAAAACTTTCACATCCACCTGCTTCTATAAATTATGTCTTTTTTGTTTAGGCTAAACCTGTTTATCTTCACTCAGTGTTTTCTGATGGCGATGAAAAATACCCTTCTAACCATCTTTTTAGCGACGTTCCACCATTTGTACTTCCTACTAGTCGTTGATCTCATGCTATTTTAATTTGCTTCCTCTGCTCTGCCAACATGTTCATTCCAATGTGTCTTTCTTTCTTTTGTAAATGTTATAATATAGGATTATCGGGAAGTCACTCCGCAGTTTCTTGTAACCAAAATTCCCCTAGACACGGGAATTCCGGTGGCAGCACTGGCTGCCGCGAGCCTATGGTTATTTATAACGTTCCGCGAAATGAAGTATATAATAGATTGATGTAATGTGTATACCAATACACATTAGTTGAAATAGTAGGTACACACATGTCGAGTGAGTTATGGCAAATGAAAATGTTTCATAAAGCCAGATTTAAATTATGTACATTCAGAGCATCTGCGACCCCATGCTCCTAACCTCAAAATGCTTCCAACTTTCTGCACATTGTCTTTCCCCACCCTGGAGACAAGATGAAGATGTTGGAAATTCTCACTTGGCCAAATCCATATAGAATCTTGTGACTGCCAAAGGACGCAGTTGACGTCACTGGTGTTGAAAGCCGGAACATTTGATTTACTAACTGGAAAATGTTGAGTAATCAACTTGTTTTCTAATTCCGAGAAATGTGGGTAGTAATGACGATGTTCAGGTATTGCTTGAATGTGCTCTACTTAGGTATATTATTATTAGAGCCCGGATGTTAAGCAAAACGCCTTAATAAATCAAAAGTTATGGAGATATAATGGTTTTGAGGTATTTGGAAGCAATAGAAGCCGTTTTTATTCTACCGATTTTATCTTTTTAAAGTCCAACTGCCTATTTGAATCATATGCACTTTACATTTTGTGCATTAAAAATCTGACGTGTTGCACTCACATGACTTTCTCTACTCTTGTACTAACAATTCTTACAAACTCTTATTCCTATATCTTCTTTCTTGATAGTTGAGATACACATTTGTGCAAATTATCTTATTGTTTATTTCCTTGTAGGTGCAAGGGGAATGTTAGAATACAGTAGGCTTTGTGCGATAGTCAAATGTTTGAGATTCTGTTGTCTTTGTACACTTAACATATAAAAAAATGAACAACGATGATCCATTTCACGAAAGTTCCAAGTTTTCCGAAACTCACACACATAACAAGGAATATCTCCGAAATGGATCACCCTACAAGAAAATTTATAGAGACATAAATTGTGTATTTTAGCAAGATCTACATTTTTTGTATAGTATAATTTGGTCTATCTCTAACGGTTTACCAGTTATGCAAAAGTCTTCCAGAGCAAATACGACTACAGGGGCTATAGCCAGAAAATTCAAGATATACATTTCATTTGTCATTAAAATATCTCAAACATATGACATTTTAATCAAAATCGTTAGAGCCATTTTCAAGAAAATGAAAATTTTCGAAAAAAATTCCATGTAAAGGGTAGTTTAGGGTGGGGCTATTTTCTTCAAAATCTTCGTGTCACATCCTTGAACGACATTAAACTTAAATACCAACTTTGGTTTTTAACCGACTTTTCGTTTTTGAGTTATGCTGTCCACAGACTGACAAACTGACACACACACGGACCTTTTTCTAAAAATGCTTTTTTTTTTTAATTCAGGGGGCCTCAAAACATGTATTTCCGGTGAAATCTCCACATCGAATTTTTGGGTGGAATACAATACTTTCCCTACTTACCAGTAGAGAAAGTAAAAATGGGGGAAAAAAAAAAAAAAAAAAAAAAAAAAAAGTTTGTTTTCAATGGATATATTACATTCAGGGACCTCTGGGCTGCACTTGGTTGTCCTTAATGATGGAATGTGACCATACTTTATGTTGTAATGTTTGCTACCTGCAAAGGGTTCAGCATTCCTTTTTGAAAGTGAATTCCCCAGTACCAGGAAGTAAACATTTGGGCGAATAGTGATGGTTAGTTACTGTCAACCGTGTCACGTGAAAGTGGACACGTAATTGAGTCAGTCATGATCACATTTGATGTTAGTGAATTTGATGCTCACGTGTTTTCAACAGATGGCACAGTTTTATTGCCTAAGGTTTGTGAAAATAGAGTTAACCATGAAAAACAAAATCTGACGTGTTGCACCCAATTAACTTTCTCTACTCTTGTACTATTCTTACAAACTCTTATTCCTCTATCTAGTTCATGTTAATCCAGATAAAGGTCTGTACAAATTATCTTACTGTCAATGTTCTTGTAAGTGTAAGGGGAATACAGTAGGCTTTGAACAATGGTCAAATCGTTTAAACTGGTCGCTATCTGAAAGGCTTTGAAATTCAGTTCTCTTCGCACGGCTAAAAATAAAAAAAATTAAGAACGACCTTCCATTTGAGAAAAGCTTAGTATTGCAAAACTCACACAAATAACAAGGAATATCTACGAAATGGTTCACTCCACAAAAAAATTCATTTGGACATAAATTGTGTTTTAAAGAGATCCTCATTTTTAAATAGTAACAGATTTGGTCTATCTCTTACAGTTTACGAGCTATGCAAAAGTCATCAAGAGTAAACCGGACTACATAGACTATAGCCAGAAAATTCAAAATATACATTTAATTTGTCATCAAAATATCTTAAACATAAGGCATTTTAATCAAAATCGTTACAGCCATTTTCGAAAAATTCTCCATGTAATGGTTACTTCAGGATGGAGAAATTTTCTTCAAAATGTTCGTGTCGTAGCCTGATATTCAACTTAAATAGCAACTTTGATTTTTAGGTGCCTTTTCGTTTTTGAGTTATGCTGTTCACAGACAGGGCGACACACACACATACACACACACAGACACCCACACACACACACACACACACACACACACACACACACACACACACACACACACACACACACAAGCACGGACCTTTTTCTAAAATGCCTTTTTTTTTTTTTTATTCAGGGGGCTTCAAAACCTATATTTCCGGTGAAATCTCGACATCGTACTTTTGGATGGAATACAATACTTCCTCTACTTATTATAATATTAGAGAAAGTAAAAAGCAATCTACATTGTTAAACAATAAAGCTTCCGCTTCTAAGAGTGACAAGAAAGTAGAACTGCTTTCAAGTGCAAAATTATATTCTAACAGCGTAACCGTTTTCATTCGATTTATGCAAATCATCAGCTGATGCCGGCAGACTAACACAAGCACATTTACAGCAATACTCTGTGGCACCAACAATAAATATGTATAATCTGAATTTTTAAATAAACTATTAGTTATGAAATAATTTATTATAACTTTCCAGTATGCCCTTTTACTTTCTCTAGTACGTATAGTAAGTAGGGGAAATATTGTATACCACCCAAAAATTCGATGTCGAGATTTCATCGGAAATGTATGTTTTGAGGCTCCCTGAATCCAAAAAAGCATTTTTAGAAAAAGGTGTGTGTGTGTGTGTGTGTCTGTGTCAGTACTTAGGTTTAATACCTTTCAAAGATGGGACACGAAGATTTTGAAGAAAATTGCTCCAACCTAAGCTACCCTTTACATGGAAAATTTTAATTTTCCCGAAAATGGCTCCAAAGACTAAACAAAATGCCACAAGTTTTAAGATATTTTATGGCAAATGTATAGCCCACATAGTCCTGTTTACCCTTGACGACTTTTGCATAGATGGTAAACCGTCAAAGATAGACAAAATCTTTATAAACAATGAAGATGTGGTTAAAACATACAATTTATGTCCAAATGAGATTTTTTTAAGCGAACGATTTCGGAGACATCCCTTGTTATCTGTGTGAGTTTTGGAACACCTCAACTTTCCTAAAATGGAAGATCGTTGTTCATTTGTTTATATCTTAGCCGTGCAAAGAGAACAGGATCCCAAAGTTCTAAAAGATTGGACTATCACTCAAAGCCTACTGTATTTCCATATTCCCCTTGCACCTAAAAGGAAATGCGCAATAAGATAATTTCTGCAAATGGTTTGGACTAACAGTTTGCAAGAATGGTTAGTACAAGAGTAGAGAAAGTCATATGAGTGTAACACATCAAATTTTTACAATTTATTGGATTTTTGCCTGCCTATTAGGGTCTTGGATGTAATGCATGTTATCCACAATTCATAGCATTCCCGGTGTCATATGTAACATTTTGAAATATTGGATAATTTTACTTAATATGTAGCAAAAATGTGAACGCATTTTCTACTCTACAACCTACCTATTGTATACAAAGTCCGTATACAAAGTTATATTGTATATAATTGCAGATAACAATAAATTATATTTCACTTCAAATGCATGCTTCGAGTTCCCTGTACAAAAGAAAAGAAAAAACATTTTAAATATTCCGTGTACGTATGCGTGAACAGTTCAACTGAAAAGGAAAAGCCAGGTAAATATTAAGTTCTACATCTTCCAAGATTTTCAAACCAATCCTATTGCTCCGAACTATCCTTTACATGGAAAGCTTTTCGTCATTTTTAAATTATTCAATAATACTTCTTTAAACACTATTTGTTTGAGATATTTTGATGACTAATAAAATGTTGATGTTGAATCTGTGGATAGCACTAAAGTACTCTTCATTTGGAAGGAATTTTGTATAACTTCGATAGCTGTGTTTTCAATGTGATTTGCTAAGTACTATTTAATGAGTATTTGCTTGCTCCAATAATGTTCTAGGGCATCGGTCTTTATTCTTCTCCTATGAAACTGCTCAAGGTAATTTGGAGTAGTGTATCTTACACATCCTACAGTAAGCTTATATGTATTTCATGACTAATAAAATTAAAATAACTTTATAATGATCCACCGTAAACAACAATAAATAAATAAATAATTAATCAATTAATAATAATAATAATAATAATAATAATAATAATAATAATAATAATAATAATAATAATAATAATAATAATAATAATAATAATAATAATAATAATAATAATAATAATAATAATAATAATAATAATAATAATAATAATAATAATAATAATAATAATAATAATTCGCTTTTAATCATCCCTTAAACGTTTTGCTAGTACACCATTGGTTTACGTTTACTATGGCATGAATGTAGGTTTTGAAGCCAACATGTTTGTGAGTTGTGGGTGAATTAC
Source organism: Tenodera sinensis (assembly GCA_030765045.1). Classification (NCBI taxonomy): domain Eukaryota; kingdom Metazoa; phylum Arthropoda; class Insecta; order Mantodea; family Mantidae; genus Tenodera; species Tenodera sinensis. The sequence goes on along the minus strand of CM060961.1, from coordinate 38,512,677 downwards.
ACGATATTATTGAAAATGTACATATTCAAACTGGTACATGCAAAGGAGCGTAACAAGTTCACCGTAACACCCTTCAATATCTACGTTGATCTAACGTTGAGTTTACTTTGCTATGCGCTATACAAAGATGTACAACCCTTGTGCTTACAAATAAATAATAAACAGCACGTACAGTTTACTAAAACCACAGGCTCACTTGTACCATTTTCTTAGCAGTAATCGCAATACAAATTTTATGGATTTTATCAAGAGAAACTCAAAACTGTTGTATTTTACTGACCATTCCACGATAAGAAGTGTAGAAGAACTAAATACAATAAAATATCAACAAAATTGTCTTGAAAATGTGTTATTGTACCAACTCACCATTACAAATATTCGGCGAATGACAGCAGCTCTTCTCTTGTTATCGGTTCTACCAACTATGCAATGTTCATTAAACTCTACTACGTCACAAACAAATGCTAGGGATGTATTACATTTTGGTTAGAACTAGCCATGGCTGGTTAAAATGCGTCATCCTGTGCCATTTTATTGGTCAAAAGTAATATTACACATTAAGCGTGAAGGTGAGCAATAAACAATATAAATAAATAACATTCCCTCAAGTAAACCAACGAAAACAAATGAAAAAAAAAAAAAAAACCTTGGCCATATATAAAGAAAAATATGGTTGGTTTTAATATTTGTTCATTAATAGTTGGAATCTGTAATTAATAGATCACCAAAGTAATCAATTTTTATAATTTATGTTAATAAAATAGAAAATAATTAATAAATAAAAAACATCGCCGAAAAGCTGCCATAGTAGCGAAAGGAATTAGGAACTACGAGAATAGAATTTGGTAAACAAATGAAGCCGTACTGCCCCTCTTTGATGAAGGCAGGCCACTTTTCCTTTCATGCCCGTGCTAACTACTTAGATGTGGAAAACAATAAATACATGGTAATAGCAACGTTATACCGTTACTTGCTACTGCCTTGCTTTGCACATCTCTACAATGAATTATGAACAAAATAAATTACTTTATCTTCTTCCTACAATAGGATAAGGTATAAAAGTAAGGGTATAGAGGGGGACTAGCACCTCGACCTGTAGGAGCCCTTTTGTACCAGGACCACTGACGGGGCGCCCCGTTAGTGGGAGTGATGGGGTAAGAGGAGACAGTGGGCGGTCGGACCTAGCAGTCACGACAGAACAGAGGGCAGGGTCCCGACAATACCAGATTTGGACTCCCAATAGCAGCTGACACAACGGGTCCCTCCCCCCCTGCAGGTTTACACATCAAATGAGGGTTCGGGATTCAGAAACTATCTTCGTTTCGGAGCATCCTTTATCCCTACCAAGCAATGTCGAGACTCCCGTCGACATTTGCAATGCTGCAACAGCCAAGCAGATGAAATGAAATGGGACAGAAATACGGGAATGTAAGTAACCTTCCCAACATTCGCCTAGCGGACCCCTGCACGAATCCACGGGTGGAGAAGGTCGGCCGCAGGGATCAAGCCCACGACCTCCTGAATGCGAGTTACGCGCTTTACCGCCTGCGTTACCTGGCTCAGTTGCGTATAGTAGGTAAGTAGGGGAAAATTACTCTGGAGATTTCATCATAAATATATCTTTTAACGTCCCCCACCGTCCCCTGAACCCCCAAAAAGCATTAGTAGAACAAGTGTCTGTGTGTGTATGTGTGTGCGTGCGTGCGTGCGTGCGCGCGCGCGCCTGTTCGTCTGTCTGTAAACAGCATAAGGAGTAAACGATTTTGATTAAAAGACTATGTGTTTAAGACCTTTTCAAGCCAAATGAAATGTTATCTTGAGTTTTCTGGGAATAGCCTATAAACTCCTCTTTTAATTCGAAATGCATGTTGTATAATTATGTAAAACTAGTAAGCCTTAAGATACAGACAAAATCACACTGCATCAAAAATATAAACATCTTTAATACAATTTATTTCAAATAAGTTTTTTGTAGCATGAGCTGTTTCCGAGATATCCGATATTATTTTTAATTCGTTCAATATTTTGTATTTTTTTTTTTAATTCATGACATTATTCACTTGTTTCTTGTGGTGTCAAATAAGGAGTACGGTTCCCTCTCTGACACTTGTAGCTGCAATGAAATCTGCAAAGAAACTATTCTGTACATGTGTACCTGAATCAAGATGAACTAGATAGAAAAATAAGCTTGTTAAGAATTAAAGTTATATAAGAGTAAATGATACTGGGTTGAGAAAGTTATGTGAATATGGTAATCGTATATATCCCTCAATGTTAAAATCAGTACAGGTTATTTTTTATTGAGAACTTCTTAGGTTTAAAGAATATTTGTGGGTGTATTTCCACCATCGCCTAAAACTTGCTGAATGAGCAAACAGATGCATGTGTCGAGTTGAACTATTATGTAACAAGAGTTTGAGTAGCATTTGTCGATATACTTCAAGTCTGGTAGTAATCAATAAAAGGAAGGTTAAAAGCTAAGCCTAGTTTCCAGCTATGAGTCAAGTGCAGCAGCACTAATGCCGAGGTTAGGCAAGTGCTTGCAGCGACAACGGAAGGCAAGTAAAAGAAGACAATCGTGCACGCCCCCGCTCACAAGCAGAGCTTCGCCTTGCCTGGCGGACCGCGGATACCTCACGACCGTGTACAGTCGAGTATTGCATATTCTGGAGAGACGGAACGTTGTCTCTGTGTTATTTCAGTGTTCAAATGTGTATATCAGACATTGTTAATATATAACAAACATGTACTGAGAAGCAGGTTATTTAATACAGTGTCAGTGAACATCTACTTCATTGTGTATCTCATTCGCGTGTTCTGAGCTCAAAAATGTCTATTTATAAAATGAACAAGGATCAAATTATGAAATTTGTTGAATTATATAAGGACTGCGACTGTTTGTGGGACACAGAATCGCCTTCTTACAAATCTCGAGATGCAAGGAATCAAGCTACGAGGCATATAAGTAAAGAAATGAAAATAATTGGATTTGGACCAAAAGAGGTGGCACAAAAAATTAAAAATGTAAGGACAACGTACAGACAGGAGGTGCGTAAAATTATGAAAAGCAAATCACGAGACAATATTTACAGACCAAAAGTACCGTGGTTTGATCTACTACACTCTTTTCTTGGATATCTTCCGAAGACACAACCACCGACGCCATCGTCATCGTCGTCGTCGTTTGATTTCCAAGAAATTCACTGTGACGACATCAAAATAGAAGAATCCGAAATTCATTTTAGCGACGAGGGTGACGTTGAAGACACAGTTTTCCGAGAGAACAGTACGGAACCGGAATATTACTCACAAAATGACACAACACGGGAAGCTACACTTGAAGAGAATTCTGTTATAATTCATCTGTCAAATGAACCTACAAAAATTCAAAAAGCGGGGCCAAAACAGAGTAATACTGAAACAGAATTTGATATTTGGGCTAGAAGCTTAGCAGTGCAGCTGAATAATATGGAACTAAGTCGAGCCCTGAAGTTGCAGCTGCAAATCCAGACGTTAGTTACCAATGAGAGGTTGCAGCATGAACTTAACAATTAAATCCGCCATCTTCATCCGCGTTCCAAAGTCACCTTGGCTACCATACAGGAGTTTGCAGCGACAGGTACAGTTTCAAATAAACATTTTACCCAAGTGTATATATTTAAATCAGTTAATACATCCCAGATCTGTTCTACTTATACATGTCTGATTTTTTTCTCCCCACTCCGCTGTTTGAGATTGAGGCAACTTTATCTGGGTTAGTCTAGTGGCATTATTTCAAAACATGTGTTCATTTGATTTGTTTACCGCTTTCCTGCAATGTTCTGTCTGAAATCAAGGACTATGCTGTTCGTATGAAAGAAGTACTACATGGACAGTAACATTACCCTTGAATATCAAACACTTACAAGAGTACTTTCGTATCGAGAGGGAATGATACTCGTTTTCTAGGTTCTTTATTCCCGACTGCCAAAACTTGAAAAAAAAAAATTAGTAAATTGTCATTTAATAAAATTATTTTAAAACTAAACCTCATAGCCCTAGAGCAACTGCACTTTTATTCTGTTAGTTTAAATTTTTGATCCTTGTTTTGGGGGTTAGATCTGTAGTTAGCCGGTTGCATGATTCATAAATAGGTGTTTACTGCACAATACTCAGCGACGTGATTTTTACACAAGTAGAATTATTTTTATTGCCAACATGATGATGATGATGATGATAATAATAATAATAATAATAATAATAATAATAATAATAATAATAATAATAATAATAATAATAATAATAATAATAATAATAATAATAATAATAATAATAATAATAATAATAATAATAATAATAATAATAATAATAATAATAATAATAATAATAATAATAATAATAAACCATAACAGTAATTAAATGGGAAGGAGGACGCACTAATTATATAGATTTAATTCTTGAACTATTGAACTAAAGGTATCAGTTGATGTTTTGAACTTAATCAGGTAAGTTCTCTGCTGCTAAGAACCCGCGAAATTATTCGACAGTGTCAAAATCTCTGTTTCGAGTGCTTCAGCCAGGTGACGTTCCAACTTTTGTCCTACAAAAATTTTATGAAATTTTCGACAGTTTTGCAGGATTGTTCTTTTGTTTTATGATTATAATTATGTCCCAAATTATTTATTTTATTTTCCCATAGGTACCTACAGATTGACGAATAGCATCTAACGCAAGTACAAGATACGAAAGTCTGCTTTCACAGTTCCACGTCATCTTCTAGCAATATTACCGTTATATCAAGACTCCAGTTTTGAAAACTGCCCTTCCTACAGTTCTGCAAGTAATTGAAACGGTTGCCCTTCCTACCAGCGCTGCCAAATGTGGTACACGCATCTCACGCGCTCTTATGTACAGAGCCTCTGCCGGTACACGCACTACGCTTGGCAACAGCGCTCCGCTTGAGCATTGGCCAGCGTTCACATGTCTAACTTTTGCGAGCAGTATAGTCATGGCAGGTGATCTCAAAGGTTGATTTGCCACTCATACCTGTCTACAAGGGTGAGGGGCGTAATCTGTATGTAAGTCCAAAGAGACTATCATTCGAACATTTACTTGATCGTGATTTTTTTAAATTTTAAGCGCGCACAGAGAACAGGATCTCAAAGCCTTAAAAGATTTGACTATCGCACAAAGCCTACTGTATTCTAACATTCCCCTTGCACGTACCAGGAAATAAGCAATGAGATAATTTGTACAATGCTTATCTCAACTAACACGAAGAAGATATAGGAATAAGAGATTGTAGGAATGGTTAGTACAAGAGTATAGAAAGTCATGTGAGTGCAACACATCAGATTTTTAGAAAATGGTCCGTGTGTGCCAACCTGTGGACAGCATAACTCAAAAACGAAAAGTCGGTTAAAAACGTGTTTAAGTTTAATGTCTTTCAAGGATGCGACACGAAGATTTTGAAGAAAACTCCTCCACCCTAAATACCCTTTACATGGAAAATTTTTATTTTCTTGAAAATGGCTCTAACGACTTTTATTAAAATGTTTGAGATATTTTTATGACAAATAAAATGTATATCTTGAATTTTCTGGCTATAGCCCATGAAGTCCTATTTACTCTGGATGACTTTTGCATGATTGGTAAAGCGTAAGAGATAGACCAAATCTTACTATATCAAAAATGTAGATCTTGCTAGAACACACAATGTATGTCCAAATATTTTTTTTTTCTCGAGAGTGAACCATTTCGGAAATGTTCCTTGTTATTTGTGTAGGTAAATTTTGGAGAACTTATAGTTCCGTCAAATGGAACATCGCTATTCATTTTTTTATATGTTAAGCGTGCAAACGAAATTTGAAAGCTTTAGAAGATTTGACTATCACTCAAAGCTGTATTCCCATATTCTCCTTGTACCTACAAGAAGATAAACAATAGGACAATTTCTGCAAATGTTTATCTTAACTAACACGAAGAAGGTGTAGGAATAAGAGTTTGTGAGAATGGTTAGTGCAAGAGTAGAGAAAGTCATGTGAGTGCAACACATCAGGTTTTTAAACAATGTTTTGATTAGTTGTTTGACAATATTATAATTTGAAATAGTGAACAAAGCTAACATTTTTAACTACATTACTCTTAATGAAGGTTGCTCAGTCCCAAATCTGTTGTCCTTCAAGAACTTCACATATCAATATTCCTTGGCACCACAATGTTGTAGGAAATCTCAGAACCCGTAAACAAGTTGGTACCTTTGATCTCTTCTCTCTGCAACTTGTCTATCCGTCTCAGTGAACACCAATACTGGAAATATGATCCTATACAAGTGCAACGTTTAGTAGCATTGACCAGTAAAACCGGCAATTCCAGAAAAATAGAAGTGCTTGCTTGACACAAAGTGGTCAAGTGAATAAGTCGATCGGCTAGCGCTAGACAAACAAGGATTATTTGTACCTCAAGTCTACCTGCTTAACGGGATTTGACACGAGACAGCATTACAGATTTATTATCTATAAACAATTGTGAGAATACTGCTATACATTGTAACAAAACTAGACATTACTGGATTCTAAATCTAAACCGACAATAGTGTTAATCAACTTAAAGATACTAGTTAAATAAAACATATTTTAGAACTTTTAGGACCAAAAGTATAGCGACAACAGCAACTTTGTCCTTTAGTTATACAAACTAAAAGTAAATGAGAAATCTCACACCGTGTTCTACCAAATACTAAAGCTTCAAAAATACTTTATTTTGTGGTATTCATATAAAATTAAACTTACCTACGATAGACCTTTTAAGAGAAATAATCTACCACAAAGCAATATGAACTTGGTTGTATGCACGATACAAAAAACAAAACAACCTTGTATACTGAAAGTATTAATGAGAGGGGGGGGGGGGGGGAGAAATCTGATGTATTGGATTCACATGACTTTCTCTTGTTCACCTTCTACTACTGCTACTCTCATAAAAGCTTATAATAAGCTGCTTAATGTTCAACCTAATTCTTGATAATGCAGATAAACCTTAATTACTTTCACATTTCATTGTAGAAATGAGGAATCAGTGGGCTAAAGCAATATAAATTCTTAAAAGCAGGTCGCTATGTGTGGCTTTAATGTTTCATACTCTTTGTATGACCACAAGAAAGAATGGCTCGGAAATGGTTAATGCCACAAAAGATCTCTTAGATCTTACTAATGATAAAAAAAAGTCATTCAGAATGAAGTGCTACACAGGCTATTGGCAGAAAATTCAATACACCTATAGTACATTTTATTTGTGATGAAAATATCTTCAACATAGGGTATTTAAATCAAAATCGTTCAAGCCAATTTTGAAAAAATAAAAAATAAGGACACTTCTTCCATTTAAAGGTTAGTTGGGCATGAGGGGATTTTCTTTATAATCTTAATGGTGCATCCTTGGAAAATGCTGACCTCCAGAAGAACCTAGAAGTGTGAATTCAGTAATGAATGTGGGTGAGTAAAGTACTGCAACCTTAAGCAATTCTTTCTCATGTTAAAGTCCCTGGTATGACCAAAGAGGCCTAAATAAATGAAACAAAGGAGAAACAATTCTCTGAGATTCTTTAGATACACTGCATGGCAGTTCAACCGGTGACAACTTGTATAATAAATATTTGGAAAATGGTTAATGCTAGAGAAAACGTTATTTGGAAAAAAAAAATTAAATAGTTTGTTGAACTGTAAATGTTTCGTAATATAACACGTTTCTGTCTGTCTCTTGCTGTTTACGATTTACTCAAAACTATACATAATTCATTCAGAATGATGAGAACCTCACAGGGTACTCTTAGAAAACTCAAAATATATGTACCTACCTTTAAACAGTCATGCAAATATCTTAAACATATGATATTTTAATCAAATGCGTTTGGACCCATATTTGAGAAAATCAAAAATAACGAAAAAGATTCCTTAGCCGACTTTTCGTTTTTCGTTTCAGCCAACTGTGCGATTCACAGACTCCCTTACATTTTCCCACAAATGATTTTTATTTGGGAGTGCCAATGGAGCTCAAAATATTTATCTCAAAATAACCTATTTCGAGTGTTTTAAGTACAATATTCGCTCGACTCACCATTACTAAGCAGTAGACAAAGAGAAAAGGAGATTCTCTGACCTGATAGCTTTGAAGAAAGAAGGTTGGTATTTCTGAGGAAGCGATAGTTAAAACGTGATGAATTCCTTTATACACCTCCACTATGATTGGTTGTTACCTAACGCATTCTTACACGTGAATAGTGCACACTGAAGGACGCACCTTTGCGTAATAATCCTTCAGAATTACCTGGATAATAAAGAAAATAAATGCCAAAAACATCTCTACAAAGAGACGTTATTTCTTAGACATCGACGATGAATCGTGCTCGCCAGTATAGAACCAAAAAAGTACATACCTACAAGAAACACGTGAAGTTAGGTGGTACAAGTCAACTGATGCTTTTTTATTTCACGGCCATATGGAATTACTGGAGCGTGACAAAAGAAATCTGACCGTGGATCTATCTTCAAGCTTTGGGTTTAACAACTGCCAACGAACTAAGAGCCTTTGAAGAGAAATTTCCTTGCTACAAGCTGTGGTTGGTAGCTCATATCTCGATGTTTTTGTCTCGGTTTAGAAATAGTTATAATGCTTCGGGAACCATAGTGTCTGTCTAATCTTTGCTTCCTCAAAGGTTTAATTAACTTTTTAGAGACAGCTTAACGTCCCTCAGATAAATTCTTAAATACGAAGGCGAAGATGATTAATCAGTGCTCAAATGGGAACCGGAATAAAACAGCTGAGAGCTAAGGCGTTCCGCAACAAACCGGAAACAGTAACAAAAAGTAGAGCGACAACGGGAAAAAATGTACATTCACATGACTCCGTCCACCCATAATCGTTTATTTTAATGTAGCTTAAGCCAAATTATTCTTACGAAAGCTTTCTTTTTATCTAGCTATTTATGTCCAACTTTTTGGTCCAAAACATTGTGTACAACAAAAGTGCGTCGTCAGAGGTCAAGTGTTGGATAAAATTTTGTTGCATACAATTTATATCCTATTTTCTGTACCAAACCTGTTTGTATCCAATGCGATTGGGTTGCATCCAATTTTTTTATCCCACATGAAAATAGTCTAGAAATCCAGTTAACAGTATGTTTAAATGTTATATTCTGAAATGAGTTCAAATCTCCTGCCCATCATACTAAGATTAAAACCATTACAATTGTTCCTTACTTCTTTCGCGCTGTGGTAGATTGTCTCATATTTGTGTACTGGTGTGTAATTTTGCCTTCAATACGATGTAAAACGATGAGAAATAAATCTTCGTCAATTCCTAGAATTGCGATAGTTTTCCGGCTTCTCTAACCTCAATTGCTTTTGTAGTAGACCCAATATACTTCGGCCGTGTCCTGTTCTCTTGTTTGTACCCATGACTGTGTCCACCGAAGTCTTTTGCGCCTAATACATCTTTTCTTCCTACTGAGACTCAGGGAAATATATCCCAAACCTATATTTAATACAGCAATCGCTAAATTAATATTTGCGTCCGTCATGTTTATTTTTCACGCTCACTACGTGAACTGTCATTAGTTTGAAACAAAATGTGTTCTTGTGTGACAGACACTGTTTCTTTGGTGTGCAATTCCACTGTATACAAGATTAGTCACGAAACCGGCTTTAATGTACAGAAATGGTTCCATTACCCATTTCAAGTACAGGTGAGGTGGAGAAAACCGAATCGGCAAGTCCGATATTTTATTTAATCTGATGTGTTGCACTCACATGACTTTCTCTTCTCTTGTACTATTCTAACGCACTCTTATTCCTCTATGTTCTTCATGTTAGTTGAGAAAAACATTTGCAGAAATTATTTTATTGCTAATTTTCTTGTAGGTGCAAGGGGAATTTGGAAATACAGTAGGCTTTGAGCGATAGTCATACCTTTTAAAGCTTTGAAATTTGTTTCCCTTTGCACGACTAATATATAAAAATAAGTTACATCTTCCATTTGTGGAGAGTGTAAGTATTGCTAAAGTCACACAAATTACCACGAATATCTCCGAAATAGTTCACTACACAAGAAAATTCATTTGGACATAAATTGTATGTTTTAACTAGATCTGTGTGTTTTTTTACAGTAAGATTTCTTCTATCTCTTACAGTTTACCAGTTATGCAAAAGTAATTCAGAGTAAACAGGACTACCTGCGGTATAGCCAGAAAGTTCAATATGTACACTTAATTTGCCATAAAATAGTGTTAAACATATGGCATTTTAATCAAAATCGCTAGAGCTATTTTCAAGAAAGTCAAAATTTTCGAAAAATTTTCCTTTTAAAGGGTAGTTTAGGGTGGAGGAATTTTCTTCAAAATCTTCTTGTCACATCCTTGAAATACAGTGAACTTAAATACCAACTTTGGTTTTAACCAGCTTTTCGTGAGTTGTTTTGTCCAAAGACTGACACACACACACACACATGGACAGACAGACACACGCGCGCGCGCGGACCTCTTTCTAAAAATACTTTCTTTTTATTCAGGGGGCCTCCATACATATATTTCCGGTGAAATCCAATACTTCCTCTACGTAGTAGAAAAAGTAAAAAATTTAGAACTGGCTAAAGCACAATTTATGTCCAAATAAAGTTTTTTATAGAGTGAACCATTTCAGAGATATTCCTTGTTATTTGTGTTTGTTTTACAATACTTATGCTTCCCACAAATGGAAGATCGTTATTCATTTTTTTATATCTCAGCCGTGCAAAGAGAACGGAATTTCAAAGCTTTAAAACATGTGATTATTGCTCAAAGCCTACGGTATTCCCCCCTTGCATCTGCAAGAAAATTACTAATAAGTTCATTTCTACAAATGTTAACTCGACTAACGTTCAGAAGAAAATGGAAAAAGAGTTTGTAAGAATGGTTGGCAGAAGAGCAGAGAAAGTCATGGAGAGTATCACATCAGATTTTTGAGCTATGCTGTTGATAAACAAGACAAACATGCGCATCTGTTAATTGAGGGGGCTACAGAATGTATTTCGACATCAAATTTTGGATGTAGTATTAACTTCCTCTTACCTACCATAGCTAGGTGACTGAGAAAGTAATTAAGCCATCTGTATTAAAACGTGAGGGCTCACAATTAACAGAAAGTATGCTTTGCGCCTACTGCAGACAGCTGTTTTAATTTAAGGAATCCATGCTATCCCCTCCTCTTTAATTTAAAGTGCATTATAAGAAATCTTTCAGGTGTACAGATACGATGCATAAAAAGTCGATGAATGCTTCGTTGAACTGAGGTTTAACCCACATTTGGAATCTGGATCCTCGAGATGACAAGGCAACTGCACCTTACAAATTACAAACACAACGTTTTAAGTCCTTTTCTAACTTGTCTAGTGATGTGTATTGTTTCCTTGGGAAACTGGCATAGAAAGGAGAAATACATTTTTTCAAAAAGTACGTTTTTAATGAATTATGTGTAACCGAGGAAACAAGACATAAACGCTTCCTGAGAGTCTCTAAGTGTACAGTTTGTGTGAAATATATAGTCGTTATGTAAACATTAGTTAATAGTTTTCTCTAGGTTGAAGGTTGGATCTCCACTGTTATTGGTTTGAATTATTAAATTATTTCTTTAAAGTTCTGTTGCTGTTCACTCGTTTCTCGTTATGTCATGAAACAGTATGTAATTTCAAGTTCAGCATATAGCTACTACCTTTTAAACATCTGACTGCCGATTCGATTACTTCTATCCCCCTTGTAATTATAAGAAATTAGTAATGAAACTAGTTTTGAAAAGGTTTATTTCAGTTCAAATGAAGTGATAGAGAAGTAAGCTTTCATAAAAGTTTGTAGAAATTATATAAAATAAGCAATGATGGGAGGAAAAGGGTATTGAATGTTTGTAGGGGTAAGTCGCTACTCGCTTTTTTTACTACTCATGCAAAAGAGTAGGAAATTTAATAGCCATCACATAGCGATCCGCGTTTTAAAACTTTGACCTTCCTAGTTAAGCATGTATGTACATAGTATATCCACGACGACATGCTTAACGAAAGTTTATCTCGATTAATATAAGCTCTTTTAACATTGTTTATGCATGAGTGATGAGGATAAACATCTTCATTGATGGGTAGCGTATGTACATAATTACAATCATCTATCCTAGAATAATTGGTTACTTAGAAAAAATAAAATTGTTGTAGGTTGCTTTGTCATAGAACGGACAATTTTGGTGTGTACCCTGTATTAAAACTCGTTTACTGTCTTTCCCAAACGACTACACTCATCCTTTTAACGTGAATGGCAAGTTTAATATTAAAAGGCTTAGCTACGAAATGGCAGCAAGCTTAGTATGGGCCACTTGTTTACCTTACAAGCTTATTCTTTCTTTTTTTTCGGCAGGCTAATGTGACGGGCGAAATGCATTTATGAGGAATGTGGTGGAGGGAAGGTTTTCCAATGTTGCCATGCTGGCGTGCTGGAAATCAATACCCTAAGCCGGAGGGGGGAAGGAGGGGAGGGAAGAAGCGCTATACAACTCGTCTGGCTGGGGTTTCATTCACCAATCACAGCCTATTATTGTCATCATCTGGATATTATCCAGCTTCAACTCAAAATTAGGAATAAGAACTTCTGTCATAGGCACTCCCACAAAAATTACCTGACAACGCCGAGGACCATCTAAAACACAAACACTGCCACTCGGACGTATTTCAAAAGTGCTCCGTTGGCTCAAGTGGAACTATCAAATGAAAATATCTGTAATTATTTCCGGGACCTAATTTATTTTGTTATAAATGAGAAACCCATGGAATTTTCGTTGCGCTCTACATGTAAGTAGTTAAGTTACAGAGACAATAATCAACCAAAGAGCTCATACAAAGAAGCAGAAGAATACATTTTCAAATATGTTATATATTATAGATCTCGCAAAAGAACAACTTCTGGCTAGAACATTTTAAATAACAACAAATATTTAAAAAGATTTGAAGCTACTGAAAGAATGGTTTATTTTACAAACATTGTATGCTTCTTCTTTGTGTTATAATAACAATTTATCGAGAATTTGCCAATCATTAACGAAAATTAAAAATATAACTTGTCATGTCAATATTACAAATGGTAATATTTTGGTCAAAACCTTTAGTCATTTGTTTAAAAATAGAAAGTAATGATATTTTCCTCATGGAAAGGGTTGTTTAGGGTGCGATTATCGCCTGTTTTTGCATTCATCCTACAAATTATTTACGCGATCATTTTATTTCGTTTTATATTTCTATTAATCACGGTAGTAACCGCCAGAAATTACTACTTCATGCATAATACAACTCCTCATACATAGGAGGCTAAGAAAACAGTCTTTTTGAGAAACAAGTCTATATGCCATAGATGCTATTAAATCTCTTTGAACGACTTCTTTGGAAACATTTCAAAAACCACAGTTGAAAACATTTTTTAACCGTAAATATTTCGAAAGCGTTTAACGACATGAAAAAATGACTAATTGTATATTTTAACATGATCTACGTTTTCACTCTGGTAAACGTATTTTTAGATGCGTATGATTACATAAGCTTTAAATTCTAACATAACAAACAAGTCAGGGTATTATATCTCAAGAGAGAATCTAGAGCACCACTTGAGATTATTTTTACGACATTTGTTATATTTTGCGAATAAAGCGATAAAAACATCTCAATAAAATACTCATAAAATATGAGTAACTATAAAAAATGTACTTAAGTTAATTATACCCAGTCCGACATTTTATTTTCTGTAAACAGTGAATAGCTAAATGAAAACAGAATAACACAGTTGGTGACTTTAAGAGAAAACATTTTTATACTTATAATTTAGTGAACTTTGTTATACAACATTTAAATGTTACAGTTTTGTTAATAAAATATAAAACAATTCAAATAATTACACCACTTGTGTTGAGGATGCAATCAAACTGTAGTTGATGTAATGTCTTTTGTATTTCATATTTAAGAAAGGATGAATACATATGAAATCTGGTATTCTTTCTTTCTATTTTACTTTCCCTCCATGCACCCAAAATTTGGAGATTTCAAAGGAAACACATGTTTGGAGGCCCCCGAACAAAAATGTTCATAAAAATGTGAACAGATAACTCAAAAACGAAATACGGTAAACTAATAAACTTGGTACTTAAGTTCAGCATTTTGCAAAGATATGCAACACGAAGAGATGTTCAAGAAAATTCTCGTCCCCAAACTAACCTTTAAATGGAAAAGTGTTCGATGCTTTTTATTTCCCCAAAAATGGCTCAAACGATTTTGATTAAAATATCGTAGTTAAGATACGTTTATATAAGACATAAAACGCATATCTTGAATTTTCTAGGTATAGTCTGTGAAATAATTTTGTACAATTGTCGAAAACGCTAAACGATAAGAGAGAACAAAAACCGTCCCAGGTCCCCTTATCTTTCCGTGGCCAGGGTTTGTTACCATGAGTAAACATTTGAAAGTTGTTTCCCCATGTTTTATATAAGTAGATACATATTGCTCAATTTGAAATAATACCTAAATAAATAATATATATTATTTATTAATTATTATTATTATTATTATTATTATTATTATTATTATTATTATTATTATTATTATTATTATTATTATTATTATTATTATTATTATTATTATTATTATTATTATTATTATTATTATTATTATTATTATTATTATTATTATTATTATTATTATTATTATTATTATTATTATTATTATTATTATAGCAATAGATGCGTGCGAATATTTTTATAGAGAAAGTCATGTGAAAGCATCACGCACGATCTTTAGAAAAGTATTTTATGCAGTGGCAGTAGTGGAATGTTAGCGGTATAGAAAGTAAAAGTAGACAGTCGCGAAGAGAAACAACTGCGTGTTGCCGGGTGCTAACTATAAAGGGCAGGAAGGTCGGTCGGCGACAGCGACCCATTATCAGAGCCTCTGTATTAACGACATCCTCAAGTACGACGGAAGGAAAGTGGCTCTCCAAGTTGAATGACATTTCAAACACGTCACATCCCTCACCTCATACTTATTCAATAGTCAAGTTAGCACTTCACTCGTTTATGACAGTGCAGGAGTGCCAACTGCGCACAGAGAAATGACGTCTTATATCCGCGGGCAGGAAGCATGCCATATTTATGCACATGATCCTAAATTAGCCACTGCAGTTTCAAAACATCTAGGAGCTATACCATAACGCAACTTCGTGCAAATATGTATCTCGGAAAACACACAGAGAGAGAGAGAGAGAGAGAGAGAGAGAGAGAGAGAGAGAGAGAGAGGAGTTAGAATAGCAAGGACGATAAAATATGTGTGGGATTCGCCGACATGCAGATCTCGTTAACACACACAAATTGTGCCATTTTTTGGTGGCAATAGCAATTTCTCAGATATCTGTTGCTATTATTTTTAATTTCAATAAATTTACATTTTTAATTTTTTTTTTTATTCTATTTATATGCCGTGTTTAAAAACGGTCATATCGGCGGCTTATTAAGCTCTTGGAGCAATTGCTCAAGAGCAATGGTGATCACTCGCTTAACGGTGGTTTTGAATTTGGTTTCTATTACTTTGATTTTAATTTATCACACACACATTCGTACTTCCAGACTCTAGAGAGGAATAATCCTAGTGGAAGAAAAATTCCCATCTTCTCAGCCGGGAATCTTACCCGGAACCCCTTGCACAACAGATAAGTGCTCTAACGACTGAGCTACGGGGCCAGCAGGGATTCTTTTGTGCCTTAATATGCAGAATCCTGTCTTGGTTCTTCGTCGTGAATTAGCACTGATTCCATAACATGAGCAAAGTTAAATGGAAATCTGGTGTTGAAAATATTTTTAAAGGATGCTCCTATAGAACTTCACAGCCTGTGACAATTTTATTCGAGTTTTTTAAAGTTCAGTATATTTTAACTCTTTTAAAGTATTTATTTTAGAAAGGTAATATTTTGGGAATGACCTCACACACGATGGAAAATTAAAAATCTTAGATTTGGAAGGATACTTAACATGGGCGTCGACTGACTTTTTTCAGTATATTGGAAGTTTGCAATCAAACAATATTAATTCATTATTCTGTTGTCAAAATTTATAGTCTTTGTTGCGGATAACCATATCAATTTATATTTATATTTCCAAGGGGGGCCACGGACCCCTTGTCCCCCTCCCCCGTTTGCGACGTCCATGATACTTAAATCCCCTTCTTTAAATTTAAACTTTGGTTTTACGTATTCCTTACAACTTTCCAGAAAATAACCGTTACATATACGTATCATTTCACAAAAACATCCCTAAAAGTAAAATCATAGACACGAAACTTTAATAACGGGTATGCCCTTAAATATTCTAGTTGACCTATCAAGAACTTGGTAAAATATTCAAACAAATTGGATGTAAACTCTATCGCTGGGAACATTTACAACAAAAATCTGCAGAAAAATTTCGAGAAAAAAGTAGATAGGTTTCAAAACACGCTTCCAACTCACCAGAATATTGACTATTTAAATCGGGTTGAAGGGTATTTAAATATGAAAGTGGTACAAAATGCAGATGAGTCTACAAGTTCTTATGACAAAAGGAAATAAATAAAAAGCTTTAGAAATTTTGTCAAAATATCAGTGGAATAGCCCCTTAAACAGTTTTCCAGTTTACGTTCATTGCGGGGGGAAGGGAAAGGGAGAAGTTCACAATGACAAACTGCAGACAACGTAGTTTAAAGGATCTCAAGGTACAATATGATTGTTATGATGAATATATTGCTATAACAGACTCGCCCTGTCTGGTTTTGAAACGAAAAAAGAAAAGGAAGGAAATACGCTGCCTGGGACAAAGGAAGACCATGGATATTGAAAATGCGGATCCCTTTGCACTCAAGATGGGAATTTTTAAACAATTATAATAGCTATATGCGTACATATAAATAAATCCGGTAAGATTAGAATTGTAGTCAATTCAAAACGAAGTAGTATGAAGCAATTAGTATTTATTACAATCTCAAAATAATGTTAACATAATTGCACAGGTCCTTAATTCTTCTAGCAGATTCCTGTCCATTATTAGCTACCTAAGAGGATATACCACATTACAACATTTTTTATCACCGGAAATACGCTTCTGGAACTCCTGGGCATGTTGCATGAAAACAAAACAAAAACATCAGATGTTACATTTACTTTACTTTCTTTAGCCACTCTCGTTTATTTTAACACATCTTCTACAGGTTACACTTACGAAAGCTTAGTTTTTTATCTACTTCTCTTAAACGAGATAAACTTAAATTAGTTACATTACACATTTCGATGTAGATCCGAAGAGGATAGAGGCAACTTAATTGATAACAAGATGCTTGAAAGGGACCTAAAGATTCCACACGCTTTTCATGACCTCGCGAGAAACAACTGAATATCCAGAGCATTTAATAGTATACTGGGTACTAAGGACTGTAAGTGAGGCCCCGCAGGGTCGTGTTTTCCCAAGCATTCGAGAACTGATAAGTAGGGCCCGGAAGTTCATACCCTTAAAAACTATGAAATATGCATGCAAATGTGCTCTAAAAACTTGATATAGCAATAAATATGAACTTAGATACACTTCATGCAACTATGTTCAAATAAATTAAATTAGGGAAAATAGCATTTAATGTGCATCCTGATTTAATCATGTAGCTGGTTGCCTCTGTGACAAATAAAAGCGCCCTATCATATTTAATTCCATTTGACTATACTAATTTTAAAGAATCAATTACAGTTGTCATTACATTGGTTATAACTTCCAAATTTACCGTTGGTTCCTTCTTGTTAAGGGCACCAATTATTACACTGTTTCATCTATGGAAACTCAAACTCATTTTCTAGTTTATCTGGCATACATGATACAACATTGTCATGCAAAAGGGTTGCTTAAGTTTTTCGTAATGTGCTTTCGCTAGGTACATGATGTGTAATGTGATGTTTATGATGAAAGCTTTTCAAATTAGGATTAGTAAGTTTCCAAAGCCGTACATCAAATGCTAATAAATGCTTCACATAAATCGGAAGAAAGTTGATCAAGTTTGTATCCTAAACATTCTCCTAATTGCTTTTGCATGGCTTGTGTTTCTCACTTTTTTTTTCTTTTTCTTTTTTTCCTTCCAATAATTGCCAATGTTTTGCTTAGTTACTTATTGGGTAACTTGAGAGCATTTTTCACTTCCCACGTTTTTCTTTCTTTTTTTTTTTTTTTTTTTTTTTTTTTCGCATGCTCTACAAAACAATACTGTGCCGTTTGTACAAATCAAGTGACTTTCCCGATGTGTCTACAAGCTGCTCAGTTCGACATCTCTAATCGTCTATGGAAAAAATGATGGTTTTATGCTACAAAAACTCTAAAAATGATAGAAAGATGATGCTTCTATCAGAACAGCCAAGATATGCAACATCAAACTTGGTTTAATAAGTTTATAAACTTATGGTTCGTGCACATAACTCGCCAGAATTGTAATTATAACAAAGGAGAAAATTATGTAAATGCATGAACTTCCGGGCCCTACTGATAAGTAACTTACAGTTCGTGGTTAGCCAATTAGGTTTTGCAATACCTGAAGAAACCCTAAAAAGCAACAATAAATCAAAATTGCTTTTCCATATTTTATTAGACATTAAGAAAAATGAATTCTCAAATGTGAACAAATGAAAACTACATCTGTTTTCTCAAGCCTAATAATTTGTATATTTCATATAAAAATACAGGTTTCACCTCAAGATGTACAGAAGAAATAAACAAGAATTGAATCGCTTCTTAATGTTAACATGTCCATTTGCACATTTAAGTATTTCAATAAATAATTCATACGTTTGTATATGTTGTTAAGGATTCATTAATAACTTACTTTTAGATTGCTATGCTGTTGGGTGTTACGTCATTTCCTACTGGTACCGTAAGTATTAATGACCAGTTTTAGCCTTGTTGCCATGCGAATTGATAAATGAATTGCAAATTTGGCTTACACTACCAAATGTGTTAACAATATTAACTTATATCAAGTATTGCAAAACAAAATTACTAAGTATTAAGATAATCAAACCAATAAAACCTCAAATAACTCGCAAATAGCTCATGCTGAAAAAAAAATTAATTAAAAACATAAAAAGTTCTATAATTTTTGTGAACTATGCTTTTGTTTACAAAATTATTTGCTACTGAGGGGAACTTCACATGTTATTTTAAGAAAATTCAGGATACATATTTTATTTTCCACGTAAATATACTAAAGATGTGGTAATTCATCAAAACCTTTAGTAGGTACTATTTTTGAGAATATAATATAAAATATTTCGAAAAATATTCCTTGTACAAGGTGGTTTAGAGTGGGTGGATTTTCTTGGAAACTTTGGCGTCTTTGAAATGTATTGTATTTTATACAGGGGGTTCAAAATATATATTTCTGGCATAACCTCGATTTGGAAGTTTTTGGGTGGAATACTTCCTCTACCCGAGGTTCGCGTTCTATTAGCGGAGCCGGCCACTCTAACCATGGGTTTTTTTTTTTTGTGGTTTTTCTTGATTGACAAGGCGAATGCTGAGGCTTTTTCTCTTCTAGCACGAATTTCTTTACATCTCCGCACGCAAGTATGTATACACAGCTTAATTCTAAATCACAAAGCATGCTATATGCTCAACTATACACTTGAGTGAGAGGATACAAAGCAAAGAGCTTCTACAAAATCCCTCCTCGCTAAATAAATATTTACACGGAAAGCTATTCTATTTTCCAATAGTGACTAAAACATCATAATGTCTGAGAATTTGGCATATCTGCTCTAAATAGTCTGCTAGCTCTTCATTAATTCTCATAATGCAGTGCCTTATTTTGCATCTTGATCCGCGGGATGGCGGCACAGTGCCTGCCGGCAGCACACCGGTTCTTTGCCCCTTCCTAGTTCACCTGCTGCCTGCCAGTTGTGCGAGTTGATGCATTGCGAGCGCACGTGTTCCAGTGTTATCGTGTGTCAGGGCTGTAATAATGCCAAAAAGTGAGTTTACTTTAGAACACAGAATCTTCATGTATGATGCGTATGTGGGAACAAACTCTTGTAGACAAGTGACACGGCTGTTTAGAGACAGATTCCCTGATGTCCGCGCGCCTCACAGAGGCACGGTTCGTAACCTTGTCAACAGATTTAAAGAAACGGGTTCTGTTCTTGATCTGAAACCGAAAGTAAAGCCCCGTGTTCTTACAGAGGACAAACTCGAGGAAATAGGACAAAAGTTACAACGAAGTCCAAGAAAATCTCTAAGTACGCTAGCGCAGGAATTGGGGGTTTCACAATTCTCGGCTTGGAAAGCCACTAAACTGTTGAAATTGAAACCCTATAGGATAACCGTAGTTCAGGAAGTGCAACCACGTGATACTGTCAGCAGAGTAAATTTCTGCAATTGGGTGTTGGGTAAAGTTAACGATGGCTCTATGGACCCCAAGTTAATCTTTTTCACTGACGAAACATGGTTTTCTTTAAACAGCCACGTATCGACACAAAACAAGAGCTACTGGAGTGCAGAAAACCCAAATATTGTACACGAAATGCCATTGCATGACCAGAAAATTGGGGTTTGGTGTGCTGTGAATGCATACAGAATTATAGGGCCTATATTCTTTCACGAAACAGTTAATGGGCAGAGATACAGGGAGAACATTATCACACCATTCCTGGAAGAATTGTATGACATTGAATGTAAACAGGCATATTTCCAACAAGATTCGTCTACAGCACATACAGCCAAACTCTCCTTGCAATTAATTGAAGAAGTTTTTGAAGATAGAGTCATCGGTAAAGGAATATGGCCAGTGCGATCCCCAGATCTTACTGTATGTGATTTTTATTTATGGGGGAACTTAAAGAATAAAGTCTACCGGAACAACCCTCATACGTTGGAAGAACTGAAAGACAATATCAGAAGAGAAATTACTGCAATCTCAGAAGAAGAATTAATGCGAGTAAATGCCAATTTTCTTAAAAGGTGTGAGAGATGTGTGGCGTCACAGGGATATCATTTCCAACACCTCCTGTGACAAAGGTATGTGGTTATTGTAATTATCATTTGCATGATAAACTTATGCGCTTGAATTTAAAGGTCTGTGAATAGTTGACTCCGCCGGCAAGCAGCTGCCCGCCCGCCGCTGGAACCCTCCGTTGGCAGCGCGGATCACGGTCGAAAATATCGCCTCCTAGGGGATTGTTTTTACGGCCTAAGACTTCATGTAGCATGATGTATACTATCGCAGTATTATAAGCCTTTCTGTAATAATTTAAGCACAACATACTAAAGAGTTGAAGATGGATTAGGTTTTCAGAAAAGTATAAAATTCATAAAATGAAAAATCTTGAAAAACAAAAGTGAATTATAATGTGGTTTGTTCTTTCTGTATATTAAAAATGAGAATGGGCTGCTAGACATTTTAACATGAGGTTCTGAAGTTTAGGAGCTTGCGTACGAGTTTATCTGAAGTGTTGATTTAATTTAAACTTCTGTCTTAACATCGGGGCCTTTATGGCTCATAAATTGACCTCCTCACAGACGTCCTTCGGGAATATGCTTCTCCTATTTGAAAAATCTGATGTGACTTTCTAAATATACAAGCTCTCCAAACACCTTCAACAATTGAAGGCATTCCCTCATTTCAATGCTCTTTTAGAATCGAGAGTGCACAAAAGTTATACTCTCAGAGAAAATTACTACTAAGGTATTAAAATTACACTTGGTGAGTAAGATGTTCAACCTAAGTTTTAAAATAACACATAGACTCACTTCAGTGCGGAGTGATTCATTTTGCTGAGTCATAGGAGTTTTATGCCAATAAATACTCACCACTATCTATTAACATCTATTGCATGTGACTGCTCACTCACATCAGGTCAGCAGATTAGTTGCTCGAAATCTCCACCTTCGTTTTCTACGGTTTCTAGCATTTGCTCAAGAAGTCATCCATCATCCTCTTTGTTCCCTTTGAACTAACCTTTTAGATTTTTTTCTTTAGTTCATCAAAGGTATAGGGATTTGTCCTTTATATTTTATGCTGTGTTTTCCAGAAATAATTATCACTATTCCTGATGAGAATGACTTCTTGAACAGACAGTGGAGAAACACTGCCTGTTTGTACGTTTGTAAGGTCTTGCTCAAAGAACATTAAGTGCGACTGCAAAATGACTGGACATATTCACCACTCAGCAATTTATGCAAATAATGGATAACCCTTATGATAATGGCACGAGTGAATGTTTGTCCCACGAACGATAGTGTGACAATTTTCACAAGTATAATATTAAGATATTCTACGAGTCGGATACATTTAATTCACTCTTAAGTATTATAAATTGTAATTAATAAACAGTGAAATAAAACGGCATCCACAGCTGACATAAGCGAGAGAGCTTCTGCATATACCCGTAAATGGGACGTTAAATTATCTACAGTTTGCCTTGATAATGGCACAGAGGTGTGTTGAAACGATTGTTGGTGGTGTACTGAGTTTAACTCAATTTTATTGAAGTTATTAGTCTCTACATACTTTGTGTTATTTGTGGATTATATTGCTTCATGTTAATAGTTTCAGGTGTGTATAATAACTTATCTCCATACATTTCATTTGTTACTGCCTGGCGTGTTGAACTGCTAAAGAGCCATTTGCACGCACACTTCCTGGGAGAGAAGTGAACAGTTACTACGGCCTGTGGTATAGTCTGTTGTCAGCACAGCATGGTAAATAATTATACGTTCGATCTTCGTTATTCTATATTTAATAACGTACAAAGATTTTTGCATCTTAGTCACTCAAACTAAAGAATATAAAATGGCTTCATCTTCTCTCTTTAAGTCAAAACAACCTGTGTTATGTCATTGCTAGTATTGGCACGCGTATACTTTAATGAGCCAATTATGGACGATATTAAATACAGCGGCCGGTTTATAATACCAAGGCATTCCTTCATTGGAGCTCGCTGCGTCTACACCTCGATTCTGCGGGACCATTGGGAGCTTGGAGTGCTTGGAGTGCTTGGACTGCTTGGATCCTCGATTCAGGGGAATAAGCGGGAGAACGACCGCGGCGACGTGGTGGTGGAGTTAAAAACTACGCACCTACTCAGGTGAAAGCACAGTTTCGCGGCACGCTGCAAGACGTTTGACAGCAAACGGTAGCGTGTCGCACCAGTCATCACTTGCGCTTCTTCGACATCGATCCTGCTCCCGGAGGGGTGCGAGCAGGTACATAGCGGAGCCAGGTAACTATACCCCTTCCTTCATCACCATTCCCGACTGAGACAAACTGACTGACGGACCACGTGACTACGGGCTTGCAAGGCTGCAGCCAAAGGTGAGGACCCCTGGTCCAACACCTCAAGCCGTAATGGCTTGCCCAGGCGCCCCCTCCTCTAAGGAGGGGGTCCGGTCCTCTGCAAGCAGCCGGAGGGCAACCGTGCTGACCGACGGACCAACAACATCATCATCATGCATCTCTGTCCCCGAGGCGGTACCACCTGCGCGTAAAAAGCGCAAGTGTTCTGCCCCGCGACAGGTCATAGATAGTGAGTCACCACCACTGGTTTCCTATCATCCCTTCTCTCCCTCTGACTCAGAGGCAGACATGGATACTGACACCGAGGGCTTCACTGAGGTGAAGGGACGCCGGAGCAGGCGTAACTCCACGGGCTCTCAGCAGCAAGAACCACAGGTTACTACCCAACCCCCAACCAAAGGGGGGGGAGAAAATACCGCCAATAGTAGCGGATGCTTTCAAGGAGCATACAAAAACCATGCGGCTCCTAGCTTCGCGCCTGAAAAGACGCTTTGAGGCAATAAGGAGGCCACGGAAAGTCAACATCAAGACCTCCTCACTTGAGGATTTTGAGGCAGCCAAGGCTGTACTTCGGGAATTAAAAATCCCGTTTTACAGTTATTCGCCCATACGTCCTTACGTGGAAAGGCGAATAATCAGAGGCCTTGCCTCCGACTGCTCTACCGAGGAAGTCAGGCTGGCACTCCTCGAAGAACATGACATTACAGCAACAGTGGCCCAGCTGAAGAAGACTATCGCCTCCGACAGAGGACCTGAAAAGGTGCCCATGCCACTGTTTCTGGTCGTGGTGGACAAAGTGCGCGACCAACAAGTTCAGCCCATTGACACTGTGCGTCACCTAATCTACACTGCCGTAAAGGTGGAACGCTTTTACGGTAAGGAGGGTCCCGTGCAGTGTCGCAATTGCCTGGGATTTCACCATTCCAGCATGGCATGTGAGCGCCCGCTCGCATGTCTGCGATGTGGTGGAACCCACAGAGTGCAGGACTGCCCTAAGCCGGATACGGACAGGGAATGCGTCAACTGCAAAGGCGCGCACTGCAGTGTCTACAAAGGATGCGCGACGCGTCTGAAAATCATAGATAGCCGTCGCAAGGGACGTGCGGAAGCGGCAGAGGTCCGCCCCGGCGTTTCCTTCTCATACGCCCTTAATAGGGCAGAAAAGACACTGACCCAGGCAATAGTACCTGCCCCTGCCACGACTGAAGTTTCGGCACCACCTCCAGGCCATACAGAGGAGTCTGTTGTGGCCAATGCTCCTCCTAAACCTAAGCGGCGAAGGAAACACAAGAGCAAGCGTCAAGCCGCGGAGAGAGCAAGCACAGCTCCTCAACAGCCTCCCAAGGCGCCGGCAGAGCAGTCCACTGAGGCAGCTCTGGCACCAAGGGATACTGCTGTTACAGCCGGCCCACAGGTGACACCTGTGGTCCCCACTGTACCCATGACCCCCCCCCCCCCTGCATTAGGGGGAACGCTCTCGCAGGCGGATCTGGAGGAATTTCAGGACCTAACCCTGTGGTTCAACAACATAATTAACAGAATCTTGCCTGCACTTCGTAAATTCAAGCTGCAATACGAAAGCCCTAACCTGAGCCCCATGCAGAAGCATGCCCTACTGGTCCAAACCCTGGCCCAGCTGTTCCCTAACTCAGCCAAGTAATGGCCTCCAGACTTGTCCGGAGACCATTCAGGGCTGCGTTCTGGAACGCAAATGGCATAAGGGGCCATTACCCAAGCCTTGTTGAGTTTGTGCAGTCGTATGGAATTGACATTCTGATGGCCTGCGAAACCCACTTGGATGCTGCAACCAACTTCTCGCTGCCGAGTTACGTCACCCATCGGCCTGATCGGGTCGGCCGACCGGGGGGCGGTACAGCCATTTTCATCAAGAACCACATCACTCACACATCCTTCCCTATCCCACCACTACAACACGTGGAGGCCTGTGCCATTAGGCTTGCCATTGGCGGGGTGGACACGGTGTTGGTAGTGGCATACGACCCTCCTGATAACCGCTTCTACGAAGCTGATATTAACACCCTCCTGAACCTGCATCCTGCGGTTTGCATCGCCGGCGACCTCAACGCTAAGCATGCACATTGGCATAGCCGCGCTACCAATGCCAAGGGGCGAGGGCTCTACCGCCTGATCAGCGGTAACCCAAGCATTCTTGCGCATGGACCGAGAGGACCTACGTTCCATCCGGCACGAGGGAGGCCAGATGTGCTCGATATCATGGTCACCAAAAACATCCCTTTTCATCTAGACCTCTCAGCGGTCAATGAATTGGACTCCGACCATGACCCTGTCTTGGTGGATTCCAACATTGACCTGCCAGCTCTGGTCACTCCAGACTGGACATACGAGGTCGACTGGGATGCAGCCATCCATGAACTCAACCAGTCTGTGGACCCGCGTCCGCGTGTCGATTCTATCGATACACTGGAGGCGGCAGCCACGGCATTCTCCCAACACATCCGGGATGTAGTGCGTGCCCACACGCACCGCATTCCATCCGACATACCTAACCCTCGCACCATTCCCATCGAACTCAGACAGTTGCTCAAAGCCAAAGCAACTGTCCGAAGGCTCTGGCAGCGTTTCCGCCATCCCAGGATTGAAGCTGGTATTATTGCTTCCTAGTTATTACCTCGCCATTGGAAGCTGAAGTCGTTGGTGAAGTGATGTTGTTGGTCACGTTGATGTGGTTCGGTGTGTTATCTCCGGCTAGCTGAGCATAATCTCTTTATCTCGGGTTTGCGTGAGTGTAAAGGACAACCCAAGAACAACTTTGCATATCATTTATTGTTTATTACATATTTTCGGGAGATATGCCGATTCTATATGTGTATCTGTAGAAGCATCGCAATTACATCTGCTCAGCACGAACTGCACGAACTCCCGTACTGGTCTCTCGTTGAGTACTGACTAGACGCTTCTCTCTTACCCACGCCAAGAAGACCGTTCGCTTCCAATTTGAATGTCATGACGTCATCCAAGAAAGCCTCGTATCCAAAATGTTATTTCCTTTTCCCGCAATTTAGAAATGTCCCTTTCTATTATAACATGTTCTTTTATGAATTTTGAATATATAATTACCTTTTTAGGATTAAACGATGTTTACTTTATATTTTATTAAATATATCGCGCGACTTTTAAGGTTGGTATAACTGACTTTCGAACGTGTATTTTAAACTATGTGGTATGACGTCATGACTCGTTAATTTCAAACCAATAATGCGTTTATTCTACAAATTTAACGACTATCATTTACTCATATCTTGCTCACCTTACAACACTTCCTGCTATATTATCTATTTATGTTATTACTCAATATTTATCGCAAATCTCATATCCGGCAATTAAATTAAAACGTATCTTTTTCAAAAGCCCATTCGATCGGAAATCTAAATTTCGGTATCAAATGCCCCCATTTATATTATTTTATTATTTCATAATAAAATAATGTAAATGTCTTGCCCGAAAGAAAAATTAAAAATTACTCCTGTATTTTGAATAATCGGCAACACTCCCATTATATACAATTTTCAATTACACTGTTTTTGAAATTGGTTACTAACACATTTTCTCATTAATCTATTTAACATGACAAACAATTGTATACTTGACTAAACATTAATCCTTAAATACTAATTACAATATGTTATGGTTTCTTCTGTGAAGCTTTTTATATAAAGGTTAAATTTCAAGAGTCTTTCTTTATACTTCCTTCTTTTAGTTCATGTTTGCTCACTTCGCTCTCACTATCACTTGCACTGTGATTTTTCACTTTTGTTATTTTAACACATATCTGTACTAGATCCTTTAAGCACTAAAATGTACATATATTTATATAAATCCATTGCACTCTTTAGACAAGATCTTTCTTTGTCTTTCTGTGATAACTATCTATACATCTAAATATTTTAACAAATGTTTACAAATTAAATATTCTGTTTTCTCTCTATGCGGAGATGAACATTTTAACAATCTTTCTGAATCTGTTATTGTGAGCTCTATACAATATATTTTTAAGCTCTTTGTAGTATATAGCAATTCACATTCTGCATTCTTCATGAATATGTAAGTACCTGACCAATATATGATTTTCAAGTAAGCTAACATTTACATTTTATCTCAAAGCTGATTAGGCGCCAATATACAAATGACACTTCCAATTTTTCTTTTACATTAAATCAAGGTTCCAAGGCACCACACGGTTTCTTGTATGGTCGAAGGAGTTGTTTATGCCATCTTCCCAGACATTTTTCATTTTTAACATCTTTTAATTCATAGGTATGATAACCAAATTTGGATATAATTTCTGCAGGACCTTTATATAACAATTCCATCCTTTTGTTCCTACCTCTCAAGGCACTTGATAACTTATGGTCTTTAACTAGTACCCAATCGCCTATCTTAGGTTCCCATTTATGTTTTCTACTCTTTTTCTTTAATTTTCGCTTCTCTGCCTTTTTCTTGATTCGTTCAAAAGCAATTTTCGCTCTTTCTTCCTCACTTAACTGAATGTCATTAATTTTCAGTGTTTTTGGTACCCCGATCAATATTGGTTCTGGTTCAATTCCTAACATTAATTTTATTGGTGCAAACCCAGTACTTATATTAATGGTGTGATTGATAATCTTTTCTATCAATGGACAATATTTCACCCAATCCTTGTGATTATGATGTGTAAGTACACGTAAATAAATTCCTATATCTCGGAGGACACGTTCTGTTGGATTCCCTGATGGAAAGTATGAGGAACAATGATATAATTTTATCTCATGATTTTCTAGGGTTTCTTTAAAGATTTTGCTCCGATGAACTGTAGCATTATCTGTTAAGATTGCCTGAATCTTGCCATATTTAGGCACATAATCTTTTATTATCTTTCCTACACATGTTTTGCTGCTGATATTCCTAACAGGATAAATTTTAATAAATTTACTAAAAACATCATGAAGAACAAACATATATCTACATCCAAATTGTCCTACTGGTAGCTCCCCATGTGCATCAGCAGTAACTAGTACATTTTTCCCTTCTCTTATGATTGTCTGAGGTTCTATATCAAATTTGATATTAAATGGTTTGGCCCTTTGACATAAATCACAGCTTGAACATATTTTTCTCACTTTCTTTGCCAAATGTTTTATATAAAAATGGTCACTAATTACCATGATTAGCTTTTCACTACCTGTATGAGCTAGTGTTTTGTGATAAGCAAGTATAAGTTTCTCTTGTAAAGCTTTTGGTACCATTACTTTCCATTTAGGTTCAATTCTTCCATGAAATTTATAGATTTTTCCCTCATAAATACCTATATTATCTTTTAGATTTTCTGTGATTGGTTGTGCCTTTTCTTTCAATTTCCTAAGTTCATCGTCCTCTGTCTGTAATTGTTCCAAATTTCGAAATTCTTTAGCTAATTGAGTCCCTTCTAAGGTTTTCAAATATAGTATGGTTACATCATGTTTGTTGTCACTAATTGTATCTGGTATTGTATAATTGGTTTTCATCCTTGATAACAAATCACTAAAAATATTTTGACTTCCTGCTATGTGTCTGATTTCTATGTTATGGGAGGTGATCTCATGTATATATCTAGAAATACGTGTGCTTGTGAGTTTGCAAGAGTTCATAAATGCCAAACTAACATGATCTGTGTAAACTATTACTGGGTTGTTATATACATATTGCTTAAATTTTACAAGTGCAAAGTAAATAGCTGCTATTTCTTTTTCTGTAGTGCAAGCCTGTGATTCAGTCCTTGAAAGCCCCCTTGAAGCTACAGCGATGAGGTGATCTTTTCCTTCCTCATCTTTTTGTAATATGACACTACCATAACCTAGTCCTGAAGCATCTGTATAAATTATGTAGGGGAGATCTTCCCTAGGTTTTTCCAATAAAATTGACGCTGCAAACAATGTTTTTACCTTTTCGAAAGATTCTTGTTCTACTGATGACCATTGCCATTTTACATCTTTTTTCAAAAGTTGTCTTAATGGGGCTACTACGGTTGCATATTCCAGGATAAATCTTGACTGATAATTTAGAATACCAAGAAATCTTCTCAATTGTTTTATATTTTTAGGAGCTGGTATTTTATTTATGCTTTCAATTCTGTCGGGATTAGGCCTGATTCCCTCATTTGAAATAACATAACCTAAAAATTCTGTCTGTTTCACAAAGAATGCAGTTTTACTTGGCTTTATTGTCATGTTTGCTTTCTTTAACTGACTAAGCACATAATTGATATGATTTAAATGATCCTCTATATTTTCTGAAAAAATTACAAAATCATCCACATACTGAGCTACAAATTTCTTTATGGTTTCTCCAAAAATTTCATACAAAGCTCTTAATAGTGCACTACCACTGGTATTCATACCAAAGGCGCAAACTCGAAACTGATATAATATTCCTGAATGTAAAAACGCTGTATATTTTCTTAAATCTTCTCTAAGTGGGATCTGCCAAAAAGATGCTGTAAGATCTAGAGTAGAAAAAATTTTGCCCTTCTGCAATTTGTTCAATATTACCTCTACACTTTCTGGTCTAAATCTATCAGGTTTACAATGTTGATTTAGTTTTCTCGCGTCTAATGTCACCCTAATCTTTCCATTGGCCTTATTTACAATACATAGGGGATTCACAAATTCTGAATTCGAAATCTCAATAACCTCATCTTCTAACATTGACTTTATAACTGCATCTACCTCTTCTCTTATCGTACTAGGGATAGCTCTCGCTTTATGTGTAAAAGGTTTGATGGGTATCATCTCAAACGAATGAGTATAGATATTACATTTACCAGGTTTCTCAGAGAATACTTCTTTATTTCGGATTAATATTTCAAACAGTTTATCCCTCTGTTGTTCATTTAGTTGATCAGCCTGAGTTACTTTTTTTTCTCAACAATTCTTCTAAGTCTTCACTACTCTCCCTATCATAGTACCTAGTTGCATCAGAAACCCTCAAATTGTCTATGAAATCATTTTTATCCCATTCTACATTTTCTTTATTATCGACAATGTACTCTTTGACATTTACTTCAGTTAATTCCATAGCTCCTACTTTAACATATTCTACAAAGAATGTATCCCCTTGGATTTCTTCTTCCTCTTTTTCTCGTACAATAGTTTCTGAACTACTATCTTCCACAAAAGGCACTATAATGGTCTCATCTTCAACTTTCATTTCTAGAATCATGTTTTTAAAATTCACCACAGCTTCCCAGGCATAAAGACAATCACAACCTATTATAATATCTGTCACAAGTCTTCCTACAATCAGAAATAAAATTCCAAGTATTCTCCCATTTATTTCAACATTTATCATTGCTTGAAATTTTACTCTTTCTTTTCGTTTTCCCACAGCTAGCGAGCAGTATATCCCATTAACTGGTAAAGACATTACTTTAAAGCCACTACTTTGTAAATTATTATAAAAATTTTGTGAGCATACTGTGCTATTTGATCCCGTATCTATAATTGCATTGTATTGTTTTCCATTTACTCCAATTTTGATTTTAGGTGGATCTCCTACTGTTTCGTTTTCGTCAATTCTATTTTTCCATTCTCTTTTCTTTTGTATCATCATTTGCCTTCCAGGACTATTTATTTCCGAGTACTTATCACAATCATTACTATGATACCCAGTTCTCACTGAAGGCGCGTTTGACCGGGTCTGGCGTTTCCCTGATTTTTAGGTATGGCTCCTGTACTATTTCCCGAATTGTTACTTCTGTTTTCCTGCATTAAATCGGGGTTACTTCCTACCATGTTTTTGACCGTGTTAATGGCCTCGACCATTTCCGCATTTTCAGGGGAATTTCGTCCACTAGAATACCTTTCTCCCTGTCTTGGTGACCTCGGTCTAAACTCATTATCTCCGTTTGTCCAATACCCATCATTTGAATTTCTACTATGTCCAAAATAACGTCCCCGTCTACCTCGATCAAATCTATTTGTATTCATATAATTCACCCTTATATTTCTTCCCCTTAGATTACCATTTCT
The DNA here is from genome assembly GCA_030765045.1 of Tenodera sinensis. Classification (NCBI taxonomy): domain Eukaryota; kingdom Metazoa; phylum Arthropoda; class Insecta; order Mantodea; family Mantidae; genus Tenodera; species Tenodera sinensis. The sequence goes on along the minus strand of CM060961.1, from coordinate 38,481,277 downwards.
ATTTTGGTGATGCCCTTCCTGGTTATATCTACCTTGATTTTCCCACCGGAATGATTCCATCCTTGGTACTGGTCCTTTATATCTTTCCCTAATCTCACTTCTATTCTGATAATACTGTGCCCCTTGCCCGAAAGAATTGACAGTTTCTTTTCCTTCATATGTATTTCCAAATGCGTGTTTTGGCTTATTGACTTCTAAGGCTGATAATAATTCTATCATAGCTGCAATGCTATCGGGTCGGGCTATGATTAGGTAATGTTGAAGTGTTTCCGGAAAATGTGGAGTAACTATATTTATTAGATCTTTTTCATCCAAGGGAGGATCCAACATCTTCGATTTTCTCGCTATTCTCATAAAATAGTTTACCATGGATTCCTCCGATCTAGGATTAAATTTTCCATTGCTTAATTCAACTCTTATATTAGCCTGCCTACTAGCTCCCCAATATCTGGTTAAAAAGATGTTCCTAAAGGTCCTGTAGTCATTATTGTTACCCATAGAAAGGCCTAGCCAATTAGCAGCATTACCCTTTAGGCATTTTCTTACTATCACCATCTTGTACTCCTCTGGTATACGTTTCACCGTGAAGTACTCTTGTAACCCTTCTAAAAAGGCTTTAGGATCATCTGAATCTTCATTTTCAAAAACTGGAGGTGTCATTTCATTTAAGACATGGTTAGGCCAATGTAAATTTGAATTGTCACCTATCCCTGAGCTATTTCCGAGATCAGAATGGGAATTACTGTTACCCCTATTTTGCATCGAAATGTCAGCTGATACACCTGGTATCGCCTCGTTTCTTGCAACTTCATTACTAAGATTGTTGTGATTACATGCATTTTCATTTAATTTCAAATTTTCTAAGGCCTCTTTTACCTGAGTAATTTCTGTCACTACTCCTTTTATTTGGTCTGTAACATCCTCCAAATTTCTAGCCTGCCTTTCACTTTCTACATCAGATCTTTCCATTCTAACTTTACACCCCTGTAACTCTTCTCTAATTTCTTCCCTGTCTTTATCTAACCTTTGTACTACCTCTTCCCTTTGTTTGTCTAAACTGTATGTTACTCTTTCCCTTTCTTTATCTAATTTTTCACTCACTTGTTGACCTAATTTCTTTTCAGAATTCTTTACTTCTTGCCTTATTGTCTCTAATTCTCCCTTAACCTGTTCTCTATTTTCTTTTACTTCACTACTGACTTTATTAATTTCCTCCCTAACTTCTTCCCTAAAGGTTTCTAAAGCTCTCTTCTGATTTTCCAATTGCATTCCCAATTCCTGTTGTCCCTTCTCTAATTTCTGTCCTAACTCTGTTCTTAATTCTTTACTAGTTTCATCTATCTTTTGACTTAACTCTGTACTCATCTTTTTCACTGTTCTTAATTCTTTACTAGTTTCATCTATTATCTTTTGACTTAACTCTGTTCTTAATTCTTTACTATTTTCATCTATCTTTTGACTTAACTCTGTACTCATCTTTTTCATTATCGTTTGAAACATATTCTCTATTTCTGACATAAATGCTGGCCTTTCTGTATTACTACTAAACATTTCTGAACTACCTCTAGGTGTTTCTCTAACGTTCTGATCTTCTAATTCTTGGCATATTCTGCTACCAATTACATTCTGATTAAATTCTTCCATCCTACTAACACTTTCCTGAATTTCCGGACTATTGAAACCTCTAAACTCACTATCACTGTCTTCCATTTCTAAGCTATTTACATGTGTTTTTCTACTCACCAAAATTTTCAGTATTTTCACTATTTCACTTTAACTGCACTTAAACTTGTTCACTACACGTTTCACAGATGTTGACGCGCTGGGCACCTTCTTGTCTGCTGGTTCGATGCTGGCTCGGTCGTCTTGGGGTTTGGTCCATTCTTTCGAAGCCACACGTTGGGAAGCCAATTTGAAGCTGGTATTATTGCTTCCTAGTTATTACCTCGCCATTGGAAGCTGAAGTCGTTGGTGAAGTGATGTTGTTGGTCACGTTGATGTGGTTCGGTGTGTTATCTCCGGCTAGCTGAGCATAATCTCTTTATCTCGGGTTTGCGTGAGTGTAAAGGACAACCCAAGAACAACTTTGCATATCATTTATTGTTTATTACATATTTTCGGGAGATATGCCGATTCTATATGTGTATCTGTAGAAGCATCGCAATTACATCTGCTCAGCACGAACTGCACGAACTCCCGTACTGGTCTCTCGTTGAGTACTGACTAGACGCTTCTCTCTTACCCACGCCAAGAAGACCGTTCGCTTCCAATTTGAATGTCATGACGTCATCCAAGAAAGCCTCGTATCCAAAATGTTATTTCCTTTTCCCGCAATTTAGAAATGTCCCTTTCTATTATAACATGTTCTTTTATGAATTTTGAATATATAATTACCTTTTTAGGATTAAACGATGTTTACTTTATATTTTATTAAATATATCGCGCGACTTTTAAGGTTGGTATAACTGACTTTCGAACGTGTATTTTAAACTATGTGGTATGACGTCATGACTCGTTAATTTCAAACCAATAATGCGTTTATTCTACAAATTTAACGACTATCATTTACTCATATCTTGCTCACCTTACAACACTTCCTGCTATATTATCTATTTATGTTATTACTCAATATTTATCGCAAATCTCATATCCGGCAATTAAATTAAAACGTATCTTTTTCAAAAGCCCATTCGATCGGAAATCTAAATTTCGGTATCAGGATACAGGCCGTCTACCAGCGGTTCAAGTCCCTGTCACGACGCCTGCTGCGTTTACACCGCAAAACAGCCTGGGAAAACACGATGGCAAACGTAGACCTCTCCGAGAAACAACCATGGCGGATAATTAGGTCCCTTAGAAAGGACAAAAATGCACATCAGCATCCTCTACATGGCACTCGCGGGAGACTCTCTTTTGAGCCCCAAGAGAAAGCCACGGCTTTCGCAGACCATCTAGAGTCCCAATTCGAACCCCGGGAAGATGTCCAGGACGAAGACTTTACTGAACTCGTGGAGGCGACGGTAGATTACCTCTATGAGGCACCTCCGCCGCCACGCGCAGAGATCCAAATCCCCTTAGTCACCCCAAGACAGGTGGCTTCTGAAATCAGAAGATTAAAACCTGGCAAATCCCCTGGTCATGATGGCGTCACGGCGCCCATGCTCCAGCACCTTCCCCGAAAGGCCGTAGTCCACCTGACGAGGATTTATAATGCATGTCTGCAGCTTCGTCACTTTCCTACTTGTTGGAAGGAGGCGAGGGTGGTCTGCATTTTGAAGCCCGGCAAGGACCCGGTTTTCCCTTCCAATTACCGTTCCATAAGCCTATTACCTATCGTTTCAAAAATCTTTGAACGATTATTCCTATCCCGCCTCACTCCTCTCTTCGAGGAAAGGCAACTTATCCCGGATCATCAGTTCGGTTTCCGTCATGGACATTCCACTACACTACAGCTGCTGCGGCTGGTTGAGAAGGTTGCCCTGGGTTTCCAGGAAAACTTCAAAACAGTCGCGGTGCTTCTGGATGTAGAAAAAGCCTTTGCAACCACATGGCACCAGGGGTTACTGTACAAACTCAGAGAGGCTGAAATCCCTCCCCCCTACCTCACCCTGATTGGTAGCTTCCTTCGGGATCGCTCTTTTCGGGTGCGGGTGGAGGGGAAGTTGTCCTCGGTCAGACCCATAGCGGCTGGAGTTCCGGAGGGTAGCGTGCTATCGCCGTTGCTCTTTGCTGCCTACATGTCTGACCTACCCGTGGAACCGCATACTGTTACGTGCCAGTATGCTGACGATGTCCTCATACTGGCACAGAACAAAAATGTTCGGTACTGCTTCCCTCCACTTCAGCGACAGCTCGACGCTATCGGCAGGTGGAGTGAACAGTGGAGAATGGCCATTAGCCCGCAGAAGAGCCAAGCTCTACTACTGGGCAAAGTTCGAAACTGGCGGCCGGGTGTATCCCTGGCAATGCGGCGGAGAAGAATCCCTTGGGTTAACTCTGCCAAATACCTGGGGGTACTACTTGACCGTGGTCTAACCTTCACTCCACACGTCAGAACAAAGGTCGGTCAGGGACATGGCGCCCTGAGACAGCTATATCCCATACTCCAATCAACCATGCCCACATACCTGAAACTACGCTTGTACCGTGCGATCGTCCCGCCCCTGATCCTGTACGGGTGCGAGGTCTGGGGTACGGTGGCTCGTTCCACCATCCGCAGGCTGCAGACCGTGCAGAACAGGGCGCTTAGGATGATCTACGGTACCGACCGTAGGTTTCCATCACACATCCTTCACACTCATTCCGGCATCCCATACATTGTGGACGTAGTGCGGGACAGGACTCGCACAATGTATGACAAACTCATACCTCACCCAAACCAGCTGGTGAACAGCCTGGGGCAATATGACCATCGCCTCCCTAGGCGGAGACAGAGCTACCGTCTACCCAAGGACGCCCTTGGCTGGTAGGTACCGCTTTGCCTTCATCATCCTTCACACCTATCACCTATTCCCCTCGGTTTCCTGTCACTGGCACTGCATTGCTCGCCGGCCAAGGCTGACGAAGTAATCAGTAGGGAAAAGGTCGCTTGGATGGCTAGACATCCAAGATCCGACAGATCCCGCCGCCAGTGACAACACAGGAACCCACCCTGCACCATCAGACATACAAAGACAAAAAAAGCCTGTTACATATACCAACCTATACCACCACACGGGTAAATCCGTATTTAAACGGATAGGTACCGTGGCCACCTTACCATCCGCCTGGGTTAACCCAGACGACTAGTACTCACTCCTGGACTCCTGGACTCCTAATACCAAGGTAGCATAAGAATATATCAGGTCAATTATTATCTGACTAGCTGCATGTCACACTTTTAACCGAAGGGAAGGCCCAGGCCAGTATTCGGGAATTCTCAGGTTCGATTCCCGCGGCCGACCTTTCTGACTCTGGGTTTTTTTCCCGGATCACTCAGGCGAATGCTGGCAAGGATATATACCTTACACCCCCGAATCACTCCTTTTCATTTCATTCATTTCACTTTCTCTCTATCCGGTCTTTCCAGGTTGTAAGAGTCAGCGGAATTGCCGGTAGGATGCGCTGCAGTGGGGCTTGCTCTCTGGGAAAATGGTGTTCGGCTGAGGGGAGGCGCTGTGGTCGGCTGGGTGCTCGCCAAGGGGACTCATGGATCAGCCGGACCTCGCTGATGGCGCTCTATTCGTGTCGACCTGGAACTCTGTCGGAAAGAATTGTCTGCACCGGTTAGGGACCCACTGTAGTAGTTCTGCCTGTGATGCGTTCTGGCCGCCTGTGGGGTACTTTCATATTATCTTTCCTCCGGCATTCTAACGCACAATAAGCCATCGGCTAACGTGCCGCGATCTTTAGCGTGACAGACAAGATAAGACACTGTAGTTCCAGTTCATGTGAGGGATTTGATTTGGTCGGATCAATTTCTCCGTCAAGCACTCACAAAATCCTTCATCAGCTCTTGGACTACTGAACTGTCGGACACTTTTTACTTCAGCAAATCCCTTGCCGCGCGGATGGTGGTGTAGGTTATTCGCCGAGAAAGAGTGCGAAGACATTTCTAGGGAATTCTGTCTTTGAGAGCCTCTCTTGCTAAAACTGTACTGTGCCGGGATATTTTTGCCGAAATAACACCCTCACATGACGAGCAGATCCTGTCAACAAAGTACGAATACGTATTATAAATGAACACACGTTGAGCGATTGAATAATTAGGTCTAATGTTTTCCTTTGGTGACTGTATTCGACACATATGCGTTTAGTATCGACCCATTTTAAGCAATGCCACAACATTGCACTTCCCGCCGAAAAATGTGCAACAGAACCGTTCTTTCGCTCCACCCATAATCTGTTCATCCACACTTTCAATTTCGCAGTAATTCACATAAATCTAGTTCTCAACCCACTTCTTAATAATCACTATTCCATTCATACGTCATTTGAAATTAACCAATAACAATGCCGGAAATGTGGAATAATTAGTAGTTTATCTTATAATATGGTTGGAAGGATGCTATTTTATGTTGTAATCAACCATTACAATACCAATATGGTGCAGCGATCTTTTTGTGTTAGCGTCCTCCAACATAGTGTCATATCGGACACTTAATGAAATTGGTGAAATTATGCTCAAATGAGCCCAAGGTCCAGAGAACTCTAAGTTACCCGACATTCGTATGCTAAGGGAAAACCTCGGAAAAAACCTTATCCGGATAATTCACCTTAAGCGACACTCGAACTCGCGACCTCTTGGACGTGAGGCAGACACGCCGCCACCAAGCCACCGAGGCGGGCCTATGCAGCGATTAAAAGGCTATGTCATTCAATTGTGTTTTTACCAGCTCAAATTCAAATAATGTCAAGTTCTGCGTAAATTATGTTCTTGAAAAAAATGTCTTTTGTGACCTGATTTTAGCTTATCTTAATTTTGAGGTTAACTATTTTCTCACTGTTGTAACATTGGTTAAATCTGCAACATTCAGCTGTTCATTTAGTATGCAGTATATAATACTAAACTATGATGAAAATTGAGAAAACGTTGTAATTTTAATTCTTTAAAATAACCGACACATTCGTAAATGTGAAAAATGCATAATTAGCCTCTGGACGCCATTTTTAAATGCCCTGCTGAATGTTTACATCATGTTAATTTTAATGTGAGCATCTTTTATGGCGTTTTCTCGCTACTGATATTTTCAGCATTTTTCCTGTATAAAATGTTCCTTGTGAAGTAGTTTTTGTGTTGTACTAATAGAATTTCCTACACATGTTTAGAAAAACAACAAATAAAAATTGCCCCGGGTTTTATTGCCAGATGTATCTAAGCATATGTTTTTAGTTTTCAAACACAAAAATTACAATTTTTAAGCAAAAAAGGTATATTTGCAAGTTTTAAAATTTTTGGGGTCTAAACTGAAGGAGGCGCAAAGACACCTAGGGCGATTAGTAAATGTATTTTGAATGTAGGGTTCAAATATCAGACCAAAATTTAACATTTTTTATCACGAGGGATTTTTTTAGTACTATAAATAAACAAATTTGATCATAATTTCTAAAATATTGGAACAAAATAATTGAAATTTAAGTTAACATGTTTGCATTATACAGGGTTCTTCATTTATAACCTAACGGAACACACGGTATTTCACCTCTCCTGCGACCTTGCTGGATTCCCTCAATACCGGCTGCCGTTGTGCTTGCGGCTGATCGGTGCTGGGCCTTTGAAAATCCACATCACGTTCAAGAAATCCCTCATTATGATCGGAAAGTTGGAGTTTGGTGTCCTGTTAGCGCTAGGCGCATAATCAGCCCAATATTCTACGAGCAGACTGTAAATGCAGAGAGGTACCGAAATGACATTTGACCCCATTTTATCATGAACTGACAGAAGAAGAGAAATCATATGGGTGGTTTCAACAAGATTCTGCTACTGCCCATATAGCAGAAGAGTCCATGAATAAAATTAGGGAAGTGTTTGTAGATAGAGTGATCAGTGCTGGTGTAAGGCCCTCCCGCTCCCCCGACCTAACAGTGTGTGAGTTTTACTTGTGGGGTAATCTGAAACACAAAGTTTACGAGACAAATCCCCATACATTGGAAGAACTAAAACAAAATATTAGAAAATCGGAAACATTACAGTGGCCCAACTTAATCGTGTGAATCAGTATGTGTTCTCCCGATATAAAGCTTGTTTAACCGAGGGTGGACGACATTTCCAGCATCTTCTATTAGGTAACAGTGTTATAAATGTTTTACGCGTTGAGTTTATGTGAGAGCAAAGTCGGCTGTGGCGCACCCAATCGCGCACAGGCAAAATGCCGCGCGCCCATTAGGCTTTAATTGAAGAATCCTGTATATGTGGCATAAATTTAAAGACACTGGCATTATTAATTCAGAATTTCCAATTTTCGGTCGTACAACACAAATAAGAAAATAATTATTACTTATGTAACCACTTATTATTTCTGTTATTGGGGGTACGCGGAGGAAAAAGGTTGAATACCACTGGTTTAGGTTACCAGAACTGCATACTGAAAATTTACCTTTCCACCATGGCACCATGAACCGGAAGAGACATAAAACGATCATCCAACACAATAACACACAGTACACGTTAGTAAAATGCTTTAAAGAACCTCAATTCGCATTGCTGGTTATTTTTGCAATTTTACTGCGTTCCATTAACTTCCCAACCCATCCTGTTGTTGCTATGCAGCATTATTGTCCTTAACATTCTAGCAGCATCCAGAGAACAGAATCTATCAATGCAAAAGTAATATTAACCACAGAAACTTTGTTGGAGGCGAACTTTGCTGAGGCCTTAATGAGGAAATAAATCAGAAGAATGATGCCCACTTTCTGATGTAAACAGCGATGTTTATGGTTGAAGTGCCCCGCACTGGGAATATCGGAACATTCCGATGTGAGGACGTTAAATATGAAGGCTATCGGGAGTGAGTCATCATATTAAAGAACTCCAGTTATGCTCGGCGGAATATTTGAGGGAAATATGGGGCTCGTCCAATAACTAGCGGGCGAGACGCAGCGTTGCCAGCTATTGCTAGAAAGAGAGGAGATGTGCGTCTGCGTGAGAGAAGCTCGGTTGGTTAGGCGCGGTCCTACTCCCGGGGAGCGCTCATTTCGCTTGTAAACAACACCAGTAACGGGCAGATTCTTAATAATTCATTTTCCTTTCGAGAACACAGGAAATAGATACTGAAGTTTTAGTGAGTTTACATCACCAATTTAAGGTGACGGTCAGCTAAATACCAAAATGTTAAACCAGTAACCTGCCCTCTCATTATTTAAATAAAAGGGTATAAGCGTTTGATGTAAGGGATTCAAGTGAAATTGTTTTTTATTTTTCATGGATAATAAACAGCTGAAAAACAGCTTACTTATATATTATGTACAACTAACCACACCGTAACCCATAAATACATCTGCATGTTTGCTTTATGGCAAAAATAATGATTTATTATCTGTACTAATGTTAGAAAAATATACATTTTGTATGTGAGTGTGTGTATAATAGGGTAACCACTAAAACTGATAGTGATTATTACCACTGAAAAGCATCACGGACATAACTTATGACAGTAAATTTCTAATTCGTAAACGCCTAAAACGGGATTTACAACACCACGTATTAGAATACAAACACGTCATAATTGCAAAAGGACATACTTGCGAAGAAGCGTTTGCTTTTCATTGAAGATTTCATGTAAAACGCAATCACATGACTTTCTCTGATCTTTCCTTACAATATATTCTTACAAACGCTTATACTCTTCCATCTGCTTTCTGTTAATCCAAAAGAGCTTTATTTACATATGTACACGTTTTCCTTTTAAGGGACACTGGGAGTGAAATTTTGGTGAAAATTGTCAAAAAGTCGAAAATTGTTTTTTTACCTTAAAAGGTTCCTGGAACTCCTGTGCATTTGGATCAGCTAACATTTCTCATATCCCCCACTCCATGTGGTCATTAAGGCCCTTTCAAATAGTGCTCTTCCCTTAACGTACACAGCATGTTCCTATATAAAAGCCTGTTTTTCTCAAAACTACATTTCTGCATATTCCAAAAGAAGAATTTTCAATGAAAATTTCCAAAAGAATTCATAAACAGCAGATAAACAAAACTGTGATTCAATATTAATGTTATCATTAACATGAATTAAAAAAAAAAAAAAATTGTTTGTATGAAAAACTCAATAATTTTTAATATTAAAATTTCTTTATTGTGAAAAAAAAAATATGTACAGCATAATAAACGTATTGGAAATATCTCTTCATACAATTGTTACCCATGTTTTAGAGTACCAGTTCTCCCAATATAAACCAATTTTGAAAGGTCAATAGACGCGAGTCACATTTTGAAATTCCCAATTAGATGTTGAGATTTCACCGCAAACACATGTTTTGAGACCCCTGAATAAAAAAGGCACTATGGGCAAAGATCCGTGTGAGTAGCAAAACTCCAAAACCAAATGTCAGACAAATACCAAACTTGGTATTTAAGTTTAGTATCTCCTAAGATGTGATACGAAGATTTTGATACTCATCCCCTACTCCAAATGATATTAATATTTTTCGAAAATGTTTATTTTCTCAAAAATGGCTCGAACGATTTTGACTAAAATGCCACTTAGTTGATATATTTGTATGAAGAAATGTATATCTTTAATTTTATACGAATAGCCTGTGAAATCCTTTAGATTCAAAAGGAATTTTTAATAATTTTCTTTAATATACTAGAACTAAGAGATTAACACAGTATAGCCATTCTCGAGATATACCTACTTGGTATAAGTAAATTGAGGAAGCAATTGATTTTTCGTTTTTGAGTTATGCTGTTCACAGACACACGAACCTTTTTACTTTCTCTATTGGTAAGCAGAGGAAGTATTGTATTCTACCCAAAAATTCGATGTCGAGATTTCACCGGAAATATTTGTTTTGAGAACCCCTGAATCCAAAAAACCATTTTTAGAAAGAGGTGTGTGTGTGTCTGCAAGAGTAGAGAAAATCATGTGAGTGCAACACATCAGATTTTTTTTTTCTAAAAATATTTTTTGGATACGGCGAAATATATATTTCCGGTGAAATCTTGACATGGATTTTTTGGGTGGAATACCATACTTTCTCTACTTACTATGCGTAGTAGAGAAAAAGAGTACCGTCTCCCAAGGATACCACACGAAGTTTTTTAATAAGACCATTTCACTCCAAAACTACCCTTTACAAGTAAAAATTTTTCGTTGAGATCTCTTAAAAATACCTCCAATGCTTTTGATTAAAGTACCACATAAATATATATAATTTTGTGGGGATAGCCTGTAAAGTCCTCTTCATTCTGAATTATTTTTATATGACTGACAGATAAACCGGAGACGAAATCTTCCTGCAAAAAATGTACATCTCGCTAAAGCATACAGTTTATGTTCAATAAAATATTTCCTTAATAACCTTTGATGTTATATTTTCTAATAGTTCTGCTTTTACAAGCGGTAAATCGCTATTCGCTTTTGTTTCTTCTGGTCATGCAAAAAGAGTGGATTTTCAAAGTACTTGTTTTTAAAAATCTGACTATCTCCTTAGCCCGCGGCAACCTGCTTATACATAGTTATTTTGGTTATTTTTTACTTTCTCTACTGGTAAGTAGGGGAAGTATTGTATTCCACCCAAAAATTCGATGTCGAGATTTCACCGCAAATATATGTTTCGAGGCCCCATGTATCCAGAAAAAGCATTTTTAGAAAAAGGTCTGTGTGTCAGTCTGTGGACAGCATAACTCAAAAACGAAAAGTCGGTTAAAAACCAAAGTTGGTATTTAAGTTTAATGTCGTTCAAGGATGCGACACGAAGATTTTGAAGAAAATAGCCCCACCCTAAATTACCCTTTCCATGGAACATTTTTCGAAAATTTTGATTTTCTTGAAAATGGCTCTAACGATTTTGATTAAAATGTCATATGTTTGAGATATTTTTATGACAAATGAAATGTATATCTTGAATTTTCTGGCTATAGCCCCTCTAGTCGTATTTACTCTCGACGACTTTTGCATAACTGGTAAACCGTTAAGAGATAGACCAAATCATACTCTACAAAAAATGTAGATCTTGCTAAAATACACAATCTTCTTGCAGGTTGAACCATTTCGGAGATATTCCTTGTTTTGAGTGTCAGTTTTGGAAAACTTGAACTTTCGTGAAATGGATCATCGTTGTTCATTTTTCTATATGTGAAGCTTGCAAAGAGAACGGAATCTGAAAGCCTTAAAATATTTGACTATCGCTCAAAGCCTACGTATTCTAATATTCCCCTTGCTCTTACAAGGAAATAAGCAATAAGATAATTTGTACAAATTTTTATCTCAACTAACACAAAGAAGATAGAGGAATAAGAGTTTGTAAGAACGGTTAGTACAAGAGTAGAGAAAGTCATGTAAGTGCAACACATCAGATTTTTTTGCTACTATGCCGCACTTTATAATGTTACTTAGGCCATTCTGATAACACACAATCGCTGCACATAAGACATAATTTTCTATTTAAAAGCTTGAAGAAAATTACACCAAGATGTTAAATTAAATTGAAATTTGCCCCACCTTGGTCTATTTAATATAGGAAACGTCTTAAATGTTACTACTCTTATGATATTTTCTAAAGTGCAAACAGTAAGTAAATTTAGTTAATGAACTTGAAGCGAGAACTGAAACTTAACTCTATTTTTTGATAGCGTGCATAGGTTCGGTGGGCGGTCGAGGAAGCTACGTGACCACTGCCTCACAGAACGGCTGGCTGTGCACTGATTCAGCACGGTGTATACTCTGTGCCTGCCGTCCCGGGCTCGGCAGTAGTGTGTCGGCGGTCACTCCGAGTACAATGGAAGTCTCCGTGTGTAAACGTGGACCGCTAATGGTGCCTCAGGTCACGTTTAGGACTCAGTGGGAGGAAATGTTCTTTTTCGTGTTACGTGGAGGGATGGCCATGTGTTTAATCTGTCACAAAAAGTTGCATGTCTTAAAGAAATTCAATCTTCGACGTCATTACGAAGTACACCACGGCAAAGAGTACGCGGAAATTCAAAATGAAGAACGCGCAAATGAAGTTGCCAAACTCAAAGAAAACCTACCACCAGTAGAAGAAGCGGTAAGGAAATGCTTTAACAATGTCAGATTACTTAGATCATATCGGAAATTCAAATTTATATTCACCGTATTATTTAATAATAATAATAATAATAATAATAATAATAATAATAATAATAATAATAATAATAATAATAATAATAATAATAATAATAATAATAATAATAATAATAATAATAATAATAATAATAATAATAATAATAATAATAATAATAATAATAATAATAATAATAATAATAATAATAATAATAATAATAATAATAATAATAATAATAATAATAATAATAATAATAATAATAATAATAATAATAATAATAATAATAATAATAATAATAATAATAATAATAATAATAATAATAATAATAATAATAATAATAATAATAATAATAATAATAATAATAATAATAATAATAATAATAATAATAATAATAATAATAATAATAATAATAATAATAATAATAATAATAATAATAATAATAATAATAATAATAATAATAATAATAATAATAATAATAATAATAATAATAATAATAATAATAATAATAATAATAATAATAATAATAATAATAATAATAATAATAATAATAATAATAATAATAATAATAATAATAATAATAATAATAATAATAATAATAATAATAATAATAATAATAGTTCGTAGTGCACGTGACGGCACAGTGCGTGAAACCGGTTCTGTCCGTCTGCTGTACAGACAAAACGTGCACAAATTCAGTCTTTTGGTAGATCACCTACTAAGCTTACTCATTATTTATCATGGATTGTAAGATCGCCACTATCTGTCAAGGCCTTCAGTGATCTGGGGGTAGTGTGTCTGCTTTACATCCAAGAGATTTGGAGTTCGAATCTCGGTTAGGTTGGGTTACCTAGATAAGTATTTTACTCGGGTTTTTCCCTTATACTGAAGAGACAATGTGGGATAACCTTTTTTTTATTTAAGATCGATCAGCAACAATGCTGGGATAACTTTAAGTTCCATAAACTCAAGGCCGATTTGAGCATCATTTCCCCATATCATTCATAGTCCGATATGGCCTAACCGGGTGAAGGCCGCTAAAAACTTAATTGCATGGCAGAAACAAGGTTGCTAGCAACATTGGAGAAGTTTGCACCATCCTATATTTTGAAACCATAACATATTTCAGCTGTCAATATCATGGGGGCAGCTGGCTAACAACTATACTCTGCTAACAAAGCAAACCATATAACTGTGGTTTATTCACGCCATGGTAATAATTTTACCTACAATACATAAAATAATGAGATAATAATTGGCAGCAATTCGATCGTTTTTATATACATATTCTGCGAATCTTTGTTTTCAATCTCCTGTGGAGTTCAAGATGGTTCCCGAGCAGAAAATAAACATTTATGGAAGATGCAGACACTGGATTTTGAGCATATACATATAAATAATTATACCGTTTTGAAAACGTAAACTGGATTGTAAAACCTTTTCTACCGGAAGACCGATGTATGTACATATAAACATGCACGCGAATGTAGAGCAGAATGCTTGTACAAGTCAAAACCGAATTATAATTATCGAATTTGCTATAAAACTGGCCCTAAAATGAAACAATTTCTCCAGTATAGCTTTAATTCATGATCTAAAAACAAATATAAAAGGAATCAACTTTCAGCACTGTTAATACCATCTTGATGCCTCCAAGTTAGGAAAATCGGGATTTAAATTTAAAAGGGCATGTTCGTCATGTGTTGAAAGTCGAATAAATCTCAAGTTTTATTTCATTCGCAAATCTTCAATTGTATCTCTGTTATTTGAAGTCTGTATCTCTGTTATACGTGTTAATCGAGAGTATGTTTAATGAATAGGTATAGGAATATTTAAATCACCTCCAGACAGACAAACAGGAATGTTTATTTACTCAGCTGGCATGGCTAAAACTTAGTTGCTGATACTGTATCTGACTCAGGAATTTAACTATCACCTTGTGGTTGTCACAAGTGAACTGACGGTTTACAGCCTGCTTCAAAAGCAGCTTATACTTTCTTTCCCGGTATAATAAATATTATGGGAAAGGACATCACTAATACAATATAATACCGCATAAAACATAGCAATTTATTTATTTGTTATTATTATTATTATTATTATTATTATTATTATTATTATTATTATTATTATTATTATTATTATTATTATTATTATTATTATTATTATTATTATTATTATTATTATTATTATTATTATTATTATTATTATTACTATTATTATCATTATTATTATTATTGTTGTTGTTATTGTCATTATCATGCTTTGAATAATATCACCACTGAACTATGTTTATTGGAAACTCAAGAAACCACAGGGTATAACATTGTAGCAACATTGGCACTACTTATAGTCCAACTGCATTGAAGGTGATCATTTTGAACTGCTGATATTACTGTTTACATCGTACCGACAAACTCCCCGCTCCACACCACGATTGCACGTTCAAGGGCAAAGATATTCTCCTACAGTACTACAGTAAGAGCTGGACGAAGAGGGAAAATTTTTATTTATTCGAAACTACCAACTAATGTTCGATTCTCAAATTGCTTACGACCTGCAGCTCACAAGCATTAGCTAGTTATTTTTTATACCACCAATTGTAACGCACTTGCCTGCAGACAAGGGATAAGCACACCATTTGAGTCATGGAGTATGTCTTTTCAGAATAGCATGTTGGAATAAATAGTTAATTATACCAATCACTGGATTTCGAGGATGAGGAAGAACCAATATGGCTGAAATAAAGGCCCTATTTGGATTACTCTATCTGCAGGAGTTTTGAAGTCGTTCCAGGAAAATTTAGACGATTAATGTAAAAGAAATAGACCAAAATATCTGTGAACAATTTGATGCGGAGCGTAATTCCGCACCGACAAAGTCAGTTACAATAGGAACAGGGCTAATGCAGGGCTAGCAACAAAAATAATACAATATAACACATGAGTATGCAACCTATAATGGAAACTGACAAATATTTGATGTTTTAAATATTGAACCTATATTCTTTACTTTCTCTGCTACGTATAGTAGGCAGGAGAAGCATAGTATTCCACCTAAAAATTCGATGTCGAGATTTGACCGAAATGCGCGCGCGTGTCAGCAGCATAACTCGAAAAGAAAAGTAGGTTAAAAATAAACTTGCTATTTAAGTTTAATATCTTTCAAGAATGCGACAAGAAGATTTTGAAGAAAATTCTCCACCCTAAACTACTCTTTACATGGAAAATTTTTCGAATATTTTGATTTTCTCAAAAATGGCTCTAACGATTTTGATTAAAATGCTATATTTTAAGATATTTTTATGGCAAATTAAATGTATATTTATGAATTTTCTGCTAATAGCCATGTTTACCCTTGATGACTTTTGCACAGGCGGCGCCATAGCCGAGCGGTTAGACCGTTCGCTACTACCTAGGCGAGTTCGATTCCAGCGACCCGCATGTAGTATTCGTGGTGGACGTCTGGGTGGGTTTTATCGGGGTTCTCCGGTTTCCCCCGCCACTTATTCCACCAACTGCTCCGTCATCTCCGTTCCATCCATTGATTTCGCATGCATTCCTCTTCCTCAGTCTCGTACCTGAGCTGGGCTGACCACCCCTTCCAGGTCTCCATTCTGTCAGGTCCATAGGTCCCTCTGCTCCCCAAAGGCGTCTGACCCTAGGCTTGTAGATCCTAGGGTGTGTAAGTCATACATAAGGGAAGGGTAATCAGGTAATGAAGAACATGACTTTTGCATAACTGGTAAACCGTAAGAGATAGACCAAATCTTACTGTACAAAAAAATGTAGATCTTGTTAAAACGCCCGGTTTTTTTTTTTTTTTTTTTTTTTTTTTTTTTTTTTTTTTTTTTTTTTTTTGAGTGACCAACTTCGAAGATATTCCTTGTTATTTGTCTGAGTTTTGTAACACTTTTACTTTTCCCAAATGGAAGGTCGTCATTCACTCTTTTCTCTCATAGCCGTGCAGAGAGAACAGAATTTCAAAGCTTTACAAATGTTGACCATCTCTCAATGTATTTGAATATTCTCCTTGTACCTACAAGAAGATAAACAATAAGATAATTCGTACAAATGTTTATCTCTACTAACACGAAGAAGATATAGGAATAAGAGTTTGTAAGAATGGTTAGTAGGTACAAGAGTAGAGAAAGTCATGTGAGTGCAATACACCAGATTTTTTTTTATTTCTCTCTGCATTGGTACCCTTTTGATAACCTGTATTTTTTATTCATGCTTATGTTTGTGCCTTTTCGTAAATGTGCTAAATATTGAGCAGTACATGTTCCTTCACGGTTCTGAAGTGTGTAGCAGAGTTTTTCACTCAGACGTAAATCGTACTTCGGTTACAGCACATGCACTTTAAGCATGGAGAAGAATCTAGACCTAGAGGAAGAACTCCAGAAACTTGCAGATATTGATCCTGTACGCACCGGTGCGCGCTCTCTGTGCACGCCGAGCTGGTTCGTTGCGGAGATCATATAGAAAAGTTGCCAAGCTTTGGATTCTGCTGCCGCATTACAGTGAGAAATCTAGCCTATTGGTCCTTGGAGCTTCGCCAGTTATCTATTGTAAAACACTTTATTGAACTTGGGATATTTTCACGTTCCTGTATGTGTTTTACATATGAAGAAAAAGTGCAGAAATGCCTACATTGTAATCGCTTCCATAAATATCTTACAAAATTATATCTCTTTAAATTGTTTAATAGTTTACCAGGGTATTTGAAAAAAAAGTCTTCTAGCTATTTTAAAAGGAAGATACGAAGCGTTTTAACCAGTAATACTCTCTACAAGGTCCAGTAATTTAATTTTATTGATTGGACTTAAGTTTATTACTGTTTCCTAAAAATGCTATACATTTATAATGTCTAAAAACCTAGCTATTGCATTTCACCCACACATACCTGCTCTTTGAATTTTGAAGTCTCCCTCCCAAATAAACGTCACACGTTACGCTCCGCAACTTTCTCCACCCACTATCGCACTTTTATGTAGCACCTGCAAGATTTTCTTTCTTAACTTATTTTTCATCTTCATATCAATCAAGAGAAACCTTAGGAAAGGTTTATCATATCTCGTCACAGGTACAAAGGGATAGAGGAAGCCGAATCGTTGTCAACTGTTAAAAGTAGGTAGTAATATGCCGACTATTAAATTCCATACACTTCCCATACCATCACGAGGAACAATTGAATAGCGACAGCAAAGAATTGATTTCAAACCAACAATAACGTATATTTCGGAGATGGCTACCCATGCCACAAGTATTTTTTTTTTTTTTCTATTTCATTTGCATAGTCTCCTTTAACTTCATTGGTCATTTGAGACTTTGACGTGAGAAACAACTGACGATTTCATTGTTCGCATTGCTTTCTTATCGTTGACTCATTTGGAACATTAAACACTCACAGTCGCTCCCACATCCATAGTCCACATTCTGTGGGAATAAGGAATTAATTATCCTGGCTAAAGAAAAACTCCTAAATATGTTCGGGAATAAAACCCAGGACCTTTGGGTTGAGTAGCCAGAATGCATACCACTCGACCATAGATGCAGTTAATTAACTTGTTTGAAGTAAATTATGTCTTTAAAGCGATCTAATATTTTTATTACATTTTTGTATATCTTTCTTACGGCTTAAGCGTAAACGAACCGTTATACCGTTATACATACATACTATATATATATCCGAGTGAGGAAGCTTCGGAGATATTCCTAGAAAGTTTAAGATACGTATTTAATTTGTCATGTAAATATCTTAAATAATTATACAGTATTTGAATCAAGATCGTTAGATCCGTTTTATAGAAAATTACTAAGTGATCGTTTTGAAATTCCATATTCTTTGGAATGACCTTGGGAAAGAACAAATAGCGACTTATCATTTGAATAAAGTATTTGAAAATCCAAACCAATAACAAAGTATATCTCTTAAATGGTTAATGCCACAAAATATTTTGGAATAAAATATGGACTTTAACAACAATTTTTTGTGTAGTGAAATTAGCCATTTTTACGGTTTACTAGGTATACAAAAGTCATTCATAATAAATAAACTTCACATATACTCTTATACAAAAATTTATTTGTAATGCAAATGTCTTAAACATATTGTATTTAACCAAACTCCTTAGAGCCATTTTTCAGAAAACTAAACATTAAATTTTTTTACATATAGAGTACTTTTTTAAATTTATTTTTGTTTTAAATTAAGGATGCCTGAAGAGATATTTGTGGTGAAATCTCGGTATTGTATTTTTGTGTACTTTCTTTAGCTACTATACTAAGTGCTGCGGTCAGAATTCGATTCAGGATGAATTTTCCGTGCTATGACTAACACTAACTGCAGTTGACACCTCTCATCTGATTCATGTATCCCTATAAAGTGAACTAAATTACGAGATATACAAGAATGAACACTATAGACATGGTTAACTACAAGCCAGGAATAACTGAAGCAGTCTTAAATTTAAACTACAACGCCACCCCGAATTGCTGGCAGCGGAATCACAAGGAATTTCGGGAATTTCAGATTACATGCCCCACTTCTGCGCGATATGAAATAAGGTCGCACGTGCCTATTTTCCATCTCATATTCGAACACTGCTTTACGTTGGTAGGCTGATAATGTTTTTTTCTTTTTGTTTAATAAAATACATTCAAAAATAATAAACTGATAAGGAAACTGTGATGAATTACACTCGCATGACCTTCACTACCCGCTATCGTTTTCTTTTATATAGCTTCTACAAAATATTCCTGCAAAAGCTTATTATTTAATCTACTTCAAGTTAACTGAAGGATGCATCGCTTAAATGGTTATACATTTCTTTTTCTTTGCTCTTTTGTATGGTTAATTAGCTTCCTTTAACAGGATAGGTCATATCGTGACGGTGAATGAACGAAATGGCTGAAATGTGCTCAGATGGGTCCGCAGCTCCTAAAGCTCCACTTTCGTCTTCTCAGGATAAGGAAAACCCCAGTAAGAAACCTTATTTGGGTAACTCACCCTACTGAAATTCGAACCCGGCACCTGTTGAACGTCAGGCAGACACGCTACCCAAACACCGCAGAGGTGCTATTACACATTTTGTTTTATGCACAAAGGAATAACGAGAGCCAAATGTTTCATTGCAACTGAAGGTTGGCTGCTTAAAAATTGAACGCCATATTCGTACTCGATAACATAAGCAGTCTTTTTTTTCCACTTATACAGGCGGCCTCTCCTGTGGAACATATTGCCTAACGGTGGGTTTTGAGTCGTTAAGGATTTTATACGTTAAATTCTCACACACATTCACACTCTCATTCATACTTCCAGATTCTGGAGAGGACTGGAAATAATCTTGGCTGGAAAAGAACTCCCACCCCAACCGAGAATCGAACCCAGAACGCCTTTCACAGTAAGCAGGTGCTCTACCGCCTGAGCTAAGTAAGCATTCTTCGTAATGATATTGTGATAGTAAAACGGATTCTGGAATAACAATTTCTTCGCCTTTACTTTCATGTTTTTCGCAATTTTTATAACTTGTCCCGGTAATAGTTTCATTGCGAATAAGCCGAGCTTTTGGATATTGCGACGAGACCATTTAATTTGATATTGTATTAACTATAAGCAAAATGTATGCAGAGTTTTTATCTTAAGCTTACTTTTCCATAGTGTTATGCTTAGGGAAAGGAAGTATTGTGTTTCACCTAACATTCTGTATCGAAATTTTACTGGAAATACGAATGTTCCATAAAAAAAAATTAAAAAGTTCGCGCGCTCGTATGTGTGAGGAGCATACCTAAAATACCAAACATTGAATCAATATCAAGCTTGGCATTCAAATTTAAAATCAGTGATGCGACAGTACAATTTTCAAGAAAACATACCAACCCAAACTACTTTTCGACAGAACATTTTTTGTTACTTTTTATTTTCTCAAGCATAGCTGAATGATTTTATTAAAATAAGATAGATATAAGTTGAATTATACAATTTATATCTCGAATTTATCTTAAATAATGTCTGTGGCACTCATCGTTTCCTACATAGTATAGTTATTGACTTGAACTTTCCAATACTTACACATTTTTCGAAAATTTTAATAAAACTTATTACAAATAAATTTATTAAAAATTAATAAAACGTATTCCACCCGAGCCAATCGTTTTATTATTGTGTTTATTTTATTCAAATGCTTAGAACCCTGCCATGTTAGAAATCTGGTGTAAAAACTATAGTTTGGGATGTTCACCCCAACATTCATATGCATTGGATAAATGTGTAATGAGAAAATGTCTTTTCTGCTTCAGGGGAAGTATTACATTCAACCTGAGATTTCACCCGAAGTATATGTTTTGAAGCCCTCTGAATCAAATAAAGCATTTTTAGAAAAATATCGGTGCCCTTGTGTGTGTGTGTGTGTGTGTGTGTGTGGGGGGGGGGGTCTGACTACTAACACCATAACTCAAAAACGAAAAGTCGCTTAAAGGTCAAAGTTTAATATCTTTCAAGGATGCTACACGAAGATTTTGAACAAAATCTTTTAAATGGAAAAATTTGACAAAATTATGATTTTCTCAAAAATGGCTCTAACAACTTTGATTAAAATGCTATATATTTTAAGATATTTTATGGCAAATGAAATGTATACTTTGAATTTTCTGGCTATAGCCCATGTAGTCCTGTTTACTCTTGATGATTTTTGTATAATTGTAAACCGTAAGAGATAGACCAAAGCTCACTGTACAAAAAATATACATCTCGTTAAAGCACACAAGTTATGTCCAAATACATTTTTTGTGGACTGAAGCATTTCGGATATATTCCTTGTTATATGTGCGAATTTTGCAGTGGTTAATTTTTCTCAAATGGAGGGTCGTTATTCACTTTTTATCTCTTGCCCGTGTAAAGAGACCGTAATTGAAAAACCGTCATATAGGACCAGGTTTAAAAGATTTGACAATCGCTCAAAACCTATTGTATTCCCCTATTTCCCTTGTACTTGCAAGAAAATTAGCAATACGGTCATTTCTGGAAATGTTTATCTCGACTAACATGTAGATAGAGGAATAAGTTAGAATAGTACAAAAGTAGAGAAAGTCATGTGTGTGCATCAGATTTTTTCCTTCAAAATTATCATTTAGATGGTGAAATAACAAGTGTTTTATTGCGCAACAGGCAATATGCCTGTTTCAAGAATGCTCGATATGTTTCGGAGGTGGTCCGCGAGTTTGACACGTCAGAGCCGAGCAGTACTCGCGTGCAGACTATCTGCTGTCTGGTGAGCAAGCTCATCCGGCCGGTACGTGAAGGGCAGGAGGGGACCACCCTGCCCCTCCCCCAGCACAGCAAGCGCGGCGCAGTCCACGAGCACTCTCGGCTACACACGAGTGTGGCAGTTCCGCCATGACGGACAACTACAGCTTGTATCTGAAGCAACGTTCGTCGTCTCCTATTCCTCTGCCATATTTCAATCCCCACTGGGAATATTTATACTTATTTACACAGATAGGAGCAAAGTCGAAATGTTTAGTGTGTCACAGAATTCTAACGAACGTGAGAAAGTTTAATATGAAGAGACATTATGCTGCATATCACGAGAAGGACTACGAGAGTATCGAAGGTTCCGAACGAGCAGCAGAGGTCGAAAAGCTAAAAGCAAACGTCTATTGTTGTTCTTCGGAGCCTGTAGAGGTAACGCATTTAAATTACATTGTATTTAAAAGCTTACTGTTGATGTCATCTCAATTTCTGTTATGTTGGTACTATTAAGGTTAATGTGAGGCTTTCCTTTGTTAAAGTTCAAGTGGAGCGAAGCTATTTCTTTGCTTTCATTAACTGAAGTGACACGCTAAATGGTGCAATCTGAAACACCAGAGACTACCGAGAAATACGTCGCTGATGTTTCACATTAAACTAGGGCTCCACTGAGAGTAATAAAACTTACTGCTTTTACGAGCAGTACTGTACTGCCTAAAAATGAGACGCACACTTTCCCCTAGCTCCATTGGCTCATGGTAATCGTCTTCTTTTCATCATCATCATCATTATTATTATTATTATTATTATTATTATTATTATTATTATTATTATTATTATTATTATTATTATTATTATTATTATTATTATTATTATTATTATTATTATTATTATTATTATTATTATTATTATTATTATTATTATTATTATTATTATTATTATTATTAATTACTGTTGTTATTAATCACTAGAGCCCGGATTTTTATGTAATTACTAATTACCTATTTGAAATCCTGCAGAATATTTCAATGAGAAGTAAAAATGTTGGCGAATTACGTCATTTGGGCCTCCCTTTCTAATTTTTATTGTACGTTTTTTTTTCTTCATATTTTGCACATTTCCACATATTTTAACGATGTTACATAAAACGTACATACTTTCTGGGTTTTGTTACAATTTTATTATTTTTAAAAAAAGTATTGTCACATTATAAACTACTGTTCTCACAAGTTTTGCTGAAAGCTGTGACTGACGACCTGTTGGCAGGCTGAGAACAGCGCGAGGTGTGTCATGCGTGAACCTGTCCTTTAAGGACTTAACCACTTTATGACGGGATGTGCGGTTTTGCAGGGTGACGGGTGAAGTTTGGGTTGTAGGAAAGCTGTGAAATAGGATGCAAGTTAAATTAACCCTTTCATGCCTGGTGTGTCTTATAAGATACATAGGCTTTTTTTTCCTATTTGTACTAGTTTTAACTTTTTTTCTGCTATATTCTTGTTATACTGTCTGTCACCAATTAAAAATACATATTTGAGACGGTTTGAATTGTAAAAAACTGCCCGGCGCCTAATTTCGTCCTCCACATACGGGAGGGACGAGGCTTCGTGCAGTAGTCTCGTAGGGAATCTACGGCATACAGAATAGATTACCCGAAGACCTCTATTCTGTATACGTTGTAGACGCAGGAGATGGGCGTCTGCAGCCATGCCCCAGATTTCGCAGGCGTACAGGATAGGGATGATGAGAGCCCGAAAGAGGCGTAGCTTTAAGGGAATTGGCATCCCCGACCGCAGCATGGGGTACAGTGAAGCAATTGCCCCGCTGGTCCGCGCTGTTAGGTCGTTGATGTGTTCCCGAAAAGTTAGGCCCTTATCAAGCTTCACTCCCAGGTAGGTAAGGGAATCCACCCACTCTATCCTTCGGCGAAGGTAAGTAAATGTGGGGAAGTTGGCGGGAAAGCGGCGTTTGGTGAAAAGTATGGCGCGGCTTTTCTCCGGGTTGATGGACAATCGCCAACGCCTACACCACTCTTGGATGAGGCGGAGGTGTCGCTGTATGGGGAGAAAGGTTCTGCGAGGGTGTTTATTTGTACAGTATAGCAGCACGTCGTCAGCATACTGGGCTATGTTAACGTGCTGCTCGGATGGAATGTCGGCCACATATACGCTAAACAGCGTAGGGGACAACACAGAACCTTCAGGGACTCCGCCTCT
The DNA here is from genome assembly GCA_030765045.1 of Tenodera sinensis. Lineage (NCBI taxonomy): Eukaryota > Metazoa > Arthropoda > Insecta > Mantodea > Mantidae > Tenodera > Tenodera sinensis. Next base: position 38,457,096 of record CM060961.1, on the reverse strand, counting down.
GATTGGCCTTCGTGTAGATTTGTTTCCCGCAACTGCGACCACAAAGGATCTGTGTTTTAGGTATGAGTGTAACAGGTGTATTAGGCGTGTGGGTAGCTCCAGTTGGATGAGTTTCCGGAGGAGACCGGCATGCCAGGTCGTAGAGAAGGCCTTCTCAACATCTAGAGAGACCGCGGCGGTATAGGCTTTGTCCTGGAAACCCAGGGCGGCAGCCTCCACCACACGCAGCAACTGCTGAGATGTTGAGTGGCCAGGCCGGAACCCAAACTGATGGGGAAGGATGGCTTGAATGTCCCCCAAAATGGGAGACAAGCGGACTAGAATAAGCCTCTCGAGTACTTTCGAGAGTAAAGACAGGAGACTTATGGAACGGTAGTTGGCAGGATGAACCACAAAACCCCATGAAAGTGGTTAAGCCCTAAAAGGGCAGGTACACGTATGACACACCTCGGGCTGCTCTCAGCCTGCCAACAGAATGCCGTGCCGTGCCGTGCCGTGCCGTGCCGTGCCGTGCCGTGCCGTGCCCTGCCCAGCCCTGAAGTAAAATATAAATTAACTTACTAAATTAACCGATCATATTGCTTCAACATACCTACTGTTTCTGTTTCTCTTTGTGTTTGGTGTCTGCTGTTTTGGTGATTCCAACTTTGAATATGTATGAGAAAACAAATGACAATCGCAAACAAAAAGAGGTGATAAATGTGAAAAGCAGCCGAGATTGGTTGAAACATGTAGTTTCGCAGCCGCTTGTTGGTCAAATGTAGCATGACATAGTAACATTGGGATAGTTATGGATGAGTTTAGCGTCAAGTTCAGCCCTTGTATGGTAAACTTCTAGAAATGTGCACCTCAGCGAGGTATGGCAACACTGCGCGTGAAATCGATTATACTAACGAGTACATCTCCCTCTCTTGGCTTCAACTTGAACTCGCTCTGAATTAGAGCAGACAGTAGTGTCGAGCTGTCTGTGCCATGGAGGTGTCTGAAATGCTAAGTCAAAATGGAAAGGAACTCTTAGTGGTAAATGGACACAAGTTCAATTTAAATTATACAGGAAAGGATGGTAAGAAGACCAAGAGGTGCATAAGTACCAAGTGCAAATGCAAGATACTGACATCGAATGATGAAAGGAAATTACTAAAAGATAAAGAACTCCAGCACAATCACGATCCAGATCCAACCATTAACAGACAAGTAATAAGTAATACATTGAAAAGACTGTTAACTCAAGATGGTGAATATGCAGCTGACGTACCGTTCAAACTTTTAAACGCTGACTTAAAGCAAACTTCAGATGAAATGAATTTCACATCTGTGGACGTTTCCTCAGTCAAACCGAATGTTTCCTACGGAAAACATTCAGTACATTCAGCACTGCCTAAGAACATCACTGAGGTGCGTATAGTCATTGATACTATTACTTAGTAAGTAACCAATACAACAACAATAATAGTAATAATTTTATTAAGGATTCCTCTGCAATACAATAGTTTTCTTTCAGTCCAAATGGATCTTGCCCCCCCCCCCCCCCCCCACAAATGTCTACCCTCCGCATCCTTTTTGTTGATCATGTTTCTTCTTACTTCATCCAGTCACTATTATCTGGGTTTCCCCTTTCTTCTCTTGCCATGTACATTCCATTCCAACATGATTTAGGGATTCTACTACTCTTCATCCTCTTCACATGTCCAAACCATTTCAATCGTCGTTCCTCTATTATTTCTAAAATATTACATTTATAGTAACATTGTCTCTTTAATTTACTGGTTCCTAATTTTCTCCTTTCTTGATTTTCTTCGTCAAAAGTCCTGTGCTTGGTGTGTGCCTAATGTTCAGATCTCTACACCATATACTATGATACTTTGCATTAATGATTTGAGTATCAATGTCTTGCTTTTATTTACAATATTTTTACTCCATAACATTGAACTTAACTTGCCAATACTTTTCTTCCTTCATTAATTCTTTTTTCAATTTGAAAATAGCTTTCCCCATCTGATTCTAAAAATTGATCTCAAATATCCAAATTTATCTACATACCTTCTTATTTTCTACACTTTCAATTATTTTTCTTCGCTCTCCAGTTCACATGCGAGATGCTCAGTTTTCTTCGTGTTTGTATTTAATCCCCATTTTTTGCATTCTTCCATTAGTTTCCTTATCGTATATGATGCATCTTCCGTGACCTGAATAATGACCACTTGGTTGTCCGCTCCAAAACTTGATGCAGAGAGAATTGTATTTATTTAGACTATGTTACGAATAAACTTATATTTTTAGACAGTCGTTTCGTAATAACCAGTGATTTTGACCTCCAAATATCATTGATTTTCCCCTCCATAAATAAGTATGCTTAAAATTAAATTTCCATGCCTAACATCGAGTCAATTATTGCTAAACTTCACTACAAAAATAATCTAAATAATGGATATGGCTTTTAAAATGCAGTGGTAAAGATTGTTTTTGTTTTGCTGGTCAATACCGTTATCGCTGTGTAGGCGAAATAATAAATACGTCATACGTCATCAGCTCCATCCGCGCGCTGCAGACACGTGGAGTTTCACAACTTGGTTACTGCTGTATGTGCACTAACACGTTTTCATACCTTGTTCTTGTTGGTACGTATTTAAGTTAAAAAGTAAGTATACTTTATGGTGTTGTTTTGGTGAGGTGTTACTGAGTCTATAACTGACTTGTAAAAATTAGGATACTTCATGATACGGACAATATTCCCCTCCCCAGTTTTGTGGTTTATAGTCCGAGCAACACACACTTTCGTCATCAATTCATCATTATTCATTGATATACATTCCTTACACTTACATCAATGGATGGAACCAGGGCGGTTTTCGGTATTCACGCTGTCTCGGAATTGCTACCAGAAGGTTTAAATCTTCAACATCGCACTTTCGTGGTTCAAACTGATAAGGGCGGATACCACGTTCGAGTACTCCTTGGGGTACTATTATCATACAGTAGGTATTAGCGCGTGAACGTTGTTAGTCATTTAAAACACTGCGTCTTGTCCGAGTTAAGTGGAGCTCATGACGTCACGTGTCAAACCAACAACTGCAAGTAACATGAGAGCCACTCATCTTGGGATAGCGAAACTGCCTGCGTTGCTGTCTATTCTTGACAATTCGACTAATGTGGCAAATGAAATATTCATTTTTGTGTCGTTCCTCTTTAAGTAGGTATGTACTGCCAACAGACATATTAAAACGAAATGTTCCCTTATACCATCCCTTCCTAGAAATACACTTGGCGTGATAGATACAATATAAATATAAGAGTAAAAGCTTCACTTATCTTAGTCTTTGCTCCAAGTTCTCGAAATATTACGCATTATCTTGATGCCTCTGTCAGATACCCAGTGTTCTTTTGTCTTGTTGAGGATATGATGGATGCATCAAGAAACATATCTGTCTAATATTTCAAGAATTTACAGCAAATGCTAAGATAAGGAAGCTTTTAGTCACTAAATAATTGTTATATTTGAGTTGTGTTGCTTCACTCTTAACAGTTTCAAGGCCTACTGATCCCAAGGTCGCGGGTTCAAATCCGGCCCAGACCTATGGCTTTTAAGTGTACTTAAAACGACAGCTCCATGTCAGTAGATTTACTGGCGTGTAAAAGAACTGCTGAGGGACAAAATTCCGGCACACTAGCGACGCTGAGTGATCCTGGCAATTGACAGCGTCGTTAAACAACAAAATAGTTTTTAACGTAGCAGCTTCAATTTTTCATTGAAGTTTAGACACAATTTACATTGTAAGCTACCAAAGAAAACAATATTTGATATTGTAATTGGCTTTAATATCCGTCTATTCTTTAACTACAGACGAGTTATTACTTTCAGAATAAGCATGTATTGTTTTATTTGTATTAAAGCTAATGTTGGAAAGAAAAATGCCGTGTCTGTAATTTTTTCCCTTGGAAGTTCAAAATGAAAGTTCCTTAAATACAAATTATCCCATACATTTCCAAACCATGCTATATTCATTCTGTAAAATTTAGATCAAAATAAACATTTGCTCTCCCCAGTTATTTTAACATGTAGACAACGAATTAAAGTTTTATTAATACAACTTATTTTAATTGACAAGATGGTTTCGGCAGTAACATTTGTGACCCCAATTAGAGATTCCGGGTTCAAATTCCTTAGGGCCGATGAATATCTTCCTTCCCCTGGTAGCTAGGCGAATGCTGGTTTATTATTTTACTTCCACGAATTCTTGTATCATCCGTTTTTATATTTCGTTTCCTTCTTCACGATATATCGGGATTCTTTTCCTGAGCTATATCTCTAGCGACCCCAGGCAGTGAATTCTATTTCCTCTGAGATCAACTCCTATAAGGAGGGATTCGGAGAAGGAAGAAGAAATACTTTGGTCGTATGAAACAAAAAAGAAGAGACGTATACTATGAATATTCGCGCATTTTGTCAACCGTTATGTAGAAAATATAACTGTACTGTATGATTATAGTATTCTGTCCACATTACCATTCATGATACACTTTTGCCTAAGAATGATCTTAAACTGAGCAAGAATGGTTTAATTTCATAACATATGCGGAAAAGCTCTCAAGTGTTTAGCCATGGAAAGAATCGCAAGTATTCAAGCACGTCTAGAAGCCGGAAACTATTAAAATTGCGGTATTTTTAAAGCTTTAACGTGCTTTAACCGGTAGGGTCATATCGGACGATGAATGATGGGTGAAGCGATGCTCAAATGAGTCCGAGGTCCATAGAGTTTATACTGCACGAGGTGTAACATGACACTTGCTTTTAGAAAAAGAAAGAAATACCATCTCTTTCTAAGCCGTCCCTCATTTATTGCGAACCTACTCACTCTCATACCCTTGCAGGTAATTAGGGAATACAATCAGGCTTTAAAAGGGACTGACCACTCAAGAAAGTTTTCCACAGCCCGTGCTAGACAAGGATAGTAGAAAAAGTGCCAAGTTAAAATTCGTGCACTATAGTTACTCGACACTCCTCTTTAATGTGACACAGACACGCCACCCCTTCACCACAGAGGTAGGCAGTGAGTTTTAATAAGATCTACGTTTTTCCTCAGTAAGTTTATGTCTCTATTGTTTTATGGTTCTAAAAATTCTACAAACTTCAGTATGTATGGAAAAGACTTCACAGACGATTCATAGAAAATTCTAGAATCACAACTGAAAGATACCGAAATTACCTCCATATAAAGGGTAGTTTGAGATGAGAGATTTTCTTGTATCGTACCACATCCTTGGAAGAAGCTGTTTAATAGGAAACAGGGATGTTTTTATAATTTTTGGCGGACTATTTTCTGTTTCCTCTGTATCTCTGCCTTCGCCCCATAATTATTAACATCATAGGAACGTATTAACATAGTTTATACATAAGAACAGAGAAACTTTATACCGAAAGCTGATGAATATGAAGATTCCGCATTCCAGGCCACCAAGTTTGAAAAATACATAGTCTGAACATCGAGAAAGCAATCTTCTCAGTTGTTAATTAAAAGATATGGGCTCAGTGATGTCAGCAATTCTCTTTATACTATTATTTATACATGGCAAATGGACGAATTCACGCTTGTATTTATAAGACACAGGGGTGTCAGGTTACTATATCTCGGAGTTCCGTGCGGCCAACATCGGGAACAGTACGTGATGAAGCACAGCGCCCGCTCACATTACCAGCAGTGTCTTGTTTATTTCCAGGAGAGAAGCAGAGGCGTTACCCCACCATCAATTTGTATGAGGTCACTCGCACAGATCCTAGCAAGGTTATTCGCCACCTCTAAAAATACCTCTGTAACATGCTCTGTTACGAAGGTACTTACACCATAAGCACAAATAAAATAAAGCAAAACTTCGCTAGATTAAGGTTATTAAAATGTTTTGGTATTGGTGTCAGTTTTTTTTTTTTTTTTTTTGGTGGGGGAAAAAGGCTACTTACGCCCCAACCGCATGCAAGCATGCGAGTGTAAGACTCCTACCCGGCTTCGAAGCCGGGCAGCCTACTCACTAAAACACCCCACCGGAAGTCTTGAGGTCAAAACCTCATTGCTGCAGTACCGCATAGATGCACCTGCGCATTCTGTGGACTGTGTGGAGTAGCAACTATATTCTACTCCATGTCATTGTCAAGGCTTTCGCAATTGATTTATTACTACAGTGTGTCCTTATTCAAGCAAAGGGTTTTGTATATCATTTTGAATCGCTTACTAATTTATGAAATGAATTAGAAGTTGCAGCTAGAACTGACTTTTCAGTGCTCAAAGGCTTGTTAAGCTCGCTTGGGTGATTTTTGAGATTATCCACATACACGTGCATATAAATTTTCTCTCTTTTATAATATAGATATTTAATAATATATTAAATTATTAATTTAATATAGAATTACAAATATGTAGGCACAAAAATTTCAACGTCAATTTTCGCCTACATATGCAGATGTGTTACACTCGGACATTCCTGACATGTTAAAGTGAGAGGTTCTCCAGTTTTCCACACGAGCGCACTTGCTTCTCCACAAGTGCAGGTGACAGGGCAAGTGAAGCTCGCCCGGGTTGCGCGTGTGCAGTACATGAGAGAGAACGGGGTGGCTTGGTTTCTTGGATACTATCAGCAGAAGCCATGTCGGAAAACTCAGTAGGGCAAATAAAACGACGCTGTCCTTCTCCAGTTTATTTTAAACCAGAATGGGAAACTATGTACTTTTTCACGGAGTTGGGAAGGAAGGTAAAATGTATGGTGTGTCAGAAAGTTTTAACCAACAAGAAAAAGTTTAATATTCAGAGACACTACATGACTTTACATGCCAAGGATTATAAGGATATGCAAGATTCCAAACGTGCGGAGGAGGCAGAAAAGCTAAGGGCTAGTATTGTCAAGGTAACACGTAATTTTATTACTATCTGTGGGACTTAAAATAAGCGGTCAAGGACTCACACACTTTTTGACTTATGTCAATTCTTTCGAAAACTCGGTCGAAAAGGATAATAAATATTCCATCTGTTACTTTGTTTATAGTTAGATAAAATCAATAAATATAAGCAAGCACAATTTTCAGCTCTTCCTTTTGTCTGCTTATATAAATATATTTTCACGTGTATATATCCATCACATGATTACTAGAAGAATCGGAAGCTCAGCTCGCGTTCGTCTGTGGAGATTCTTTTCTCTCACTCCCTCTGTGCAGCTGAGGTCATTTGATGTTTTGGAAACTGGTAGGTAATAAAAAGCCTTTTTTTCTGGGTGTAAGTCAAAAGGATAAGCAACCTATTCCATATACCCCTTGTGCGTTCAAATCTAAACTAATAATTGCTACTTTTTAAATATTCGTCCTTTCGAAATTTCTGTAAATAAGAAGAAATATGTCTATTTATAAATAAACTTTCGTTAAGCGTTTTCTCACAAACCCAAAAATACTGGTATTGTTTACGCTTTTTAAATGTGCATCTATCACAATCCCCCAATTACTCAAAGTGGCAAATAGCAATTTCTAAAACTGTTACTCAATTGTCATATACCATGTTTCAAGGCATTCAGTTCAGTAATTCCTAGCGAAAGCGCAAAGCATATTTTTTTAAAATGTGAGGTATCTTTTCAGAGTAAAGAATTAGGGCATTAAAACCCAAAATCGAAAATTGCCACAAAAATCTGGTGTGAACACGACTTTTTCTACCGAGCACAAATTATTCGCCTATAATGATTCCAAAAATTATTCATCTACACTTTAAAGAATTCTAGCAACCAATTACAAGAGAAAAGATTCCTATTTTTGAGTTTTCACAAGAATTTTAAACTTCACTGGTAACATAATTGGTATTAAAACTGCGCCAATTAATCAACTTTTTTGTGTGGTGTTGCTAATAAAATCATATTACATTTTTGTGAAATGAGTAAGGTGAAAAAAATCAACGTCTGGAATCATCAAATATTTTACTGAACTTACGCCCCAGTTTTTAATTTTTACCACTTCACAAATTTATTTCTCTGTCAGCTTAAATCACAGGTCGCTTGCATTGTCAGATATTAAATAGAAGAACAGTTTTACTAAATCCACACAAAATAATTTTGTAAACATGATGAAAAAGTTCATAAATCGATGTCGCTTTGAAAAAAAATTATGAAACATAACATGAAAGCTCTGGGAAATGCAACAACATGTAAACTGGTACGTCGTTAGTGTTTACTGCATATTAAAAATGAAAACGTTCTCTGTGTAAACTTGACACTAGAAAAGCAAAACTTTTTTTTCGTGCTTCATATGCAGATACCCACAATTTTAGTAGTTTCGCTATACATTTCGTTGCAGGTACAACAGTGATACACGAGACAGGAACAATAGTTAAATGTCAAAGAATTGGGTCAGTAAGTGCTTGCGTTGAAATCGCATGCTGTTTCCATGACATCCACCCCCCCCCCCCAAAAAAAAAAAAAAATACTGAAAAAGTCAAAGTGAAGGAAAATCAGGAGCAAATATCTTGGAAATGGTCAATGCCGCAATTTGAAATAAATTCATCATTTTAAAGAGCTCTACATTTTTCCAGTAAGTTTTTGTGTATTTCTTATGATTTTCAAAATTACTCGTTTATAAATTTTATTTGTAGTATATTCTCAACCTTTCATTTCTTGAAGAAATGCTGTTCACACTCACTTACTCTCTCTCTCTCTCTCTCTCTCTCTCTCTCTCTCTCTCTCTCTCTCGGAACTTTCCTAAAAATTATTTTTCTAATTTAGGTGGCCTCAAAACAAGCATTTTGGGTGAAATTTCGATGTTCAGTTTTTGGGCGGAATGCAATACCTTCTCTACCTAGTATGTATGTACAGAGAGAGAGAGATAGCTTCGCGGTATCGTCTGAGGCTCACGTTTGGAAAGTCTCGAATTCGATTTCCGCCGAACGCCCACTCCGACGTATTCCCAGTTCTCCCTAGTCAGTAAGCCAATACGGGCGGTTTCTCATCTTTTAAGTGGATATGCATAGATTTCGTGGCGGTGCCGAGCAGATAGTGTGGATACTCCCCATTGAGACTTGAGGGCTTCTAGGTCGACGGGTCTTAGAGCCTGAAAGTGCTAGGAACTTCCGCGCGTCTGTGTAGTCTGTCTGCCAGCGACCTGTAGCCTTCACTTCGTTCCTAGCTCCTGGGAGGTGTTTGCCACTATATATCTATGTAGTCGCAGTGCGCGAAGCTTGCCCCTTGTATAACACATACATGTGGGTCTCTCACGAGAAAACATCTGGAGGGGAAAGGGGAGGCAGTATCACAGCTCACCACGATGACATAAACAGATCCACTATGAACTGCATTAACTACTGTGTTTCCCTCTTTCCTTTCATTCTACATTCTCGTGAAAGGAATACAGTATGAGGTACAGAAAATATACATTCATAATGTGTGTATATGTTACATACTTTATGACACAATGCAGTTGAAGGCCTTTTTTTCAGAATAGTTAAGCATTTTGAGGCTGAAGAGTGTTGGCGAGCTGAGGACAGCCCGAGGTGTCAGGGCTTAACCACCAATATGATGGGATGTGAGGTTTGCAGGATGGCGGGTGTAATGAAGGTTGGGGTAATCAGTATTTTGCCTGATATGTGCATTAAAATGTGTTGCAGGAGGAGAGTGAAGAAGAAATAATTCCTGGCCCACCTATTGCCTTCTCGAGGCCGAAGAGGAGTGACAAAGAACAGGACCCACTGCAGATGATTCAGTCGACATCCTGGGCTGACTCCGACACAGACATCATAGCCAGATCCTGGGCAGTCCAGTTGGCCCAGGCACCTCCAGACCAGCAGCTGTTTGCCCAAAAGGCGATAAATGACATTCTATTCGAGGCAAGAATGAAAACGCTACATCGCGACTCTGTTGTGATAAATCGTCCGTGTAATTGTTCGTCCACAAACACCTCCATGTCTGTTCAACCGGAGTCTTCCAAGATTTGTTCTGACGAGCCTGAGTTCAAACCTTACTTTTAAACGTGTTCCTAACTTGTACAAAAACAACCTTGTAAATAAATAAACTGTTTAACTATCTGTGTATGTATTATGCTCCACCAGCTCTTTATAATTGTGTATTTTTTGCGAGCTAAAAACAATACTCCAGCTTGTCATGAATTCTTCAGGTTCGTTACATCAAACCATGTGATAAGTTTCATCATTACTTCGTAACGTAACTTCTTTCGTCATTAGGGTATAAATCTATATAGAATGGAATCTTCTTCTTTCTCTGATTACCCTCCCCTTATGTAGGACTTACATCCCCTAGGACTTACAAGCCAGCCTAGGGTTACACGTCTGTCGGGCAGCAGAGGGACCTCTGGACCAGACAGAGAGAAGACCTGGAAACGGTTGGTCAGCCAAGCACCAGTATGATAGTGAGGAAGAGGATGATATGAAATGCAGGCGAAATGGATTTGGCTCGTAAATACCGCTATCCCTTCAAAAACCCAAACCGCTAAATGTATTCACACTTGGCACCACCACAGCCTTCACCTATTCCTCTCGGTTTCCTGTCACTGGCACTGCATGGCTCGACGGTTCCACAAGCGGCCGACGAAGTAAGCAGTAGGACAATGGTCGCTTGGATGACTAGACATCCAAGATCTGACACATCCCACCGCCAATGACAACACAGGAAGCTAACCTGCACCATTAGAGACATTACACTAAAGCTTGTAAAATTAGACAAACCTATACCACCTCACGGGTAAATCCGTAACTGAACGGATACGTACCGTGGCCACTTTACCATCCGCCTGGGTTAACCCAGATGACTCGTACTCACTCCTGGACTCCTGGATGTTTGGACGGGTGATAATGGAGCAATTGGTGGAATGAATGGCGGGCTAAACCAAAACATTAAAATTTTGCCTAAACTCAAATTATAGGCTTTGCATGAATCTGGTATTTAAAATCCATTTTAACCGGCTATAAGTGTTCTACTTTATAATAGAATGCAATCCTTAGTTTAATTTTTCTCGCTTTCCGAAAAAGAATCACGTTTCTCAAACAGCATTGTAGGACATACACCCCTTAGGACTTACAAGTCTGTGCCTAGGATCGAAAGTCTGTCGGGGAGCAGAAGAACCTATGGACCGAACAGAGTGAAGACCGGAAAGCGGGTGGTCAGCCATGCACCAGGTATGAGGGTGAAGAAGAGGATGATATGAAATGCAGGCGAAATGGATGAATGGAGAGCTAATGATGGAGCAGTTGGAATGCGTGGCGGGGAAACCGGAGAACCCGGAGAAAATCCACCCAGACGCCGCTTCGTCCACCACGAATACCAGATGCGGATGCCTGGGATCGAACTAGGTGATCGGCTAACGGTCTAATCGCTCAGCCATGTGCCGCCGTTTATTTATTTACTCTTATTTAATACACAAAATACAGACATTTTAACCTAGTCTTTTTTTATCGCATGGTGAAATGTGTACGAGTAATGGAAGGAAAATTGTAAATAATTTTTTGTACAAAATAATAAACACCATTTTGTGGTGTGATACATTAAACTAATCCAGAGGAATAAATCTACGTCAGAAAATTCCAAAGTTGATTGCAAATTGTCTTGAAAATCGTGTTCATTGTTAATTTTGGAAAATGTTGCTACCTTTGCAGAACTTTTTTTTAATTATTTAAAATAGGCAAGTGGCCCCATGGTCGAGTGGTTCGACCACTAGCCTCTCACCAAAGCGGCCCAGGTTCGATCCCAGCAGGACCGTAAGTTTGCTTTGTGGTGGACAGAGCGGTGTCTGGGAGGGTTTTCTTCAGTTCCTCCACGCCACATTCATTCCACTGACTGTTCCATCACCTTTTTAAGAAGACTATTTTGTACGCTATATTACTCATTGAGAGGTAATTCTATTCACGTTATATAAGAATTGGTTTCAACCTGAGAGAGGGTATGGACTCAAAGGACATAGAGATAGCACTCAGCTGTGCGCTAACAGCTAGGCTTTTCTCAGCATCAAGCTCATCTTCAGGCATGGCACGATAAAACTTAAAAGGTGCGACAAAGAAAGTTTCGGAAACAGCTAAAGGTAAGTGGAAAATTGATAAAAATTGTGTGTTTTCAACAGTTCTTTGGTTTTTGACGATTAAGTTGTTTCCCATCTCTTACGATACCCCTGCTATATAATTTAAGGATCCTCGATTCCCAATTATTGAGAAACATTCGAAAACTTTACTTTATGTAATATTCCTAAAAATAATTTTGAATAAATGAATATCCTAATGTATGTGAAATGTTTTTTTCATCATGAAAATGTGAAACGTTTACCTTTAAATTTCATGTAGTATTTCTTTATAATCAGAGATTTTAACAATAACATGGTGTTCCCAGAAAATTCAAGACAGTTTCATTGGCCATGAAAATGGTTCAAACATCAATCAAAATTTGTAAGAACCTTTGGAGAAAATTAGTTTATTTTTCTTCATGAAAAGGGTAGTTTGAAATGGAGAATTTTCTTGAAAATGTTCGTGTAGTAGCATCGTTGAACACGCTGAACTTGAATACCCAGTTTGATTTTTAGCGGACTTTTTGTTTTTGAGTCTTGCTGTTCATATTTCTGACGAAATCTCGAAACAGAATTTTTGGGTAGTACGTAGTAGAGAAAGTAATATGATAGGGGCAACTACATGAAATGAAATGCCAGAGCAGGTAAGCCATATTATGTTTGTTCTTTCTCTGTATGGATATCACAATTTTCTCTCCGTTCATGCTGCTAGTAGTTTTTAAAGTGGAGAGAGTACTGCATGTGTTTCGCGCGTTTTTAATAGCAAGAAAAGTAACATTCCCAGTTAATATTAACATCGAATGAGTTATAATAATATGAAATATGGTCAATATCCCCTTCACTTAGTAATAGCACGCTGTGGTGCAATATCCTGAATTGCTTTCCAATTCAAATTAAGTCATGACTAGAGCCCGGATGTTAGGCAAAACTCCTTTCTGATACTCGTATGTGGTAATAAATCAAAGATAATTTAGATATAATCGTATTTCGAGGGGATAGAACCAGTTTTTATTTTGCCTTTTTAAAGGCTAGCTGCCATTGGAATTATAAATGCTAATTTTTGCCCTATTCAGATGGACCTGAACTTTTACATCCTACCCAAATGTTCTGTCACATTCACGAAACTGGAATGCCTACCTTTCCATCTTAAGAACTTGGACGTCCTTTACCTTGCAATGTAACCATCTTTATCATTTTATTATTATTATTATTATTATTATTATTATTATTATTATTATTATTATTATTATTATTATTATTATTATTATTATTATTATTATTATTATTATTATTATTATTATTATTATTATTATTATTATTATTATTATTATTATTATTAATCCTGATCATTATCATGTAATATTTGCTAATATTAAAGGTCAGAACCATCGGTAGCGGTAACCATAACCGGCACGAGAAATTCGAAAATTCAAATGGGAGTGTTCATAATCGAAGGGAAACTTTCCCGGGAATGGGAAAGAAGTACTTGCCCAAGTTTTAATTTCTCTATCTCGTACCCGAGGACGGCATGTTATATTAATATTGTGCATATTAGACTTTTCGCTGTAGATATTATTCACGGCGGCAGTACCATTAAAGAATGAATGGCATTCGTCAGTTAGAAACAAATGAATTCCCAATGCGCAAGATCGACCTCCATATTGCTTTGGATATGATGATCGATAATATGTATTTTGTTCTGTTACCGGGCTATAGTGAACCAAAATGTTGAGTACTGTCTTAATTCCCTTCTAGTTTCCGTTCTGGTTACCGTTACTGTCTCTGAGCCAGTCTTAAGGGTTCAGCATTTATTGAACGTGGGTTCCCCAGTATCAGGAAGTACAACAGAGAAAAGATTTTGACGAATAGTGATGGCCCGTTACTGTCACGTGAAAGTAGAAAAACAACGTTTAGTTAGAATGCCCAAATTGTGTCAACCGTTCATAGATATGTAAGTGAATATGGTGCCCATGTATTTTCATCTGATGGAAAATCAGTGTGTTCTGTAAGATTTGTGAACAGAAATTAATCTTAGAAAAGGCATTTTAACACCCAACACGTTAACAAGAAGCACAAATCTGCTCTCGTTTCAATGAGCCTTGATGTGAATATGTTATTCTCAACGTTATTGCCACATCTAGAAGACAATCACAGTTTTGATTAGGTTATGACTTCAAGCCGATAAGTATAACAGATTAATACCTTACAGTAAGGTGCAACATTCGAGATGTGTAATTTGTACGACTTTAAACCAAATATTGGTCACTAAATGAGTATATTGTGGATATTACTTTCTAAAATTTAACTTCTCTTTGGTATATTTTTATTCATTTTGGCCTGTCTATCTTGATTGTTGTTAGTGCCTGAACTTCCACACTCTAAGCTAGGATTTCTTTTTTAAATTCTGGCACTACGTACAAAGCCATATAACATTTACAGTATATGATGTTTGCATTGATTTGGTCTCCTGAAAAATAGAGGTATTTTGACTTGGTGGGATAGGAATCCACTTCTTCCACTGCTGGAACAGTGGTTCAATTGCAAGTGCCTGAGTTTTTCAGGCATGTGACTGGCACTGCTTGGGAAACATGCTCTTTGAGTTCTTTCCCACACAGTTACAATTACGTGTCAACAGATGATTGGTGGTGCAATTGTGACGTTCTCTTTCTCGCTCTTGCTGCCGTTGCGTCACGTGACTTAACAGGTTGCACTTTTAGTGGCGGATATACCCAAAGGTACCTTTTAATAAGCCATTTCTTTCTTTCAACACTAACGTCGTAATACCACAAAAAGTGGGCGCATGTGCTTTTGCAAAAATAAGCGATCGTCGAACATCATAAAATATATTTTCTGGAGAGCCAACTAGAATAGTTGGGGTCTTAATGAAGTAAAGCATACACAGTAAGGTCAACGTTAAAGAGGATATGTTTTAACATTAATATAGATTTTAATTTCTGCATGATATTCTGCATCCTTTCCCACGCGGTATTGACTAAGTTAATCTTATTACTTTCTCTCCTACGTATAGAAGTAGGGGAAGTATTGTATTCCACCTAAAAATTCAATGCCAAGATTTCACCGGAAATGTTTGAGGCCCCCTAAATAAAAAAAAAAAAAAAAAAAAAAAAAAAAAAAAAAAAATTAGAAAAAGGCCCGTGTGTGTGTGCGTGCGTGTGTGTCTGAGAACAGCGTAACTCAAAAACGAAAAGTCGGTTTAAAAACAAAGTGGTTTTTAATATCTTTCAAGGATGCGACATGAAGATTTTGAGGAAAATTCCTCCACCCTAAACTGCCTTTACATGGAAAATTTTGATTTTCTGAAAAATGGCTCTAACGATTTTGGTTAAAATACCATATGTTCGAGATGTGTTTATGGTAAATGAAACGTATATTTTGAATTTTCTCGCCATAGCCCATGTAGTTCTGTTTGTTTATGTCCAAATGCATCTTTTGTGGAATGAACCACTTCGGAGATATTCCTTGGTATTTGTGTGAGTTCTGAAATACTTATACTTTTCTGAAATGGAAGGTCGTCATTCACTTTTTTATCTCTTGGCAGTGCAAAGAGAACGGAATTTAAAGCCTTCATTTAGTGACCAATTTTTAAAGATATGACTGTCGCTCAAAGCCTACTGTATTCCCATATTACCCTTACAGCCACAAGATAAATTGCCAGTAAAATAATTTCTACAAATGTTAATTTCTACTAACATGAAAAAGAGAGAGGAATAAGAGTTTGTGAGAATAGGAAGTACAAGAGTAGAGAAAGTCATGTCAGTGAAACACATCATATTTTTTTTCCATTATAAATACGAATAAAAACTCTCCCATTCCCAGATGTGTGATTCTGCTAACATAAAGGTTAACGTAGGTATATCTTGCCTTTGCTTTCGGAAGCCTCTCGGCTATTGTTAACTTCACGCGGAGTGAAGCGATTTCTTTGGTAATACCTTCTTCACCTACTGATGTTTCACGTTGCTCCAATGTGCGCGTCACTTCAGGCAATGAATTCAAAGAAGCAAAAGCAAGCCCCCCATTTTAGAATAGCACTGTAATACAACATTCATCAAAGATCGCGCAAACTCTAAACTGTTAAATTCTTGTTAAATTTGGCTTAGGAAGCAAACAAAAGCATGATTGTGTTGTGCAAACCGCAGGATTTAGGACGTCTGAACGTCTGATTCCGGGGCGTAACTTAGGTGAGGAGGTGGGAGGGGCATTTGAGTGTATTTTCTGGGTGTTCTCTTCAATGCTGTAGAATTAAATAAACGAAGAAATTTTCACATCTTTAGATCTTGTGTGTATGCAAGTGAGAAACACATGAATAGAACTGAATTTTTCATTGGGAGAGCTTTCAAAAAGGCCTTGCACAGCGACCTATTTGAAGATCTATTATCTATCAGCCAAACAGTTCGCTGTTCAAAATGAATTGCCAAAAACTACTGAATGACGTAGAAGATAGCCCATCCAGTTTCAGAAAATGGTTTCGAAGGCCTGAGCTCTGTAGTGAGTTAAAGCTTCACAATAGGGAGCAAATTGTTACTGATTTCTCACCCTGAAGACAAGTTGGATCAATATCGTGACTCATTTTTGCAGACGTTCTTTAGCACCACAATGTCCTGTTCAATTTAAGTCTGTGACATCTTTCTATCAAAGTTCTTAATAAGGATCTTTGAAGGTTTGCAGCCTTTAACTGAAGGTCAGTAGCAGCGATGTTGTTTATGCATACAGTATAAGATAGTCATGGCTATCTGCAACTAATTCTGGTTCACAACCTTCGGCAACGGTAACGATAACCAGAACGAGAAAGTTGAAATACATGTATTCAAATGGGAGTGTTCACAGATTAGTCTTTTTGGGCCCCGGGAACGCAAGAGAAGAAAGACTTGGCCAAGTTTTAAATTTTTCATTCTTGTTCACGAGCATTGTATGTTAGATTCATATTGTGTATATTAGACTTTTCACTGTAAAATTTATTTCAGGGCGCTGTGCCATGAAACAGCCGCTAGAGCTATCTCTAATGGCAAGTTAGAAAAAGTAACATTGTTAGAAACAGATGAATTCTCCATGCACAATATCGACCTCCACCTCGCTATCGACATGATGGTCGAAAACATGCGCTCTCTTTCTCGTTACTGGGCTGTTATGAATCAAAATTTTGAGAACTGATTTTCTTCCCGTTCCCGTTACTGCTCTGGTTACCGTTATCGGGGGGTTGTGAACCAGCTCATATTTCAAGTCTAGATGTTTCTGTGTATTTTCGCAACTGCTTTGGCGACAAGGGCATTAAACTATGTCAACCTTCAGGATCTAGCGGCAGAAATCTTCCAACACTATGCGTTTATCTAGGAGTTGCGGATGTTGGACTATTTATCACGCGCAAATTACTATAGTACAGAGGCAAAAAATAGTCATAGTGATGATCATGATGATAAGAACAGTAACAAAAGCAATTTTTTGTAGTGTTTAACGCCCGCTTTTACTATATACGGCACCGCAGGCGGTGACACTGATGATACATGGAATGAAGATGGAGCAACGGTGGAATAAGATGGCGGGGGAAACCGGAGAACCCGGAGGGAACCCGCCCCCGCGCCGCTTCGTCCACCACGAATCCCACATGCGGTTACCTGGGATCGAACCCGGGCCGCTTTGGTAGAAGTACACATTGGAATAACAGTTGAACCTGTTCCAGTCAAGATGGCATACAAATTGGTCCTTTGAATAAAATAAAGCAAAAAACGTGGTGACAGCCACGTGGTTAAAACGTGTCTCAATATTTGAGTCATACAAAAACAACCTAGTGACATGCAGTCACATATTATTATCAAGATATATTGCTTATCTGACATTATAAAGTAAAATACATCTTTCGGAGAAAAGACGTTTTTGATTGCAATTATATTCCTACTTTCAATTTTCAATTTAAAAACTGATTGACAATTTACTCTCGGAAGAAGATACACAACCGCAGGTTTCACAAATATGTTTCATTTCTTATGCCGATCCATTCTTCTTCTTAAAGTATCTGTGCAACAAGAACAGGTTTGTGGCATACGTAGAAATGGCTCACAGCAAACAAGAATATAATTATGTACACGTAGGTACCGGGTAAAGGCTAATGCAGGGGTGGCCAACCTAGTTTGAGCAGTAAGATGGGTCATCTAAATTTGTTATTGTGAATCTAAACTAAATTATATTAACAAAGTACTACGATAAGTTTAGCTGTAGGCTGATATATTAAACTTAGTGTATTAAAGGCCAATTAACTTTTTATTTTTTACTTCTTTATTTTTAAAGAACGTCATATAATCTTGCACATTTCTAAAATTCTATTTAAAAGTAAACACACTGAATTATAACAAAATTTTCCGCAATGAATTATTTAAAAAGTACGTTCTGATTAATTTTGAAGCCCAGCAAATTTAATCCAACGTTTGACCTTGATTTTCACGTAACAATTTTTCAAAATTAGGCGTAAATTTTAAGTGCACAGAACTAGTATATTAGGAAGATGGTATCTCCAATAACTGAACGTTATTTATTGGTATGGCAGACATAACATTTAATGGCGACTGATACCTGACCACCACTATTGTCTCTGCCGTTTTATAGGTATGTTTTATGGGTACAAATGACATCATACATGATTTCATTGCGCGTTTAAATATACAGGCAACCCTCTGATTGGATTTTGTGTTGACCAGCTCTATCTGCCACCCACCATTAAATTTTGTGTTAGCCATAACAACATTCATGGCGCAAAACGTTTGCTCATAAATGTATCTGGAGCCAAATCTACATATGACCTCCTACTGATCCCAAGGTCGCGGTTCAAATCCGGTCCAGATCGATGGTTTAGTGTGCTTAAAAACGACAGCTCCATGTCAGTAGATTTACTGCCATGTAAAAAAACTCCTGCGGGACGAAATTCCGGCACACAGGCAAGGCTGATGTGATCCTGGCAATTGGCAGTGGCGTTAAACAACAAAATAATTTAATTGCATATGAGCCTTTGAGCAAGATTGAGAGTTTCACGAAACCTGTCTGAAGGAACACTTTTTCAAAATTAGTAAAATTAGAACTGATACACAAGGCCCTTTAAATTTGGCCCAAAGTCCTCAATAGTTTTGAATGTATATTATTTTTATTTGGAAGGAGGAAACATTTTAACTATTTTTAGATTCGAAAGTGCAAGAATTTGTAATGATAAATAGTTCACATTCGATCTTATGCCATTGGCGATCCATTTAAAATGTCTTGATAGGCCATCACTTGGCCCGCGGGCTTAGGTTTGGCCGTCCCTGAGCTACGTACTTCTGTTTAAGGGCAAAAGGTGAAATCTTCTGAATTTGCCTTTGATCTAGAAGTTTGATTCGAGAAAGATCGTGACCGGCCACGTGTCGTATGTGAATAAAAATGCACAATGTGTTTAAAATGCACACAAGGCTACTCATTATGCATATTAAAGAATAATTTTAAAATTATTCGCATACTTGGTTTAACCTAGTTAGCGGCGAAAACATTTTCGATAAAAATTGCCACACATTTACAATTCAAATGCGACCTGTGCGCCAATGCTTCATAGCCATTTTTAAACGCCATAAATAATTACAGTTTGGCATGAGCTTGGAAAAGTTCCAGGACGGGGTTACTTGCGCAAACTCAGAATCTCTCGAGTAGGAGGCGATGTGGAAATTAATATTACAAAAGTTGAAACTTTGGCCAAGTTATCAAGCGAGAGAAAAATGTTCACTCGCTAGTGAAGCAAATCTGATGTTGAAGAGATTGCTGCGTTGTTAACAATTCCACCAGGTATTCATATCAAATAATATGAAATGATCTAGCGCTTGTGGAAGCATTGCATTCCAATATATTCCGCCCAAAAAGTTGGCCTGATGCTCCGCTTCGTTTTCACATCGGCTGAATAAAAGAAATCAGTTTTACAAAAGGTCTTTTCCTTTATTTACTTATTTTACTGTCTTGGTTGTTGGGAAATTAAAAGTTTGTGACCAATATTCTTATTGGAAATTTACCTGGAAACTTACCAGAGATAGACTAATTTTACTTTTAAAATTAGTATCTCTTCAAGGCGTATACAGATCGCCTCCGTAGTGCAGTCGGTCTGGGTGGCTCAGTTGGTTAGACACTGGCCTACGGATCCCAAGGTCGCGGGTTCAAACCCGGCCCAGGCCGATGGTTTTTAAGTGTGCTTAAAAACGACAGCTCCATGTCAGTAGATTTACTGGCATGTAAAAGAACTCCTGCGGGACAAAATTCCGGCACACCGGCGACGCTGATGTGATCCTGGCAATTGACAGCATCGTTAAACAACAAAATAATTTTTTTTCCGTAGTGCAGTTGGTAGCGCGCTTGCCTCTGGTGCGGAGTACACGGGTTCAATCCGCGGTACCAGCATGGGGATTTTCCCACACTGGGAGGTCTGTCACGGGGTACACTTAGCCTCGTTAAGTCCCGGGGGGACCAATTGAGGAGCTACTTCCTGGAGAAGTAGCGGTCCCAGGAGGCGAAGGCCGCATAACTGGCCGGGAGGGCTCGGGGTGCGGACCAGGTTCCACCCTCCAGTACTGCACCCCACCAATGACGCCTGTAGTGGGCAGAGGTAGCGAACGCAGCGGCTGGACGACAAGCCAAGGCCCTTCCTGGGCTATAGTGCTAGGGGTTTAGTTTTCAAGACGTACAATTTAATCCGAAAGAAATCTGATGTGTTGCACTCACATGACATTCTCTATTCTTGTGCTAACCATTCACACAAACTCTTATGCCCATATCTTTTTCGTGTTAGTTGAGATAAACATTTGCAGAAATTATCTTATTGCTTATTTCCTTGTAGGTGCAAGGGGAATATGGGAATACAGTAGGCTTTGAGCGAAAGTCAAATCGTTTAAAGCTTTGAGATTCCGTTCTCTTTGCACAACTAACATATATAAATTGAACAACGATGTTGTATTTGACGAAAGTTTGTTTTCTGAAACTAACACAAATAACAAGGAATATCTCCGATACAACAAAACTTATTTGAACATAGATTGTATGTTTTAGCGAGATCTACATTTTTGTATAGTAAGATTTGTCTATCTCTTGCGGTTTAACAATTATGCAAAAGTCATCCAGAGTAAATAGGACTACATGGGCTATAGCCAGAAAATTCAAGATATACATTTAATTTGTAATAAAATATCTCAAACATGCTGCATTTTAATCAAAATCGCTAAGAGCCATTTTGGAAAAAATCAAAATTTTTCATGTAAAAGGTAGTTTAGGGTGGAGCAATTTCCTTCATAATTTTCGTGTCGCGCCCTTAAAAGACATTAAACTTAAATACCAACTTCGGTTTCTAACCAACTTTTCGTTTTTGAGTTATACTGTCCCCAGACTGGCAGACAGGCACATAGACTGACAGAACGCACACAAACGTACCTTTTTCTAAAATGCTTTTTCTTCTTCTTTTTTTCTTTTTTATTCAGGGGGTCTCAAAACATATATTTCCGGTGAAATCTCGATATCGAATTTTTGGGTGAAATACAATACTTCCTCTACTTACCAGTAGAGAAAGTAAAAAGTGAATAACAACCTTCCATTTGAGTAACGTTTAAATGTTGCAAACTCACACAAATAATAAGGAATATCTCCGAAATTTTCATCAAGTTTTTGTCAAATTGTCATTAAATAATAAAATTTTCAAAATATACGTTTCATTTGCCATAAAAATGTCTTAAACAGATGGCATTTTAATTAAAATGTTAGAGCCATTTCTGAGAAAATAAAAATGTTCCATGTAAAGGGTAGTTTAGGGTGGGGGAATTTTCATCAACATTTTCGGGTCGGAACGTTGAAATAAGCTTAAACACCAATTTTGGTTTTTAACCCTTTTCGTTTTTGAGTTATGCTGCTCACAGATACACACGCACGCACACACACGGACCTTTTTCCAAAAATGCTTTGTTTTTTGGATTCAGGGGGCTCAAAGCATATATTTCCGGTGACATCGACATAGAAAGTTTTGGTCTTCCCATACTATACATAGTAGAGAAAGCAAAAATACCTTATTACTGAAAATCGTGTAACTGCGGATGTGGATTTAATTTCATACACTATCATCAATCAGTTTATTTAATTTATTAGTTTATTTATTAACAGTCCAAGGTAATACTGATATCAAGAAAATTTTGTTTATCATAGAAATTTACTAGAATCTATCCGCAGGTACGGATATTTTGCCAACCCTCTCTAAGATCTTTATTGGCGCCATCTTAGAAAAAGTCCTTCCTTACACTTGCCGACTGTCATTTATTGCTTGGTTCACATTCCTCCATGCCTGGCATCTGTGGAAACCTTGAATAATTCTGTGACGAAGATTCCAGCTGACTGGGAGGTAATTTTGCACGTCGATAACAGGCTACATGCTGGCGGTGAAAACTATTTTTGGAAGTTTGTTGTCATAACAACGCCATAGTGGGTTCGTTGTGCTGGAACCACAAACTTTCTACCAGGTTCTGCCATCAGGCGATGACTGTCATGTATATTTTGTTATTCTCGCTGACTTCGTCACAATGCAGTTGCTTCAAGTTACAAGAAACTCAGAAAAAGGGAGCAAATCTTAACATTTACAACACAATGAAAACAGATTGGTAAAACTTGAAAGTTAGCAGAGCAAGTTTTGGAAAAACAACTCTACTTCGTCTGATATACTTTGAAATGCATTTCTTTCTGTATGAAAACCTGTTGCTCAGAAAAACTTACTCAAAAACATATTAACACTGGAAAGGTATTGTCGCATGAAAAATACGAGTCATTCGAATTTCTCTTGCATTAACATTTTACAGTAACTTTTAAATTGTGCGCACAAGACCTAATTTTTGTACACATTCTAAGTAGCTCGTAAATATAAATGAACTACTTAATTTAGCTAATGCAAGTTGCTATAGGAAGAGACTGAAGCACAGTCGAATGTTTGTCAAATAATTGAATGTATACAGCACGAGAAACAAAAGAATCGAAACTGGTGATTCTTAGATTGTTTTACTACACAGGGGTGTATAAATACAGAGTAGTGAATATTCTGATAATTTCGTGGGAATGTTTATATATGTATACAGGGTCTTTCGGAATAGTGTAAATGAAACTAGAATGAACTCATTTTGAAGAAAAAAAAGGAACACACCAAATATATTTTGAAAGGAATATTTTACGGCACAGAAATAATATTTTCAGTCATTATTGTATAAGCGTGACGTCAACGACAACAATTTTAATCGCAAAATACTATTTTTTGTGAAAGGCTCTTATTTTATTTAATTGCATGAACAATTTAATTTGTTTCATACAAAAGATTTGGCTGCTATAAGAACAGTTTGATTATAATGGTTTGGGGGGGGGGGGGGGGGGGTTTCAATTTGAACACGTTATTTAACCATTAGAGCTTCATTTGTTACAAACAAATTAACTGTTCCCATACCAACCAAACATTTTGTATGAAAAAATGAAATTGTTTACGCAGTACTACCTTTCACAAAAGTGGTGGTGGTAGTGGTAGTGGTGGTAGTGGTGGTAGTGGCAGTAGTCGTAGTAGTAGTGGTAGTGGTAGTAGTAACGCGCTGCCATTTAATATTTTTGTCGATGATGTCACACCTCTGCAGTACTGGCTGCAATTATTGTTTCTTTTGTAAAATTTTCCTTTCAAAGCATTAAATTTGACGGATCCGAACATTTTCTTTATACAAAACAGAGTTACATTTAGTTTTGTTTTCATTACTCCTTACTTCCCTCATAGCAAGTACGAAATACCTGCGTGTTACAAATGTAGGTAATTATATTGTGAAAGCGGAAATCAGAGTATTCTTGGAATGCCGAAGGCGAACCACAAAAAAACAGCTTTGGAGGTTAGGAGGAAAAATAAAGGCAGGTTGCTTTTTTCCGATGAGTCACCATAATGACGTTTCCAATGACTAAATTGACACTTTTTTAGCGTCAGTACCGCCTTTCAGTATTGCGTGATTAATGTGAAATGCCATTTCCAACAGCCCTTGCATTAGTCAGCATTTCTAACACAATTTTACACGTAATTTGTTAAAGCTCTGGTGAAAGTACACAATTAGGTGCATGCACTATATGCGGTGAAGGGTCATAGGTTCATTCCCACGTGAGGATAATTTCTTTGACATTTCAGGGAAATGCTTTTTTAATCGCGAGGGCCGACTTTTAGGTTAAGCAGCAATTTATCTTACAGCAGATGGGCGTCGTCCACGTCAGTAAAGAGGAGGTTCCGTAACATACCAGGAGATTTAAAAGTTCAACAGACAGTTTGATGGCTAGAGATGGGCAACTAGGATTTAGAGTCACTCTCGTCGACATCAACCTTCATAGCGTTTCATTAAACCATTGTAAAGGCCACATAAACGCTGGTTAACCACTCTTATGCAATACAGGCATTGAACAAATGTTTTTTTTTCTACATTAAGCCAATGTCTGAAGGTTTGGAAATCTATTATTCAATATTTTTTAATCTTTTACTACAGGCTCCAATCCAGAGAGTTAGCTAGGTCAATACATGACCGAAAAGGCAGGACTTCCTCGCAAAAATTGAGTCAAAGTCTCAAAGGTTAATAGCATGTGACAGAATACCTCTCTCATTTTGCAGCCTTCAACAATGTTACACAAATATCTGGAACGCAATGTATACATCCTCACACAAAGGCCACCACACCCGACGTCCATACCAGGCAAGAAACAGTCCCAAACCCGACATTCATACACAATTCCTTACAAACCATGGAAAATTCCAACAAAATCTACACAGAAATGGAAAAGCAACCATGCCCATGCTTAGATGATAACCTAACAGCCATACATCTCTTACTTCACTGTAAGCTGCATAAAACGCCTTCGAGACTGGTTTACTATTAGAAATATTTGTTCTATTTTTAAAACAATTAATTCTGAAGGAAAAAAAAAACAACAAAAGAGAGCTTTATAAATTAAATTTTATGCAGCTGTAATAAAAATGTAACTGCACAAAGTTTTACTCTTGCTTAACTGAGGCAGTACATTCCAACCAAACATTCAAAAATTAATTTTCCACTGAAAACTATTTGAGATACCCTTGACAAAAAAATTTAAAGACCCGTGCGCGTTCTGCGCGGTTTGAATAACTACAGGTGATATTCCAGCCACGATAAAAAAATCTGTCCCATCAATAAAATGTCTTCCAACGAGTCCTTTATATGAACTGCCTTATAAAGAAGAGGACGAAGTTTCCCAGTGCCAGAAGGCCATTTTTCTCTTCAGTAGAAAAGAAACGTTGCATTAGAACAGGTGCGTTATCGGAAATATCATTTAACTTCCATATCGCTGTGTATAATGGCGCAGTGGCTTGCCAAATGTTCCAACTGGAACAACAAATATATCTTGGGAGAAGAGTTCATTTCTAAAGAGGCTTTTATTTCCTTATTTTTTCTTCCCATGCCGATCTGTCTAGCTCAGAAATTTAAGATAATGCTCATACTTTCACAGAAGAAATTACTGCTGTATTATTTTTGAAAAGGAAGTTCCTACCCGTCATTTCATTGGTGGACCAAGACTGCGTCTGTAAAAAAATTGTGAAGAATATTTTGTGTTACACGTTTTTCGAATAGGGTTACTCCCAATGCGTCCATTTTAACATATGCCATAATGTTTTATCCCCTCCCCCCTCTACTTGAGAGAATAGTTGCAAGATTTTTTTTTAAATTGTTCCATTTATACCCCGCCTTTAACGCCAGTGGTCATAACTGCGGCTGGAGCGCATGTCCTTGGCGCTTCGCGACGCAGGAGGTTGCGGGTTCGAGTCGCTCCCCGGGCATGGGTGTTTCTAGGCATTGTGCAACTGTGTAAAAAAAAAAGAGCAACAGAGAACAAGGAGAAAAATACAAAGAATGTGGCTCTCGTTAAAGCGCACAACTGATGTAAATTTTTTATGGAGTTTACCATTACGGAGATATTTCTTGTTACTGGTTTGGATTTTTAAATACTTTTGTGAAATGGAAAACTATCTTCCTTCCTTTTTCCTCTCCACTTTCTTCCTGTTCATATAAAGAAACGTAATCTCGAAGCCATCATACAGCGACCAGCTAGCGACAGTCGTTTAAGCCGGTGTATTTCCCATTGCACCTGCACGAAAATATGCAGTAAAATCATTTCTAGAAATGTTTATCTCGATTAAAATGAAGTAGATGGAAGAATAAGCTTTTGCAGCTTTTGTAGAATGGACAGAGAAATTCATGTGAATGTAACACATCACATTTTCTGTCAACGGTTTACCAGCTATACAAAGAGTATGCATTTACTCGAAATGAGGTTATACGCAGAAAATAGAATATAAACATTTTATTTCCATGCATGTGTATTTAAACTACAGCCAAATTCGTTTGAGGCATTACTGGATAAATCAGATTATATGGACGAAAATGTGTCTGGAAATGCTTTTGTCAGATTCAGGAGACCTCAAAACATGTATTTTCGTTGAGGTCTCGATGTCGAATTTGTGGGTGGAATGCATTCCTCTAACTAGAGGGCAATTAACACAATGAACTCATGCCTCTGCTTATAATCCAATCATAACTTCGCAATGCGTAGGTTTTTGGAATGGAGTTTTGAAATAGGTGCTCATAGGTGCGAAAAGAACATTATCTGCATGCAAAGGCACTGAGGAAGTCACCTGGGAGTGAGGAACTGACGTGACTGTTGTCACATCTTTTCGAAGAACCGATGACCTCATTCCTAAGGGTCACTGCATCACAAGTAGTCAGTCACCTGGCTAGCGGACGTGATTATTGCCATCCACGGTTACTCCGTGGCCTGTTACATCACAGGCGATTCGCTTTTCTTTTCCTGTGTGGGGTTGCCAGCAGAATAACTCTCCATAAATGTGTTTCTAGGCACTTCAACCCACACGTTAAAGGACATCCAAGTTCAACTGTCCATTGGCTGTTGCGAGAACTGCAGTATTGTGCTGTATTTATTGTAACCCAAATACAACAATGTAATACAAACTATGTCGTCTTACACAAGCCCATAACACCAATTTTGCATACTAATTGTACAGTTCCTTTTCTTATCCCTACAATTAAGTTGATGTGAACCTTGTGATCCAAAGTGCTCAAACCCCGTGATTGCAGAATTCATTTAAAACAGTGCAAGCGCGCGCTTTGGAGCTTAGCAGGCCCACGCTGCCCGTAACAGCAGCACCTGCTTACTCTGCTTAGAACTGTGTTAATCCGGGCTGTACAATTATGGAAGTTACTTCCACATTTGCAGTCCCTTGACATAAGCACGGACATTGTGACACATTGGATTAACTCTTAGGAGTTTGTGGGAAGATTTTCAGATTTGGAAACTCTAAAATCTAAACTGGCACTCTTTGCCCTATTCTGTTTAACCCGAGAATGTTCCGGTTGAACTAGAACTTACTAATTTATGCTGTGATTCAGATCAAAGTAGCAAAGAGTGTCTCGAAATGCTTAGCACCAGTAGAAGTTTATTCGGCACAAATTTATTTGTTTTAACAAGAACTACATACACGTTTCCGTGTAGATTTTGTCTATCTCTTACAGTGTACCAGTAATTATACGTCATTCAGAATCAAGAGGACTTCACAGGCTATTCCAGAAAGTTCTTGAAGTATTTTAATAAACTGGTTAAAACCATTTTTGAAAAATAAAAAATAAGGGACATTTTTCCTCGTAAAGATAAGTAATAGAGGAAGTAAAATGAACAAATATAAAGTTTCAAATTTGCGTGGGGCACCTTATAGGATGGAAAATGATTATCAAAAGAATCCTCCCTCTTCAATTTTATTTTCTATAGAAACATTTCTTCTACTTCTTCTTCCTCCTCTTTCTCTTCTTCTTCTTCATCTTCTTCTTTATCTATTTAACCTCCCCGTTATTTTATTTGAATCTCTTTTCGTTGTACTTTATTTTCTCCAAGCGACCTTAACGGTTTTGCTTCCGGCAGATGCTTGATATACTGGGATGAATTAAATGCCTGTGTTGAATTGTCTGTAAATAACCTTCATTATCGCTGAATTTTGTGGTAGCTGCCTAAACCAGGGACAGTGTGGGTTTAGGGCGCATAACTGTTCTGGTCATTAGCACCCTGGCAAAACCAGTAGTTACCAAAGGATAATGAAAACCTTACTAGGGAAAATTCCTGCAGAGCTCATTAATTTGGTTTTTTCGCAAGTCACGCGTAATTTTAGTGTCATTGGTAAATTACACTAAAGTTAATTTTTTAAAAGATTCTAGGTACACGCAAATTTACTTCTAGGCTTTCCAGACCTTGTCATATCTCTGACATGTCCATGTATCATCATCATCATCATCGTTAGAATTTCAGTCTTTTGTTTCTATTAAAGCTTTTCTTTAGGACACATCAAGAATAAAACTTACCTTGACACAAAATCTGACACCCAAGTCAAAAATTAGTTTCCAAATGAAACAACAAGCGCAATCAACTTTCTGCATAAAATAAATGAAATATTTGCAACCAGAGAAAATAAATACCTTTCAGAAGAAAGCAAAATAAATTTCTAAAAGTTTGTAGCTGATGTCACATACTATAGAATAATGTTTGAAAATGTGATCTTATTGTTAAACAGTCCTCTTAAAATATTATATTTGAGGTGTCCAAACAATGTTTTAATTGAGTTAGCTTTACTTGCATTGACATTTGTTACTTACTTATGGCATGCCCTGTGTGCAATCTGTGTCAAATTGATTTTTGTTTCCTTGTTTTTGCTCTACTTTTGAAACATTCGCTTAGTTCGCTTCAGTTTAAAGCAGAACAGTTGGATATGCTGTTACGTACCTGCAACAAAACATATACCAGCTGAAATTATTTCTACCCGTTATTTATATTTATTAAGAGAAAGTAGAAAGAAATGCCAACTGTTGTATGGATAAATTTTAAAATAACAACAGAAAGAAGCCTGCATAATGATTAATATTAGACCCTTTTCTATAAAATTGTTGTTTAGCATCATCATCATCATCATCATCATCATCATCATCATCATCATCATCATCTCATCGTCGTCGTCGGTGTTTGTGTGGTTCCCGGTTTTTACTTTCTCTGCTGGTAAGTAGGGGAAGTATTGTATTCCACCCAAAAATTCGATGTCGAGATTTCACCGAAAATATATGTTTTGAGGCCCCCTGAATCCAAAAAAAAAAAAAGCATTTTTAGAAAAAGGTCCGTGTGTGTCTGTTTGTGTGTCTGTCAGTCTGTGGACAGCATCTCAGAAACGAAAGGTCGGTTAAAAGCCAAACTTGGTATTTAAGTTTAATGTCTTTCAAGGATGCGACAGGAAGATTTTGAAGAAAATAGCCCCACCCTACACTACCCTTTACATGGAAGATTTTTCGAAAATTTTTATTTTCTTGAAAATGGCTCTAACGATTTTGATTAAAATGTCATATGTTTGAGATATTTTTATGACAAATGAAATGTATATCTTGAATTTTCTGGCTATAGCCTCTGTAGTCGTATTTACTCTGGACGACTTTTGCATAACTGGTAAACCGTTAGAGATAGTCCAAATTATACTATACAAAAAATGTAGATCTTGCTAAAATACACAATTTATGTCTCAATAAATTTTCTTGTAGGGTGAACCATTTCGGGGATATTCCTTGTTATGTGTGTGAGTTTCGGAAAACTTAGAACTTTCGTGAAATGGATCATCGTTGCTCATGTTTTTTATATGTTAAGTGTGCAAAGACAACAGAACCTCAAACATTTGACTATCGCACAAAGCCTACTGTATTCTAATATTCCCCTTGCACCTACAAGGAAATAAGCAATAAGATAATTTGTACAAATGTGTATGTCAACTATCAAGAAAGAAGATATAGGAATAAGAGTTTGTAAGAATGGTTATTACAAGAGTAGAGAAAGTTATGTGAGTGCAACACATCAGATTTTTTCTATTGTTACTCATATTACACAAATATTTACATGTACAAAAACATTATACTCGAGGTAGGATTCGAAACCTCAGCCTCCAATGAACTAAGCGCCATGACCCTGGAGACAGACAATTCCTTAGGATATCTGTTTATCTTTTATGCTTACAAGAGCTAACGTTCTATCAACATACAAATGCTTCAAGCCATTGCATCATTTGAACGGTGGGCAAAATTAAAAGCCTACCCGCTGATTTTAATTTCCATGTTTACCCATAGTTACCCTATTGTATCAAATTAATATCTCTACAGCAAAAACATGATAATTTAACACTTTTCAAAAAAAAAATAGATTTATGTTTTTTTCTCCCTCTTTACGAGGAAATGTTTTAGATTTCGTGTATTTAAAACAAAATTGTAAGAATTAAGGACCACGTTCAAGGGAATTTGCTGTAACTGATGTTATATTAAACCGCAGGATGGTGCTCGAAACGAATAGACTGCTTTATTCTCAAACATGTGGCTTCAGATCTTGTTTTTCATTTTTATTTATTTTTCAGGTGATATCGGCAGCTTTTTACTCTGGAATAATTTCTCACCGGCAATGATGTTTGCTCGCTTTACAGTTGGATGATATTACTTTGTGTAATTACAATAAATTCACATACACATTCACATTCTTGTTTACACTTCTATACTCCAGGGAGCATGAGGAATAATCCTGGTTTAAAGTAAATTGTCCATCCTCCAGCCTGGATTTAAAGGTAAGCACGTCAACCACCAGAATACAGAGGCAGTCTAAAAAAGAATTGTAATAAGTGACTGTAAATAAATACACGATGTGCGTTTTCATTTAATTTAGGCGCAGCTACATCGAGGTTTGGGAGTTCCCGATTTAAATCCCGACCAACCTGACCAAATGTTTTTTTCGCAGTTTGTCCTGGTCGATTGGCGAATCCTGGTTTCCTTCTTATTCTGAATGTGCTATGACCCAAAGTTTGCCTGCTCCTCGACAGACTATTCACCCAGGCACTACACGAGGAGAGTAATCCGTTGAAGAAAAAGAAAAAAAAGTATATAAGATAATTACAATTTGTTGCAATCTTGTTGTGGTGATGCTATTCAGATGTTTAATGTACTCCTGGAGATCTTAAAACGCTGTTAAGTGCAACTTCACTCATCTGTTGATGCCTTATATGTACAATTCTATTGTTTTTAAATAAACATGCTGAATTATATCATGGCTGGTAAGTAATTATTCCAATTTAACCAATGACTTATCTCTATAAAACGCCTGCTCATGCGAAGTTTCGGAATTACGCATTATAAATGTTCTTGCACACAACTGACAATGTATGTGTGAGGCGGTATGTTTGGCCTTAAGTCTAAGCATGAGTATTTTAACTACAGAATTTGTTACAGATTGCTGATGGTTGCAATGCTTCTGCTTTAGCACTGTTGATAGAGTGCCAAATATATTAGTCAAATGATCATTATACCTATTACAAGCATATGTTGTGGCTCATTTATTTGAGTACACATGTACTTAAGATGAACATTTTCTGTAAATTCCTTCAAGCATTACGTATATCACTTCTTTGACATGAATAATGAGCGGTACGCAAATGAATTACATTTATGCAATCCTAGCATTATTATGAGGGCATAAATCGTGTGAAATTGCCCTAATTCTGGCACCTGTGCCAGAAAATGAGTGACGTATTATCCTGGCAACAAGAAAGCAATAACGTCATCACGAGCACAACATAATTTTCTCCAATGTACTGTAGGAAAACCTGAAATCTTCACTCTCGCACTCATGTGATTTCATTAGCCAAACTAATGCATTTTTCGTTTCTCCACTTTTCATACTGTTTTACGTAAACATTTTGATTTTTCTGGAATTAATAAACTTTCAACACTCTTGGCTTCGTTCAAAATGTCAATCGGAATACAATCCATATTTTCAATAGCTAGTTTCATCATCACCTTCCATTTCCTCCTCTCTAAGTGCTGAAACAATCGAAACAAAGTCTGCTTAGCAACCATATTACGTCATACATCTGCGATCTCTGATACATTATAATTTTTAATTTAGCGAATTTATTATGTTTAGTACTTTAGTGCTAAAATTACATAAAACGTTGTATGTAACACATATATAAACGTTTCATTGTGAGACTAGTTACATAAATAACTATTTAAACATATTTACATTAAATAAATAAAAAAATTCCTGCTCCGGAATATATTAATATTACATTCTTTTAAATACTATCTTAACTCTCATTCGTTTACTGTTGCTGTCGACCTCCATGTCCAGGGATAACATGCTAGCCTCTAGATTCCGAGGTCGTGGGTTCAAACCAAGTGGAGAGCGATGGATTTTTTCGTAAAAATTCTTTTAAAAATCCTTAGCATGGCTCCCTCAGAACGGAACTAAAGTCAGTAATCGTAGATTTACGCCATGTAAAAGAACCTTAAGCCATATAAACAGGCTTCTGAGTAAAATTAATCTGTTCATGCCCAATGCGCTGAGAGGCATATAGTTACAGTTAATCCATTAATAATACATAAAAACTTTACTATTGCTAAAATTATAATCTAAGAAACAACATTATTTCGCTCTGGTTAGAACTTGTATTAAATAGAATCACTCTCTCAAAACACTTCTCCCAAAACAGACGAGTTTCATTCTTTTCACTCAGGAGATTTCACAATACGCATTTCTGATGAAATTTCGATGTCAAAATTCTGAGTTGAATACAATACGTCCTCTATCCTGCATACCAAGTACGAAAACTCCATTCTTCCCATACATGGAAAGTTAAGATGTCTACACAATCTCGCAGATGGGTGTTTTACAGCATGGCACTGTCGTTCAATTGTTACATTGGCTGCTATGGCGCTGTTGTATAAAAACACTGTCGGAAAGTGCTGGCATCCGCTCCAGTTTTTGCACATCCTTCATAACTCAACTTTATCTCTGCAGCACGTATTTACCATTCAGATGCCTCCTTGCCTTATAAGTATACTCCTGGTCTTCCTTATTTCTTCATTGCGATGGTTTTTTTGCAGTCCTCTTCAAAAGCAGCCAGTCTCTGTCCGGTTCACGTTTCTGTAAAGTAGTTTATTTTGTACTCGGGTATCATAAAGCTTCTTTTATATTTGTTTCTTAATTCTGCTCGGCCACAAAGCGAAATTCAATTTATTACTAGTTCTACTTGTATTGTCCACGTAAATGACCCTTCTTTCGACACGCAGGAGCCTTCTTTACATTCCCTTCAACATTGTCACCACTACACATCGGTCTCAGACAAGGAATTTAGCTTTCTTTCTGGATGTTGCTTGCCTTGCACTTCTATGGTTACCCAACAAGTCTGAAATCTGGAATCTTGTCGATACACTAGAGCTAATTCAAACTATGCTTGGAAGGTTTATGCTTATATTAATAGATTCTTGAAATATTCACATATAATCATTACTGTCTCTTTGGTCAAATTGTCAGTGTTATGTTTCTCAATCCAAAGTCCCGAGTTCCGTTCCACGCTAAGGATTTTTCTTTAAGACCATGTTACGTAATTATTAATAGGAAAATTGAATCATGTTAAAATAGAAGACTCAATTTTTACTTTACAGCATATAGTAAGCAGGGGAAGTCTTGTATTCGATCCAAAATTTCGATATCGAGATTTCACCGGAAATGTATGTTTTGAGGCCCCCTGTATCCCCTCAAAAAATTAGCTTTAGAACAAGGAACGCGTGTGTGTCTGTCTGTGAACGGTGTAACTCAAAAACGAAAAGGCGGTTAAAAACCAAAATAGGTATTTAGATTTAATATTTTTCAAGGATGCGACACGAATATTTCGAAGAAAATTCCTCAACTCTAAACAACCTTTTTTTTTAAATTTTATTTACAATGCAAATATGTGAAATATATGTATTTTAATCGAATCCTTTAAGAACCATTTTCAAAACATTCAACTTCACCTGTATTCTTCCATATGAAAATCATTTTGGGGTGGGGAGGATATTCTTGAAAATCTTCGTGTCCATTCTAGGAAGATGAGGAAATAGAATACCAAACATGGTATTTAATCGGGTTTTCGTTTTTGAGTTATGCTGTTCACACACACACACACACACACACACACACACACACACACACACAAACACAAACTGTCGTTTCTCTAATCATGTTTTTCCCCTTGTTTCTTTAAAACCAAGGAGGCTTAAAGCAAGTACATACGCTGAAACTCCTTACCGAATTTTTGATTGCGGCGCAATGTTTTCTCTACTTATTATATGCAAATAGCCGAGAGAGTAAAAATTCAATGCAACTTAGAAGTGAAGGCCCGCAACTCAGCTTTCTCATATATCTTTCCTGGCTTTTCTTCAGCACTTAACGGTATCAAGTCGTAAACGTGATCCAAAAGATAGAACTTTCCTTTGTCTCTATTTTAAAAATTAGACTATAGCTGTTAGTTTTTGAAGCCTTTAAGGTCACTCCCTGAAAATCCGATTTTGTGAATGTTGTAAAAAAACATATTAGAAGGTTTTTCAGACATACATGTATTTTGATTCCTCCAGTATTCAGTGTTCACAATAACCCATATATTCCCCTTTTGCGTAATGGCCTCTTTCACTTAAAGGGGCACTGGATTTTGCAGCCCCGGCTAGATAGTTCGAAAAAAATTAATCTAGTTTATTGTTCTACTAGCTATATCCACTAGTTTAAGTTTCTCTCTCCTTGCCCAATACATTTTTTAACAACGTGAAAGTTATAATTATTTTGACATCATATTATATCTTTTAAATTATGTTTTAACAATAAGTACTTGATACCTTTTTAAATGACATAATTCTTGTAAAATTTCTAACAAATTAATGTTTGGACAGCTAAAAGTATATACGTACCTATGTACAAGTAACTGAACTTTTCAGATCACTGGTTTTATTATCCATATTATTTACTCAAATACAGGTTTATATGTTTCACTTAATGCCTGAGCAAACTATATTCTTTATTAATATTTGGCGTTGGCAATACTTTGCTAATGTACGAGAAGTATTCTGTAGAGAAAACAAAAAGCAATTAATTTAAATTCCAACTCCTAATTTTAGAAACTGAATGTTTATGATGCCTAGCACAAACAACCGGTTTTCTTAATCCTAACATCTTAATGGTATACCGTCGGCGTATATAGAGAGATTTCGCCATCATGGATGTTTTCCCTCACACTTGAACTTTGAAATTTGAACTCAACTCCCAGCATGTGTTACGTTCACGCTGGCATATTTTTAAGACGAACAATGACCTTTTTCCACAACTCACAAAAATAAGGCGAGAACTGAAGGCCAATAGTGATCAGCTTGTGCTAGGGCTGACGCATCATGGAATAAATATTACGTTAATTTCATAAATTTCTATTTTCTTTACCACTTACCTATAATAAGTTAAAACAGCTGTCTATCCCTTCCGTTTGCTGTGTCCCTTGTACCTACACCGAAATATGCAATTAAATCATTCCGTCAAAATTTTGTTCTGTTCTACGTATAGTAAGCAGGGAAATGCTGCATTCGATCCAAAAATTGCATGTTGAATTCAAAAAAGCGCGCGCGCGCGCGCGCGTGTGTGTGTGTGTGTGTGTGTGTGTGTGTGTGTGTGTGTGTGTGTGTGAACAGCACAACTCAAAAACGAAAGATCACTTAAAAACCAAAGTTAGTATTTTAGTTTAATATCTATCAAGGATGCGATTGGAAGATTTTGAAAAAAATTCCTTCACCCTAAACTACCCTTTACATGGAAAACTTTTCCAAAACTTTGTTTTTTTCAAAAATGGCTCTAACGATTTTGATTAAAATGCCATAGGTTTAAGATATTCTTTGGCAAATGAAATATATATTATGAATTTTTGTCTATAGTCCATGTAGACCTGTTTACTCTTGATGACTTTTGCATAACTTGTAAGCTGTAAGAGATAGACCAAATCTTACTATCTTACAAAAATGTAGATCCTGTTCTTTTAGAGTGAACCATTTCGGAGATATCCTTTGTAATTTGTATGAGTTTTATAAGACTTGAAACTTTTCTCAAATGGAAGGTCGTTCTTCACTTTTTATCTCTTGGCCGTGCAAAGAGAACTAATTTTAAAGCCTTCATATATGTTTAAAAGATTTAACTATGGCTCAAAGGTTACTGTATACCCATATTCCCCTTGGACCTACAAGAAAATTAACAATAAGATAATTTGTGGAAATGTTTATCTCGACTAGCATGAAAAAGATAGAGAGGATTAAGAGTTTCTAAGAATAGTTTGTACAAGGGTAGAGAAAGTCACGTGAATGCAACATATCAGATTTTTACGATTAATATCTGCTAGGTAATTTGTAGTAGTGGTACCAAAACAAGGATAGTGGATAAAAAGAGTCGTGATTGTAAAACAACAAATTTCTACAGTCAACATATTTCTTATTTCGTTTAGTACATACTTCTGTATTCTAAGAAAATGCTCTCAAAAGTTTATAT
This sequence comes from Tenodera sinensis, assembly GCA_030765045.1. Classification (NCBI taxonomy): domain Eukaryota; kingdom Metazoa; phylum Arthropoda; class Insecta; order Mantodea; family Mantidae; genus Tenodera; species Tenodera sinensis. The sequence continues at coordinate 38,420,585 of CM060961.1, read as the reverse complement.
TGTAAAGCTGAGTTACAAAGAACAAATAATCCTATGTGCTACATTCAATGACTTTCCTCGCTGATTTATTTGTATATAGTTTCTACAAGCTACTCATTACTAAAGCATATGTTTCTCACTGACTTTATGGACAGAAGAGAACCTCCCCCCTTCAATCCTTAAAACTCATAATAGTTTCCTAGAAAAGGTAACACAGATTAAATTCAAATTGAACATTCCTAACACCAAAGAAAATCTACTTATAAGAGAAAATCCATTGGAACTATTGCAACCTACCTTCAATTTGGAATTAATAGAGGAAATAAGTAAATCAGACACACCAAAAGAAATACAAAAACTTCTAGCTCTGGAAACAATCAATACTAGGTATCCCATAGAAGAATGGCTGCACATATATACTGATGGATCCTCCAAGGAAAACCTTACTGGAGCTGGAGTTACATGTTCACATTTTTCCTTTTATCATTCATTTGGCAGAGACACAACAAATTATGATGGAGAAATAGAGGCTATATACATTGCTCTCCGACAATTATTAAATCTTCCCTTAAATAAATTTAACAAGGCAGTAATTCTTTCAGATTCTAAAGCTGCAATTCAGGGAATATGTTCAAATACTACAAAGAAGTCATCAAAATTTAGAGAATGCTACAAAATGTTAACACAACTCCAAAAAGTTAATAAGACTGTTCAGCTCCAATGGATTCCAGCACACTGTGGAGTCATGGGGAATGAAGCTGCAGACTCACTTGCAAGGAAAGGCACAACAATAAAACAAAAGTCTAAATTCAATTTCTCATATTCCTCAATAAAACGCTTGATCATTAAACAATTTTCTCATTCATACCTACAAGAAATAGAAACAAATGCCAAAGATAAAAAATGGATTACACTACTTTCCAACCCAGATATAATCCCCCAGAGACCACGGAAAACAGCTGTTGCAGCCTTCCGACTATTGACAAATCACGACTGCTTAGCAAGTCATCTCTACAGAATAGGTATCTCAGCCTCACCAATATGTGTCCTGTGTAACGATCCAGCAGAAATGAATGAAGACCACTTGAAGACCTGTGAAGCATTAAGATCAGAAGAAACTACAGTTCAAAAGTATTGGAAAGCACGAATGCTAATGGCTTCATTGCCAGATGCAAGGCACTAGAAAACAACAACAACTTTAATTCAGATAAACACATTTCGTTGCAGATGTGGGTAGAAAAGGGTTCAGGAAACCGAAGCGACAGTCAAATGTTTAAAAGCGCCACGCTATGTGCTTGCCTTGAAAAGCCACACCCTTTCCATGACATCCCTAGAAACAGCCGAATCACGATCGCTTCAAACAATGACAAAGTGTTGAAGAATGGAGTCTGAGGGGACTGCGACCGCGCCGCTGAAGATGTCCGCAGCAGTTTTGGACGAAACGTCTGGAAACTTAACTCCAGCAGACCGTGGCAAAACAGCCCGGAAATAACTTCGTTATATTGATTCCGGCCGTGAAAGCCTACGCTCTCTTACACGAAATATATTTATTTCACAGTGTATTACCAGAAAATTCAAGACATACATTTTCTTTCGCAGGTACACGGATTAAATATATGGCATTTTAAACTTTTTTTTTTTTTTTTTTTTTTTTTTTTTTTGAGAACATCGAAATCGACTGTTTTTTTCAAGTAAAGGAGCGTTTGGAAGGAGAATAGTATTTTTTAAATCATCATGTCGCATCTTCGGAAGATACTGACTCTAAATGCCAATTTATCGGACATATCGTTTCCGAATTATGCTTCACAAATAAGCACATTTTCTTTGTAATATTTTTTTCTCCCACGGAGTGTTTAAACGAGTATTTTCATTGAAATTTTAACATCGAACTTTTTGGTAGAGTGACAATTCTCCTCTGCCTGCGAGGTACATATAAAAAAAGTAAAAAGCAATGTCAACGATACTAATTTGGAAACAGCAGCAAGATAAAAGCTAATATCAGCACTAAAGGATTTTAGAAAACGGATGTTGCAAGAGCCAATCTTGCCACTCTTGCAAGAGTTAAAGCCTCCTATTTAAAAATACCACAGAAGTTTAAAATACAAACAGATATCTAGAGAAACTTTCCTTAAAAGATTAGATATGATACATCTACAAAACCAGAATCTTGTTTATTATCACAACTTGGATGTCAGATAACCAATTTTAAACTTATAAGTGTTGCGTACTGATTGTATTTTGTGACGCCAGATTTCATATTTTGAAAAATGGGCATTTATTCATTTATAAATAATGTTAGGAAATTTGTGACACTGCTGGACTTTGGGCCAAAGGCTTGACTTATCAAATCCACGGAAAAGTACCAAGGCCTCAGAGTTCAGAAGTGCCAAGCCACTCCAGTACAAAGGGAGCTTTCAGTAATTTGTGTGCTACGGCAAGAGGGAGCGGCCCTAAGGAATGTCAACGGCTTCTTGCAATTTACTTTACCAAGAATCCCGTGTTGTATGGCATCTGTTTGCTTTACCTTGGCCTCCCTTCTCCCTTCCCCCTACTCAACCGCCCATGCTGCAGTCATTTATTTTGCCCATAAAATAGCACGGTTTCATTTCAAAACTTGCAATGCAAATATCAACTTAGACATTCAGGAAGAAGTTTAAAATTGAAGTTACGTATTTACATTTTAGCCTTCACCTCTTCTTGAAAAGTTGAGTTACATAACAGGACTTTTTCTGCCTACTGTCGTTTGTTTTGTAACTCTTCTGCACCTATGCTAAAAAACATTTATTTTTCTATCTGCTTTAGGATAATCGAGATAAACGTCTGCAGGAAGTGGTTCCCTGTGTAGGCGCACAAAGACAGACAAATGTAGTTCTCGAGATTCCATGTCATCACAAGAAACAACTGATTGGCGACACTTCAAAAAATGATAGAATTAAAATATTCAAGTCAACAATAACGGGCATTTCGGAAATATCTGACGCCCCGCCCCCCCCCCCCCCTAATGTATATTTTAGATATTTTTTTTTTCCAGTACATTTAAAAATATGTTTTATTTGTCATATAAATGCCTTCAATATATAGTAAGCATATGAACCAATCATTATCATTATTATTATTATCATTATCATTATCATTATCATTATCATTATCATTATCATTATCATTATCATTATCATTATCGTTATCGTTATCGTTATCGTTATCGTTATCGTTATCGTTATCGTTATCGTTATCGTTATCGTTATCGTTATCGTTATCGTTATCATTATCATTATTATTATTATTATTATTATTATTATTATTATTATTATTATTATTATTATTATTATTATTATTATTATTATTATTATTATTATTATTATTATTAAAGTCTCAAGAGGCGTATTTCTGACGAAATCTTCGTATTGAATTAAATGCAATAGGTAACAGTAAATAATCAAGAAAGAAACACAAAATTCATTCAGAATGAACTACACTTCACGACGTATTCCGTGAAAGTTCAAGATATGAATTCTATTTGTCATTCAACTATTTTATAACATATTGTATTTTAATCAGTTGTATGAGCGCTTTTGAGTAAATACAAAGTAATGAAACATTTTGCATGTAAAGGGTAGTTTGAGGTTGTGATTTTCGCGAAAATTTTCCTGTCTCATTCTTACAAAATGGACTTACCTACAGATAAAGTAAGGTCTTTCCCAATTAGTTTTTTTAGTTATACCACTCTCTGTCCCACATACACACAGAGGACCTCGAAACATATATTTCCGGTGAAATTTTATAACAGAATTTTCTACATGCCATAGATAAGCATTAGATACAGTAAAACTTATGGACACAAACTGCGTTTTAACAAATTGTTAAGGTTATGTCTTGTCATAGTTTCCCAGTAACAAATAATGAAAAATTCAAAGACTATTAAGATCACTTCGAAGACTATTTACTTTTAACCATCTCATACAAGACATTTTAATCAAAGTCATTAAAACTAACATGTTTCCATGTAAAGGACATTCGGGGAAGGATATTTTTACGTTCCATCCTTAAAATTGGTCCGGACGAGGTTTTGGCCGAAATTAAGAAAATTATGGTTATTATTTTTTTATTTTTACACTTAGGGCATACACATGCTATCTGAGGTCATAGCTTCTTATTGATATTCTATCCTTTTAAAAACTACCAGCTACGTTGAATGGTGAGGTAGGCATTTCCTATATAATTCATTTTCTTCTGTATTTTTCTTCAACGTGTATTTTACAAGATAATGACAATTGCTGATCAGTTGTTATAATTAAACATTTTAAGCTTGATTCTTATAAGTATTCTCATAAATCTAGACACTTTATAGTACCACTTTTTGGGTCAAAAATAAAAGCATAATTACAAAGTTTTACCAATTTAGTTGAATAAAATGCAAAAGAGTAACCTATACCAATAAGCAAATTCATGATTTCAAAAGCAAAATTCATTCATTGCTGTATTGCACTTCAGTTTGAATGATGTCTTCAAGATTCTGCCAATATTTTGTATAACGCATATATTTAATACTTGGGACACAATTATTACATCAAATTGAAATCTTGTTCATAGATTATTGTTCATAGTAGATGTGTAAATTTCAAGTCAAGTTCAAAATTACAGTCCCAAAATCGCTTTAATGCCTAAGCTGAAAGAAACATTTTTGCTAGACCAGAAAATAAAAATCTGGACATATATTGTGTGTTTTATCAAGATCTACATTTTTTGCAGAGTAAGATTTGGTCTATCTCTTACGGTTTACCAATTATGCAAGTCATTCAGAGTGAACAGGACTACATAGACTAGAGCCAGAAAATTCAAAATATACAGTTCATTTGCCATACAAATATCTCAAACATATGGTATTTTACTCAAAATAGAACCATTTTCAAGAAAATCAAAATTTTCGAAAAGTTTTCCATGTAAAAGGTTGTTTAGGGTGGAGGAGTTTTCTTCAAAATCTTCGTGCCGCGTCCTTGAAAAACATTAAACTTAAATACAAACTTTAATTTTTAACATACTTTTCGTTTTTGAGTTATGCTGTTCTCATAGAGATACACACACACACACACACACACACACACACACACACACACACACACACAACACACACACACACACACACACACACACACACACACACACACATGCACACAGCTTTTTCTAAAGCTGTCGCTTTTTTTATTATTCAAAACATCTATACATTTCCGGTGCGATGTCGACATCGAATTTTGGGTCGAGTACAATACTTCCACTATTTCCACTACACGTAGTACAGAAAATAAAACACCAAGACAGTAGTTAGGTTAAGACAGAGCTGGAACAGACCCAAATGCGCAAGATGGCCGCCACGCGTAATCTAAGGATTACTAGGTAAGGTGGTAGGGGAAGCAGGACGTTGTAGATGTTTGAAGGAATCTCTAGGGATAACTTTTGAAGCCTATAGCAGTGTATGTATGTTTGTGAGCATTCATGGTAGTTGAATATGCCGTTCACTATATTGATGTACGCCACCTAACACAGGAGCTTTCTGATTTGATTGAATATATTACCCCAACATAATGTTACCTCGCCCCACATAGCCACGCTAACCTAACCTACCCTAGCCTAAGCCTCCATACTTCTACTCGTCTAACCTATCCTAACCTAATCTAACCTAGCCTAAGCCTCCATACTTCTACTCGTCTAACCTATCCTAACCTAATCTAACCTAGTCTAAGCCCCATACTTCTACTCGTCTAACCTATCCTACCCTAACCTAAGCCCCCATACTTCTACTCGTCTAACCTATCCTAACCTAATCTAACCTAGCCTAAGCCCCCATACTTCTACTCGTCTAAGCTATCCTAACCTAACCTAGCCTCACCTAAGCCCCATAGTCCTAACCTAACCTAACCTAGCTCCCACTCTTTTTTACTTTGAACTTTCATAATTTAACATAACCTAAGCCCCATACTTCTACTCATCTAACCTATCCTAACCTAACTTAACCTATCCTAATCTAACATGGCCTAGCCTAACCTAAGATAGATCCTCTTATTATTATTTATTCTATTCTACTAACATGATACGTTTCTAGACATTCATTCTATCCTCTTATCATCTATCCTATTCCCTCCTCTGCTTATCTATTCTATCCTGTCATACGCTACCCTGATCTCCCTCTAGGAATTTCATAAACATTTTGATACTATTTTGAGTCCTCTGATAGATCTTTTTAAGCACTTTTAGCATATTCTTGATGCTTTTACAACATTTTTAAGACGTTTCACCCCATTCTGCTGCAATTTTGCACCCTCTGTTAGATCTTTTAGACGCTTTTAGTATATTCAGGGCGCTTTTACAACATATTTAACATCTTTCAGACAATTTTCAGAGTTATTCAGTCATTTTCATACATTTTCAGCGTGTATTGAGACCCGTTTAGACTCGTTGATAGATATTTCAGCCTGTTTCCAGATATTCTGAAGACTTTTACGTCCAGTTTAAACATTTTTCAGAGTATTTTAGACGAATTTGACATTATTTAAGGCAATCCGAGAGTTATTCTGGACGCCCCTGTCCATTATTGTTTGCTTTAAGCACTTTGAAGGGTAATGGAAGATAATTTTCACGATATTAGGAATACTGAACCGTCTATTTCAAGGCTGGTAGACGTATCTCTACCAGTTAAATATCGTTTCAGCCATTTAAGAGACATTTTAAGCACTATAGGGATATTTTAGACTTTGTCACCAACATTTTGATTGGTTTTCAGAATCCTTTGAAACACTTTTATAGGCGTTAGACGCTTTTAATGGTATTTTTCGAGCGCTAATTAAGACATTTCAGCTCCTTCACAGTTATTTTGAGGATTTTCAGGGCATCTTAAACTCGTGAGAAGCATTTTTTTCGACAGTTTGAAGATGTTTTAAGGCACTGAAGCAGGTATTTTTGAAGTTGCTAGGGGTATTTTACTAAGCTTTCTTCAGTAATCGATTTGTTTTATAGTAGTTGAAGAGCAGTCTAACCTATTCAGTCATTTATGGCATTTCATCATCATCAATTACTCTATCTTATAGTCCATCTAACCTATCCTAACCTAACCTGACCTAATGAGGAAATAGGAATGTTAAGGCAAGCAATGAAATAAAACAAGAATAATCGCAATGAGATAATTTTATTTAATTTATAAGGATACATACACTAGCATTAATATTTAGAAAACAAGTATACACTGCTGAAAGACGATAGCGCCCTCCTCAGTTCTTCTAATTATTCACATTATCATTCTTCTCTCTGGGTTAGATGAGCCATTGGCGCGCGAAGTTCATAGTTCAACAATCTTCATTTTTTTCTACAGACAAGCTTTAAGTATCCATGTCTAGGCACTATTCTCGACACTGTAATGTCCATACGCATACGTCGATATTCCATCCTCTTCAATCACTCTCTTGTCATCGTGAGGTGATAAGGCTATTTTATTAGCTTCAACCGTAGAAATATTATGATGTCGGGATAGGATTAAATTCATAGGAGTTCTAACAATTTTCAAAGTTTTAAGGCACTCTACATAGCTATTGAAGTTGATGTATTGCCTAATGGCGCTACGTTTTATACCTTTAACTTTTTTTATCACAGAACCATCAATATCGATAGCATACATTTTGGGCCTAAGACCAACGAACCGATGAATGATTTTTCCACAGGCTTCATCTTTAAACTTTCCCAACACTTTTTTGTTTTGTGTAGAATAGCATATATGGTTAGCAGGGTAATCAGATGTATCCAGATGTTCAAGCATGTGTAATTTATCCTGGTATATATCAGCTGTAGTCACTCGATGGACGAAAGAATCTGTATCTGTATACAACAGTTTAAGATTTTCAGCTCCATAATATGGAAGTAACACATCGTATTGATACGAATACATTAGCGTCTTGGAGATGTCTAGTACACTCATACCAATGTATATAGGCTTGTTGAACACTATTTTACGAGAAGCCATATGTACACCAGCAAGATTAGGTCCATATATGGTTCGATCAATGAATGTAGGTTTGGCTATGAGTTTTTCTAACGTTTTGCTGTTTGTCACAAGCCGTATATCCATGCGATTACGAATATTTTCCATAGTTTTTCCAAACATAGCATTATTGAATAGTTTATAAAGGTCCTTCTCAAAATCATTTCTAGCTTGTTGTCGTAGTCGGTTATTAAACTCGACGTAAGGTTTTAGCCAACACGACTGATGAAACTGAAGTGCTCGATGAATCTTTGTTAATAGTAGACCGTGACTAAGAGCTTGTTTCAAGGCCATGTAGTGTACCACATACTTCTTTCGGCACCCAAGATGAGCAATTAACTTCTCTGAAGACGATTTCCCCGGTTTCAGACTCTCAGGCAGGAAGGGCAAATCATTATGAAGATCGTGGAGCTCGACGGGATATTCGACATCGACTTCTAAGATGTATCCAAGGGGGTCATCTTCCTTCAATAAATCCAGGTCTATGTCTTCAGGAGAAACCCATTTAAACCCTCCATAAGGAAGGGCCTTACACATAGCCCAGCCATATTCGTTGTTTGCATCTTCGTATGTAATAAACTGGGAAGGTTTATGAGGATCATACTGTTCCATATATATATTATTAGCTTCAGCATACCGATGAGAAACCTGGCATAACCCTCCTCTTATACCAGATTCAACCATGAGCAGCTGATCGTAGTCCAGCAGCAATTGCAGCTCAATTCCTGTGTACAGTAGCATAGCATCCCACGTAAGTCCTGGAGAAGTGAAATAATGCGCAGGATCCACTTTGTGTGTTTTCAGAGTTTGGTCTCTGAACGTTTCAAAGACATCCGCTAGGAGAAGAACATCAGAGGTCAAGTAAATATCACTGTATTCACCTAAGTTTTCCACATTAAACTGCTTCCATACATTTCTAGCATGCTCATAGTCATCGCCGGTAATTTCTTCTTCATTTAATTTATTGTAGAATGCTTCTCTTGGAGGCAGCTGAGTCTCATTCAAAACATCCCATGAAGTAAGGTAATCGTAGGGGAACACTCCCTTACGAGTCATCAAGCCAATCTTCTCTTCTCCAAAGTACTTCTCTGTTTCGGGATGCGTCGTGAGGTTTTTCACTAACTTGTCCAAGCTTGTACTCAGGAAACGGAAGGTATCCACAAACCTGAGTTTAATATCTCCAACATATTTTGAGAATGAGATATAGCTTTCTTCAGAGCTTGGTATTACCTCCACTCTCTCGCTTGTGCAACCTAACTCCTTAACAATGAAATGAGAGTCATACCCACTCAGATTATGCATGAAGACAGGTATATAATTAGGTGTTTTACAAGTCAGGTTACATTTATTGTGTAAAGACCCTCTATACATCCCGGAAACATGATCGTGATCGCGAACCTTCCAATTATCTTCTGTAAATTCACGCCCGCACAGGTAGCATATAGTAGAAGCATCGAACGATTCTTGTTCTTCAGCTGTAAGTTTAAGAGGCTTAGCAGATTTATATAAGTCACCAATTTTCTTCGCAAGGGAAGTTAGATACTCTAGGAACTTCTCAGCAGCATCATGACCTCGATACACGTAGGGATGTGTAGGAAGATCGGTTTCTACTTTGTCAACGCTGGATGATGGTTTGACGTAAACAGCAAAGCTCATTGGAGAATGACTTTGATAGGGTGTTGTATAGGAGGTTTCAGGATTAGAGGCGCAGGTATGGTAAGGTGTGAGAATGCTCTCAAAATCAGCGTATATAACATAAGGAAGTTTCAACATTCTTTCCACGTTTTTGAATCTGACGATAGAGTTTTCTTTTGTAGGCATAACGCATCTAGCAATAGCATGTTGCATGCACATTTCTCTATGCTCCGCCAATTTTTTCATTCCACTTGGTCCATGTTGATCATCAAAATGGCTGAAGCAACGTTTACACGTATATATTTTTCCATCATGTTTAGTTTTCTGCTGACGAATAAGTCTCTCAAAATCCTTTATATACACATAGTGATGTCTGGCAGTAGCGTCACTTAACAGAAGGAGATCGCGATGATCATCTAATTCTTCATCAATCACCTTTATCGGAAACACTTCATGTTTTTCATCCACTCCAAACACATTTATAGATATATTATTGAGCTTTTCAAATTTAGAGATTTCACCCAAGCTCGTAGGAAATGAGACGCATGAGAAATCGTATTTTTCTTGGCGATCCTTATACTTGCTAACACGATGAGCATTCTTTTGAATGAACTTTGCAAGAACAGCGTACATAAAGCATTTCTCGTCACTATAATTTTGAGGGTTTATACAGGCTTTTCTCGCTTCCACAGATGCAGGTAGAGGAATATAGCTGCTCCCTCGAAGGGCATTGTACTTGTTAATTCGGAGTCGAACTCCATCAACAGCCAGTAGAGCCCAATTACTGCCTTTCAACTTACTTTCCTCCATTTCAACACGAAGCTTCTCGAATTTTTTTTCCAAGATGGCGTTCATATCAGTTTCTAAAAACACAGGTTGGTTACGTGTTTTAAATGTTCTGTCACATGTCTCTCCATGAACATTCACAAATTGACAGTCGACCATGATGTTAATTTTCACACTTTTATGTATCGACAGTTCTTTCTTTATAGCTTGAATTATACGAGGTTTTGACTCCTGTAGGTAAGTTTTCATATCCTTGAAGGTGTCACAACGTATATAATATGATTTGAGTCGTCCTTCAAATGATGTTTCATACTCGATCATATCACACTCATCAGTCATTGTCAATAGATGATGCTTGCTAGGTTCAAACTTGATTTTCTTGCGAGATACAGTTTTTTCACATCTTTCTTCATGTACGTCTCTTCTATGCTCAGTATTGCAAACATCACCACAATGTTTACAGCTGTAGACTCGACCGCATACCAACTCATGTCTCTTCTTATCATAGTTGCGTAGAAAACGCTTATCACATTTGCTACAGCTATAGTCTGGCATAGCATTCAGAACCGATTCCATCACTCGTCCACTCCACATCTTTATAATATGTAGTGGCAACACTTGTAAATTATATAAATCAATAAATGCTTATAGCGCACTACGCTAGTTCACCTTGATAACTTATCAAAGCTATTGAACGACAATCTCACTAAGAGAAACTCGTCTACTCAACTCGAAGCAAAACCACACAATGAAAGTTCAAGATAGATCTAGGTATATTTATTCCACTAGCACGTACCTTATAAACTACTACGCGAATCAAGATTAAGTTTATATTTAAAAATAGATATATCATTAACTACGTGAGTCAAGGATCAACTTGTTACATTTTTTATTTGCCAGTTCAACGTTAACATGCATTTCCCCTCATTTTTAAAGTTTAAACAAGGTAAATTATATTTCAACCACTGTATTTATAGAAATAAATGTTTATAATTTTAATACCTTCATGCCGAACACACACACACACACACACACACACACACATTCACATACGCACAAAGATGCATAGCACACATACATACACACAGGCATGCACGATAATTCAAGATCACGATTGCAGCAACTCATAGCGGCTTCAATCAGTACTAAAACGCACATTCGACCGATTTTATACTCTTTATGACGGTAAATTATATATTAGCCCTCAAATTATAATTATTTTTATGGTTTTCCACCGTTTTTACGTACTTTGCGACGAATCCGACAGAAACATTAAGATGCGAAACGGCGTTTATGTATCTTTAAGTAACATTTTTTTATCGATATCGGATGACAGTAATGAAACCATCTAAACATTATTTAACGCTTAAAGAAACAAATACCCCGTATTTTTATAATTCTTTCTCCATTTTTATTCACTTTAAGACGAATCAAGCGTCATATTAAAACATAAAACGATGATTATGTTTCTAAGTACCATCATTTCAACAACAAAGACATTAATTTTAACTATCACCACGAAATAAACCTATTTACACGCGTCTTAACACGCTAACATACTATATGTTACAATCTCTCAACTGAACCCACCTTATAAACGACTACGCATTCAAGATTAAGTTTTGTATTTAAATGTATATAATCAGGAAACTACGTGAGTCAAGATTAACTTGCTTCGTTTTTATTTGATAGTTCAACGTTAACATGCATTTCCCCCACATTTTTTAAAGTTTAAACAAGGTAAATGTTTATAATTTTAATACTTTCACGCAGACACTCACATACGCAGACACACACAGACACACACACAGACACACACCCATACACACAGACACACAAACACACACAGATACACAGACACAGACACACACACATACACATACACACACATAAAACACACATACACAAACACACACACACACACACAAACACACAGACACACGCATGCGCAGACACACACATACACAGACGCACACATACGCAGACACGTACATACGCAGACACATACAGACACACACACATACACGCACACACCCACACACATACGCAAACAGACATACACACATACACGCAAACACACACGCGCATGTACATACACGCACGCTCACACGCACACTCATACACATACATGCACACACGCAAACACATACACATGCAAACACACACACGCGCATAAAGATGCATAGCACACACATACACAGACACACATGCACGCACACACACGCAAACACACTCAGGCACACACACGCACACAGATGTATAGCACACCCACAGACACATATACACCCGCAAACACGCACACACACGCCCATAAACACACACACACATACACAAACAGACACACATGCACGTACACACACCCCAACCCACAGACACATACACACCCACACATGCAAACCTACACCTTCACACATGCACGCAAACACACACACACACACAAATTTTTAGCAAACACACCTACACTCACACACACATTTAGACATACACACACATACACACATTCACACACACACAAATTTTCAGCAAACACACATACACGCACACACGCACACATGGACCTTGTTTCTAAAAATACTTTTTAGGGATTCAGGGGGTCTCAAAACATATATTTCGGGTGAAATCACGACATCGATTTTTTTGGGTGGAATACAATACTTTCCCTACTTACAATTCGTAATAGAGAAATCGTTTGTCTCATATAAACGTCTTTATTAGAAAGAACATGAAAAGTTTCGAGAACACAAAAATGCATTTTAAATTCTCACAAGTATATAAATTAATTCAATAATACTTTTTCCATACGTTTATCACAGTCAGTTTGAGCAATATTAACACGATAAGTTTTACCGCGTACAGGGTTCGTTCTGCAAACCTACGGACAAAGTAAAACACATCGTAATAACTCATACATAGAGAAAACGGGGTTCTTTCCACATTCCAAGAAGTTATTTGGCGTAACAGTAAACTCATTTAAAGATGTGTTCCTTAACCCGCTCTTGCATTAAATGGAGTAGTGATATATTGTATGTTCTGGCTCAAGAAGTGGCATAAGTGACATGTATGTTCTGGCTCAAGAAGTGGCATAAGGGACATATCAGTCACGCCCCCCCCCCTCCCCACCTCCCCCTCCCCCTCTGACTGTTGACAGATTCTCAAGACCAGCGCAGGTGGTCTTCGTTCTGGCTCAAGAAGTGACATAAGTGACATGTATGTTCTGGCTCAAGAAGTGGCATAAGGGACATATCAGTCACGCCCCCCCCCCTCCCCACCTCCCCCTCCCCCTCTGACTGTTGACAGATTCTCAAGACCAGCGCAGGTGGTCTTCGCCCTCTCCCACCAAATTCTGAAGGTCAGTGGGGGGTGGTCTTCGCACCCTTCCAAGTGAGGATGAAAAAAGATGGTTATCTGAATGGATCCTTTGAGAAACTGATATATTTATGTGACAGTTGGAAATGTTCCCTCTACCAGTATTGAAAAAAGAACATACAATATATCACTACTCCATTTAATGCAAGAGCGGGTTAAGGAACACATCTTTAAATGAGTTTACTGTTACGCCAAATAACTTCTTGGAATGTGGAAAGAACCCCGTTTTCTCTATGTATGAGTTATTACGATGTGTTTTACTTTGTCCGTAGGTTTGCAGAACGAACCCTGTACGCGGTAAAACTTATCGTGTTAATATTGCTCAAACTGACTGTGATAAACGTATGGAAAAAGTATTATTGAATTAATTTATATACTTGTGAGAATTTAAAATGCATTTTTGTGTTCTCGAAACTTTTCATGTTCTTTCTAATAAAGACGTTTATATGAGACAAACGATTTCTCTATTACGAATTGTAAGTAGGGAAAGTATTGTATTCCACCCAAAAAAATCGATGTCGTGATTTCACCCGAAATATATGTTTTGAGACCCCCTGAATCCCTAAAAAGTATTTTTAGAAACAAGGTCCATGTGTGCGTGTGTGCGTGTATGTGTGTTTGCTGAAAATTTGTGTGTGTGTGAATGTGTGTATGTGTGTGTATGTCTAAATGTGTGTGTGAGTGTAGGTGTGTTTGCTAAAAATTTGTGTGTGTGTGTGTGTTTGCGTGCATGTGTGAAGGTGTAGGTTTGCATGTGTGGGTGTGTATGTGTCTGTGGGTTGGGGTGTGTGTACGTGCATGTGTGTCTGTTTGTGTATGTGTGTGTGTGTTTATGGGCGTGTGTGTGCGTGTTTGCGGGTGTATATGTGTCTGTGGGTGTGCTATACATCTGTGTGCGTGTGTGTGCCTGAGTGTGTTTGCGTGTGTGTGCGTGCATGTGTGTCTGTGTATGTGTGTGCTATGCATCTTTATGCGCGTGTGTGTGTTTGCATGTGTATGTGTTTGCGTGTGTGCATGTATGTGTATGAGTGTGCGTGTGAGCGTGCGTGTATGTACATGCGCGTGTGTGTTTGCGTGTATGTGTGTATGTCTGTTTGCGTATGTGTGTGGGTGTGTGCGTGTATGTGTGTGTGTCTGTATGTGTCTGCGTATGTACGTGTCTGCGTATGTGTGCGTCTGTGTATGTGTGTGTCTGCGCATGCGTGTGTCTGTGTGTTTGTGTGTGTGTGTGTGTGTTTGTGTATGTGTGTTTTATGTGTGTGTATGTGTATGTGTGTGTGTCTGTGTCTGTGTATCTGTGTGTGTTTGTGTGTCTGTGTGTATGGGTGTGTGTCTGTGTGTGTGTCTGTGTGTGTCTGCGTATGTGAGTGTCTGCGTGAAAGTATTAAAATTATAAACATTTACCTTGTTTAAACTTTAAAAAATGTGGGGGAAATGCATGTTAACGTTGAACTATCAAATAAAAACGAAGCAAGTTAATCTTGACTCACGTAGTTTCCTGATTATATACATTTAAATACAAAACTTAATCTTGAATGCGTAGTCGTTTATAAGGTGGGTTCAGTTGAGAGATTGTAACATATAGTATGTTAGCGTGTTAAGACGCGTGTAAATAGGTTTATTTCGTGGTGATAGTTAAAATTAATGTCTTTGTTGTTGAAATGATGGTACTTAGAAACATAATCATCGTTTTATGTTTTAATATGACGCTTGATTCGTCTTAAAGTGAATAAAAATGGAGAAAGAATTATAAAAATACGGGGTATTTGTTTCTTTAAGCGTTAAATAATGTTTAGATGGTTTCATTACTGTCATCCGATATCGATAAAAAAATGTTACTTAAAGATACATAAACGCCGTTTCGCATCTTAATGTTTCTGTCGGATTCGTCGCAAAGTACGTAAAAACGGTGGAAAACCATAAAAATAATTATAATTTGAGGGCTAATATATAATTTACCGTCATAAAGAGTATAAAATCGGTCGAATGTGCGTTTTAGTACTGATTGAAGCCGCTATGAGTTGCTGCAATCGTGATCTTGAATTATCGTGCATGCCTGTGTGTATGTATGTGTGCTATGCATCTTTGTGCGTATGTGAATGTGTGTGTGTGTGTGTGTGTGTGTGTGTGTTCGGCATGAAGGTATTAAAATTATAAACATTTATTTCTATAAATACAGTGGTTGAAATATAATTTACCTTGTTTAAACTTTAAAAATGAGGGGAAATGCATGTTAACGTTGAACTGGCAAATAAAAAATGTAACAAGTTGATCCTTGACTCACGTAGTTAATGATATATCTATTTTTAAATATAAACTTAATCTTGATTCGCGTAGTAGTTTATAAGGTACGTGCTAGTGGAATAAATATACCTAGATCTATCTTGAACTTTCATTGTGTGGTTTTGCTTCGAGTTGAGTAGACGAGTTTCTCTTAGTGAGATTGTCGTTCAATAGCTTTGATAAGTTATCAAGGTGAACTAGCGTAGTGCGCTATAAGCATTTATTGATTTATATAATTTACAAGTGTTGCCACTACATATTATAAAGATGTGGAGTGGACGAGTGATGGAATCGGTTCTGAATGCTATGCCAGACTATAGCTGTAGCAAATGTGATAAGCGTTTTCTACGCAACTATGATAAGAAGAGACATGAGTTGGTATGCGGTCGAGTCTACAGCTGTAAACATTGTGGTGATGTTTGCAATACTGAGCATAGAAGAGACGTACATGAAGAAAGATGTGAAAAAACTGTATCTCGCAAGAAAATCAAGTTTGAACCTAGCAAGCATCATCTATTGACAATGACTGATGAGTGTGATATGATCGAGTATGAAACATCATTTGAAGGACGACTCAAATCATATTATATACGTTGTGACACCTTCAAGGATATGAAAACTTACCTACAGGAGTCAAAACCTCGTATAATTCAAGCTATAAAGAAAGAACTGTCGATACATAAAAGTGTGAAAATTAACATCATGGTCGACTGTCAATTTGTGAATGTTCATGGAGAGACATGTGACAGAACATTTAAAACACGTAACCAACCTGTGTTTTTAGAAACTGATATGAACGCCATCTTGGAAAAAAAATTCGAGAAGCTTCGTGTTGAAATGGAGGAAAGTAAGTTGAAAGGCAGTAATTGGGCTCTACTGGCTGTTGATGGAGTTCGACTCCGAATTAACAAGTACAATGCCCTTCGAGGGAGCAGCTATATTCCTCTACCTGCATCTGTGGAAGCGAGAAAAGCCTGTATAAACCCTCAAAATTATAGTGACGAGAAATGCTTTATGTACGCTGTTCTTGCAAAGTTCATTCAAAAGAATGCTCATCGTGTTAGCAAGTATAAGGATCGCCAAGAAAAATACGATTTCTCATGCGTCTCATTTCCTACGAGCTTGGGTGAAATCTCTAAATTTGAAAAGCTCAATAATATATCTATAAATGTGTTTGGAGTGGATGAAAAACATGAAGTGTTTCCGATAAAGGTGATTGATGAAGAATTAGATGATCATCGCGATCTCCTTCTGTTAAGTGACGCTACTGCCAGACATCACTATGTGTATATAAAGGATTTTGAGAGACTTATTCGTCAGCAGAAAACTAAACATGATGGAAAAATATATACGTGTAAACGTTGCTTCAGCCATTTTGATGATCAACATGGACCAAGTGGAATGAAAAAATTGGCGGAGCATAGAGAAATGTGCATGCAACATGCTATTGCTAGATGCGTTATGCCTACAAAAGAAAACTCTATCGTCAGATTCAAAAACGTGGAAAGAATGTTGAAACTTCCTTATGTTATATACGCTGATTTTGAGAGCATTCTCACACCTTACCATACCTGCGCCTCTAATCCTGAAACCTCCTATACAACACCCTATCAAAGTCATTCTCCAATGAGCTTTGCTGTTTACGTCAAACCATCATCCAGCGTTGACAAAGTAGAAACCGATCTTCCTACACATCCCTACGTGTATCGAGGTCATGATGCTGCTGAGAAGTTCCTAGAGTATCTAACTTCCCTTGCGAAGAAAATTGGTGACTTATATAAATCTGCTAAGCCTCTTAAACTTACAGCTGAAGAACAAGAATCGTTCGATGCTTCTACTATATGCTACCTGTGCGGGCGTGAATTTACAGAAGATAATTGGAAGGTTCGCGATCACGATCATGTTTCCGGGATGTATAGAGGGTCTTTACACAATAAATGTAACCTGACTTGTAAAACACCTAATTATATACCTGTCTTCATGCATAATCTGAGTGGGTATGACTCTCATTTCATTGTTAAGGAGTTAGGTTGCACAAGCGAGAGAGTGGAGGTAATACCAAGCTCTGAAGAAAGCTATATCTCATTCTCAAAATATGTTGGAGATATTAAACTCAGGTTTGTGGATACCTTCCGTTTCCTGAGTACAAGCTTGGACAAGTTAGTGAAAAACCTCACGACGCATCCCGAAACAGAGAAGTACTTTGGAGAAGAGAAGATTGGCTTGATGACTCGTAAGGGAGTGTTCCCCTACGATTACCTTACTTCATGGGATGTTTTGAATGAGACTCAGCTGCCTCCAAGAGAAGCATTCTACAATAAATTAAATGAAGAAGAAATTACCGGCGATGACTATGAGCATGCTAGAAATGTATGGAAGCAGTTTAATGTGGAAAACTTAGGTGAATACAGTGATATTTACTTGACCTCTGATGTTCTTCTCCTAGCGGATGTCTTTGAAACGTTCAGAGACCAAACTCTGAAAACACACAAAGTGGATCCTGCGCATTATTTCACTTCTCCAGGACTTACGTGGGATGCTATGCTACTGTACACAGGAATTGAGCTGCAATTGCTGCTGGACTACGATCAGCTGCTCATGGTTGAATCTGGTATAAGAGGAGGGTTATGCCAGGTTTCTCATCGGTATGCTGAAGCTAATAATATATATATGGAACAGTATGATCCTCATAAACCTTCCCAGTTTATTACATACGAAGATGCAAACAACGAATATGGCTGGGCTATGTGTAAGGCCCTTCCTTATGGAGGGTTTAAATGGGTTTCTCCTGAAGACATAGACCTGGATTTATTGAAGGAAGATGACCCCCTTGGATACATCTTAGAAGTCGATGTCGAATATCCCGTCGAGCTCCACGATCTTCATAATGATTTGCCCTTCCTGCCTGAGAGTCTGAAACCGGGGAAATCGTCTTCAGAGAAGTTAATTGCTCATCTTGGGTGCCGAAAGAAGTATGTGGTACACTACATGGCCTTGAAACAAGCTCTTAGTCACGGTCTACTATTAACAAAGATTCATCGAGCACTTCAGTTTCATCAGTCGTGTTGGCTAAAACCTTACGTCGAGTTTAATAACCGACTACGACAACAAGCTAGAAATGATTTTGAGAAGGACCTTTATAAACTATTCAATAATGCTATGTTTGGAAAAACTATGGAAAATATTCGTAATCGCATGGATATACGGCTTGTGACAAACAGCAAAACGTTAGAAAAACTCATAGCCAAACCTACATTCATTGATCGAACCATATATGGACCTAATCTTGCTGGTGTACATATGGCTTCTCGTAAAATAGTGTTCAACAAGCCTATATACATTGGTATGAGTGTACTAGACATCTCCAAGACGCTAATGTATTCGTATCAATACGATGTGTTACTTCCATATTATGGAGCTGAAAATCTTAAACTGTTGTATACAGATACAGATTCTTTCGTCCATCGAGTGACTACAGCTGATATATACCAGGATAAATTACACATGCTTGAACATCTGGATACATCTGATTACCCTGCTAACCATATATGCTATTCTACACAAAACAAAAAAGTGTTGGGAAAGTTTAAAGATGAAGCCTGTGGAAAAATCATTCATCGGTTCGTTGGTCTTAGGCCCAAAATGTATGCTATCGATATTGATGGTTCTGTGATAAAAAAAGTTAAAGGTATAAAACGTAGCGCCATTAGGCAATACATCAACTTCAATAGCTATGTAGAGTGCCTTAAAACTTTGAAAATTGTTAGAACTCCTATGAATTTAATCCTATCCCGACATCATAATATTTCTACGGTTGAAGCTAATAAAATAGCCTTATCACCTCACGATGACAAGAGAGTGATTGAAGAGGATGGAATATCGACGTATGCGTATGGACATTACAGTGTCGAGAATAGTGCCTAGACATGGATACTTAAAGCTTGTCTGTAGAAAAAAATGAAGATTGTTGAACTATGAACTTCGCGCGCCAATGGCTCATCTAACCCAGAGAGAAGAATGATAATGTGAATAATTAGAAGAACTGAGGAGGGCGCTATCGTCTTTCAGCAGTGTATACTTGTTTTCTAAATATTAATGCTAGTGTATGTATCCTTATAAATTAAATAAAATTATCTCATTGCGATTATTCTTGTTTTATTTCATTGCTTGCCTTAACATTCCTATTTCCTCATTAGGTCAGGTTAGGTTAGGATAGGTTAGATGGACTATAAGATAGAGTAATTGATGATGATGAAATGCCATAAATGACTGAATAGGTTAGACTGCTCTTCAACTACTATAAAACAAATCGATTACTGAAGAAAGCTTAGTAAAATACCCCTAGCAACTTCAAAAATACCTGCTTCAGTGCCTTAAAACATCTTCAAACTGTCGAAAAAAATGCTTCTCACGAGTTTAAGATGCCCTGAAAATCCTCAAAATAACTGTGAAGGAGCTGAAATGTCTTAATTAGCGCTCGAAAAATACCATTAAAAGCGTCTAACGCCTATAAAAGTGTTTCAAAGGATTCTGAAAACCAATCAAAATGTTGGTGACAAAGTCTAAAATATCCCTATAGTGCTTAAAATGTCTCTTAAATGGCTGAAACGATATTTAACTGGTAGAGATACGTCTACCAGCCTTGAAATAGACGGTTCAGTATTCCTAATATCGTGAAAATTATCTTCCATTACCCTTCAAAGTGCTTAAAGCAAACAATAATGGACAGGGGCGTCCAGAATAACTCTCGGATTGCCTTAAATAATGTCAAATTCGTCTAAAATACTCTGAAAAATGTTTAAACTGGACGTAAAAGTCTTCAGAATATCTGGAAACAGGCTGAAATATCTATCAACGAGTCTAAACGGGTCTCAATACACGCTGAAAATGTATGAAAATGACTGAATAACTCTGAAAATTGTCTGAAAGATGTTAAATATGTTGTAAAAGCGCCCTGAATATACTAAAAGCGTCTAAAAGATCTAACAGAGGGTGCAAAATTGCAGCAGAATGGGGTGAAACGTCTTAAAAATGTTGTAAAAGCATCAAGAATATGCTAAAAGTGCTTAAAAAGATCTATCAGAGGACTCAAAATAGTATCAAAATGTTTATGAAATTCCTAGAGGGAGATCAGGGTAGCGTATGACAGGATAGAATAGATAAGCAGAGGAGGGAATAGGATAGATGATAAGAGGATAGAATGAATGTCTAGAAACGTATCATGTTAGTAGAATAGAATAAATAATAATAAGAGGATCTATCTTAGGTTAGGCTAGGCCATGTTAGATTAGGATAGGTTAAGTTAGGTTAGGATAGGTTAGATGAGTAGAAGTATGGGGCTTAGGTTATGTTAAATTATGAAAGTTCAAAGTAAAAAAGAGTGGGAGCTAGGTTAGGTTAGGTTAGGACTATGGGGCTTAGGTGAGGCTAGGTTAGGTTAGGATAGCTTAGACGAGTAGAAGTATGGGGGCTTAGGCTAGGTTAGATTAGGTTAGGATAGGTTAGACGAGTAGAAGTATGGGGGCTTAGGTTAGGGTAGGATAGGTTAGACGAGTAGAAGTATGGGGCTTAGACTAGGTTAGATTAGGTTAGGATAGGTTAGACGAGTAGAAGTATGGAGGCTTAGGCTAGGTTAGATTAGGTTAGGATAGGTTAGACGAGTAGAAGTATGGAGGCTTAGGCTAGGGTAGGTTAGGTTAGCGTGGCTATGTGGGGCGAGGTAACATTATGTTGGGGTAATATATTCAATCAAATCAGAAAGCTCCTGTGTTAGGTGGCGTACATCAATATAGTGAACGGCATATTCAACTACCATGAATGCTCACAAACATACATACACTGCTATAGGCTTCAAAAGTTATCCCTAGAGATTCCTTCAAACATCTACAACGTCCTGCTTCCCCTACCACCTTACCTAGTAATCCTTAGATTACGCGTGGCGGCCATCTTGCGCATTTGGGTCTGTTCCAGCTCTGTCTTAACCTAACTACTCAAGACCACACAAAACTTGAATTTCTGACCATGGGTTTGTTCTATTTTCAGAATAAGAGGGAAAGACATGTCATTACATACATAATGGGTGCTTCGGTCCTTTTTCTCTTCTGGGAAAAGCCAGATGGCCTGATAACAACTAGGGACATCTTCAGACAATTGACAAACAATTCAGGTAGCCCTTAAAGTTAATGGTGTCTACATTTCCTTGTAATTTAGAATTAGTTTGCAATGGGGTGAAAGTACAGTTCTTTATTGTTTCTGAACTTGTATAGTGAAAAATTTGTGACAGTCATCTTAAATAGAGTAATCAGGAAACCAATATTTTCCAGGTATGAAACCTTATTGCATTCTGGACTTGCAAATGCTTATTGTGGCGTTTATTTACACTAATTTATTGCCTAATGTCAAATGTGAGCAAACTCAAGATATGTACCTCCTTGTTTTGAAAATAATTTTACGGTTGAATCTATTGATTGATTCCATTAATATGTCCAAAATCGATAAGAATTTACAACTAATGAACTTTACTTTCTCTGAATTTCAAAAATAAATAAACAAAATAAAAAAATAATTAATCCCTTAAGTTATAATTTAAAATGGATAAAACTCAACTGCAACGTGCAAAATGTATAAACTTTGTGATAAAATTGTTACAAAATGTTATTTCTACTTTTTTCCGCAGCTTACCCATTTAAAGAAAATATTTCTGACGCCAAATATCCTTTACAAGATTTTTTTTTTATTTTCTCAAAAATGTTCTAACAATTTTAATTAAAAGAACGTCTTTGTGAACTGGTAGTTGGAAAGCTAACCTTCAAATTCAGAGGTACCGGTTTCGATTCCCGGCTGAAGGTGGGAATTATTCTTTATCCTTCCTAATATCTGAAGTATGAATGTGTAAGAATTTTATATAACTAATAACCGAAAGATTAAGGTCATTTAAGCGAATGAACATAATTGTTGTTGAGCGATTGTTCCAAAGGTAACATGCCGTCGATAGGAATTTAGCGGTTAAATGGAACATTAAAAAAATCAATTAAAATACCATACAGTTAAGACAACTGCATGACAAATTACACTTCCTAATAGCCTCCGGAGTCCTCATTCGGAATGATTTGTAACAATTCTGATCACTAGTAAACCACGAGAAAAAGACCAAGGTTACTCTAGACATCCTAGAGTTCATTGAAATTCAGAATTTATATCAAACAAAAACTTTCTGTGGAGTTAACCATATTCCGTTAGTTGTTATTGATTTGTATTGCTAAATATGTTATACTTTTTTTCAAGTGCAAGATACCATTCTCTTATTCTCGTGGTCAAGCAAAATTTCTAAGCTGCCACATAGCAAGGTCCTTTCTAAAAACCTTACTATCCTTTTAGCACACTGTATTTTTATTTTCTCTATTACGGATAGTAAGTATGGAGGTGCATTCGGCGTAAAATTTAGATGTCGAGATTTCACAGGAAACATGTTTTGAGACACCCTGAATGAAAAAAGATTAAAAATTTTATGGCAAATGAAATTTATATTTTGAACTTTCTGGCTATAGCCCCATGTGGTCCTGTGAGTTTCGCAGTACTTAAACTTTTCTCAAATGGATATTCATTATTCACTTTTTTATCTGGATAGTGCAAAGAGAACAGAATTTCAAAGCTTTAAAACATTTGACTATCGGTAGAAGCCTACTGTATTCCAATATCCCCCTTGCAGCTACAAGAGAATTAACAAGATAATTTCTGCAAATGTTTATCTCGAGTAATATGAAGAAGATAGAGGAATAATAAGACTTTGTAAGAATAGTTAGCACAAGAGTAGAACAAATCATGTGAATGCAACAGATCAGATTTTTTTTTACACCTACAACGAAGTAAATAAATGCTCTCTGATCAAAGTACCTCGAAATAAGCTTTGGTAAGAATTGTTTGTAGAAGAATGAGTAAAGAAAGTCAGGTGAATGCAGCATCACAAACTTTTTAATGCAATGAATAAGCATTCCTGGCGGTATAAGAGGGCAGGCAGTGGACAAATAATTTTATTGACTTGTAGATGCTTTTCTGAGAATCTTATCTAATACTTGCTTTTAATTCATTATTTCTGCCACGCCGTTTGATGAGATAAGATATATTTACACTGTCTGTGATGATGTGCACATCCCGCAGGAATATTTTAACCTAGTATACTTTTCATAATTTAATCTTATCTGACAAGCACTTCTAGGACAAAACATATCTTAAAACTGACAAGATTGACGCATGATAGCTTTATTCATTTATTAAAGATGGTCAACCATTTTTGACATTTCCTACGTATATAATGTGTAGAGAAGAACTTGTGTTCTTCACCGAGAATTCCCAGATGTTTTGAGGCCCCCCAAAATTAAAAGGATTAGAAGTGTATGTGTGAGCATAATTACAATCAAAGTGTTTGATAAATGCTAAACTTGATATTTACTTTTAACATCTGGCAAAGGTGCGACACAAAAATGTTCAAGAAAATCTCCCGCACTGAACTGCTCTTTTTACGTGGAAGACTTTTTGAAATATTTAGATTTTCTAAAAATTGGCTCTAACAATTTTGAATAAAATGCTACATATTTAAGATATTTGCATGACAAAATGTGCACGTCGAATTTTGTACAAATGCTAGGTATTTATGTAAGAAATAAAATTTAGCTTAGAAATCGCCTGTAAAGTTCTCTTTTACAGTTTTCATGGTAAATTATAAGAGATAGACAAAAACATAGTACATAAAGTATGTAGCTCTCTGTAAAGCACACGATTTATTTCAAGTAACTTGTTTTTGTAGCATCCGCCATTGCCTTGATATCTGTAATAAAATTATTCATTTGAATTTTTCAATACTTCATTTTAAAGTGCGGAAGTTATTCAATTGTTTCTCGCGATACCACGGAAACATTATGGAATTTGAAGGCCAGCATAAATGTAGCAGCCTGCGTCATGTAGCACGTATGTCAAACAAATTCTTTTATGGCATTAAGCATTTCCGAGGTATTCTTCGTTATTCGTTGGAATTTTCAAATATTTATCTATACCTTTCTGAAGTGGTTAGTCACTTCTCTCTTTTTACGTCATGCAAATAGCATGGATTTTCAAAGCGAACACGTAAAGAACTGAGTTATATAAATCTAGCTATCGCTTCGACCTAGCCAAAACGCAGTCGAACATGTATACATGGCATAATCCTAGGTCTTTGGAAATCATCTGCTTGCCCACGTGCGGTCGCTTCGTTCCCCCTTCCCACCTTTCTTAATACTTAATTTCGAACTTTGAAAAATAATTTATTTCCAGCTTAATTTTTGGCGGAAATTTTTTTCAAGCATGTTGTATAACATGGTAACACAATATATCATTATAAGTAAATAAAATGTTCTTTGAGTCAAAGTTTTATCACCATGCTCGTCATTTTTCTAAAAAAAAAAAAAAAAAAAAAAAAAAAAAAAAGTAAGTATGAATGGTATATTTTTCACCCAATTAACAGTTAATTTGAGAGCAAGAATGAGTCATAAACATTTAAAATTATGACGGGAAGGTCTTGTTAAAAGAATAATGTGTAATTTAAATATTAATAAATTTTAATATGAAGTAAATAGAAAACTAAGCATTTATAAGAAAAAATAATTTGTACAAGAACGACTAGAGAAGATTATGTGATATAAACACATGAGTTTTGTAAATTTATTTTATCTCCCCCCCCCCCCCCCCCCCCCCATAAAATGTTCAGTCCTGGCTACGGGTCGGTTCTGTACAGCCACATTCTCGTACAGGAATACAGTAAATACGAATGGTCTTTGTTCTGGATAATCAACTCAAAAGTCCCGTATTCAATTTCCGGCTGGCGTTGGACGTTTTCAGCAGAATAATTCTCTATCCCCACCCCCACAGAGTCTGGAAGTATGAATGTGGGACGGAATGTGAGTGTGTTTAAAGTTGAAAATCAATGTTAAGAAATCCTACAGTTTAGCGAGTAACAACACCAATTGTTTCTCATGTCAAAGCCCCCGATTTGACTAAAGAAGTTCAAGGGGCTACACAAATAATATTAGACAGAAGAAGAGTTCGTGGAAGAGTGAGTAGAGAAAGTCATCATTGATGTGTTGGAAGCACATGACAATTAAGGAAGCAACAATGTTTCTGGAATGTTCGTTGATTGCGGTCACCATGGCGACGTCAGACGGATGGAAAGTAGGTTTCCTGGCTAGTGAATGAGACAGAGGAAGTGCGCGGTTTATCTGACCTTGGCATCTGTTCCCATGAATGACGCCATCTAACTAGAGAACGTATGTATGTATGTACATGTCTATAAAACCGGCTTTCTGAGAACAGTGCTCCAGCTTTTTAATTACATAAAAGGTCGTTTCTAGGCAGTGTGCTCTCGTCGAAATCAATTCATGTACACAGAGTAACTGACCTATGAGACTGGCCCCCAGGAGTTGAAAATAAAGGGGAAATAACTGCTAACACCGAGAAATATGTAGGTATATCAAATATGTACTTCTGCAACGTTTTACTTTCTCTATTGCATATACATAGTACAGAAGATATTGCATTCCACACTAAAATTCTATACCTATATTTAAGTGGAAATACACGTTTTGAGATTACCCGAATTAAAACAAAAATCCTTTTCACAAAAATATCCGTGCGAGAGTGTGTCTAAGAACAGCATTGCTCAAAAACGAAAAGTCGGTTAAATAAGGATGCGACACAAAGATATTCAAAATCCCCCCCACACCCCAAATTACCCTTTAAATTGAACATTTTTAAAACATTTTACACGTTGGCCTACTCATCCCAAGGTTCAAATCCGGCCATACCGATGGTTTTATGTGTGCTTAAAACGACAAATCCCTGTCAGTAGATTTACTGGCATGTAAAAGAACTCCTGCGGCACGAAATTCCGGCACACCGACGACGATGATTGATCCTAGCAATTGACAGCGTCGTAAACAACATAATTTTTATTTTATTGATTTATTTATTCATTCATTCATTTACTTATTTATTTAACTTATTTATTTTCATTAAAGCATACAAGTTAGTCAAATATTTTGTGTGTATGAACCATTTCAGAGATACTTCTCGTTATTTGTCTGAATGTTCCAATACTTATAGTAGGTATATTTTTCTCAAATGGAAAGTCGTTACGTTATACATTTTTTTCTCTTGGCCACGAGCGAGGGTATTTTGTGACTATATTTCATTGGATAGAGAAAGCTAGGCTTTATATGTACCAGCAAGTCGTAACTCAAAAACGAGAGTTTCGTGGCTATTCTGGTTTTGTTTTGTATCCCCCCCCCCTCCTTTCTTTATTTTACTTACATACAGGTCAATAATGAAAATATGCTATAGGAGCTAGCTAAAAATTCATTCAGAAAGGCCCTGACTTGAAAATTTCACTCCGAGATACCTCTACCTCAAATATTACATTTTTACTTTCTCTACTACGTATAGTAAGGGAAGTATTGTATTCGACCCAAAATTTCGATGTCGAGGTTTCACCGGAAATATATGTTATGAGATCTCTGGAATTAAAAAAAAAAAGTTAGAAAGAGGTCCACCCACGTGTGTCTGCTGTGAACAGCGTAGCTCAAAAACGAAAAATCGGTTAAAAAACAAAGTTGGTATTTAGGTTTAATATCTTTCAAGAATCCGACACAGACTTTGAAGAAAATTCCTCTATCCTAAACTACCCTTTGCATGGAAAAGTTTTCGAAAATTTTGATTTTCTCAAAAATTAAAAATAACGATTTCGATTAAAATATGTTGAAGATATTTCTGTGGCAAATGAAATTATATTTTGGATTTTTTGGCTATAGTCTATGTAGTCTTGTTTACTCTTGTTTACTCCTGGCTTTTGTATAACTGGTAAATCATAAGCGACAGACCAAATCTTACTATGCTCTCGTTAAAACACAAGTTATGCCCATTACTGTCGCTACTGTATTCCCATATTCCCCTTTGCACCTACAAGGAAATAAGCAATAAGATATTTCTGCAAGTGTTACTCTCAGTTAACATGAAGAAGAGGAGTAAGACTTTGTAAGAATAGTTAGTACAAGAGTAGAGAAAGTCATGTGAGTGCAACACATGATTTGCTCTATTTCTCTGTATTTCCTGAACAAACCTTCACACTTAGGTGGCTGGTCGAAAACTGAAGAATATCAGAAAAATGTTTCCCAAACTGCTATTACTAGGCTAAATGACGAACTCGTGCAATGCTGTGGGAATAACGAGGTCTGCACGTTTGGATTGGAAAGATGATGAAATAATTACTACAGTTTCTTGTCAGGGAAATTCGAGAACTCGCTTCATTTCATTTGCGGCTGGGGACCCACCATTTCGATCTGTTTCCCCTCACAGTAGAGCGCACCTTTATCGGGTTCCAAATGAATGAAACACGAACCGATGCACTCAAACTAATTTCCGAAAATGCTGCTTTGTGTATCCAGTAACACAACCAACGTACATAAAAAAGGTACCGCCTACATGAGTGGTTCCGAAACTGCTAACCGGCTGCACGTGTTGAGAATCAGAAGATGGATCTCATCTGTGAAAATCCTAACATTTACAGGTTTTAACTTCATAACTTCGTATGCTGACATACCTTTGATTACCTAACATAAATGGCGAATACAAAATTTGGTAATTCTGTGATGAACCGTTAATGGGAAATTAACCAAATTTTCAATTTTATGGAACCATTATCTGAATGCTATTGCTTATTTTAGGTTTTAAAGAAAATCATAAACAACCTGAGTTTGGCAGAAAAACTGTAACTTTTTACCCAAAAATATATTCAGCATCAGTATTACCTATCTCTGGCATAAAAAAATTATTTGATAAGGTCGCATACTTCATTGGCTGGAGTACAGTTCGCTGCTATCCCGCTTCTTTTCAGTAGGAATCGAATCAGGAACAACAGAATATATACCAGCGCTGTCCAACTAATGTATTTTTCTGGCACCCTTCTGGCAAATGTTTGCTACGTCGATTTCTAATATTAGTCACAATTTCAAGACAAAGCTATTTCCTTCCGAATATCTTTCCAGTATACACCCATGAAGTATGTTTTTGTATACCTAAAGCTGTATTCATTATTTCTCTAACCATGCTTTCCCTTTATTCTCTCAAAACAAGGGCACTTGCCCTAACAGTGGTTGTGATGGCGCCCGCGCCTCTTTAGGCATGAGTTAAATGTGCCCGAGCACATAAGAAAGCTGCTCAGCAGTGGTATATAACCTACGTGGAGTTAATCACGTGATAGGAGCTGGTTGTACTTTATTACTGTGAATACTTGCTCTGCCAGTCTAATTATAAAATACCTTCCCAGTATTTTCCAATTATGACTGAGACATTGTCAGGTTTTATATAAATAAAATAAAATTGT
Organism: Tenodera sinensis; assembly: GCA_030765045.1. Taxonomy (NCBI): domain Eukaryota; kingdom Metazoa; phylum Arthropoda; class Insecta; order Mantodea; family Mantidae; genus Tenodera; species Tenodera sinensis. Next base: position 38,391,108 of record CM060961.1, on the reverse strand, counting down.
TTCACTAATACCTATAATATAATAAATGAAAACGTTAAAATCGTGTGTTTTCAAGAAATCATAAAACATACACAGTAATGACAGTAAACCTTTAGAAATGGGCCAACACGTAAACTGTAATACCGTTTTTGAAGATTGAAAGTTAGAATTTTCTCTAGGTTTATTTGGGCACTAGCATTGTTTGAAATGAAGATGAGTGCTCGGTAGAGTCTGTTAAATGAATAATCTGTAGAAATGCTGTGAAGTAGTACGTAACGTGATTGTTACACATTAAGTTCATCCCCTATATATGAAGGCTATAAAAGAGAACACTAATGATGACAACGGCGGTTACATGACCTTGTGTTTTGACATTTCTTTGGTTTGGAGAAGTAAGCGGCAGGTAGGTATTAGCATACATACATATACCGCACAGGTCAATACCCCATGCTGTGACACGTGGATAAGGCGGCGAGTTTAATGGCCTTATTAAAATGTCCTTATACATGGTACGCTTTATCTCCGCTAAAGTTTAAAAATAGACAGCCAATGACAGATAACAAGAAACCAACTTTCTTATATACTAGCTGAAATATCCGACGCTGCCTGTGGTTTGATGATTTATCACAACTTTTAGACTTGCCCAAGAGCCTTGCGTTTCTTTGAACACATTTCAAAGGTAGGTCTGGGTGGCTCAGTTGTTTGGACGCTGGCCTACTGATTCCAAGTTCGAGGGTTCAAATCCGACCCAGACCGAAGGTTTTTAAGTGTTGTTAAAGCGACAGCACCATGTTAGTATATTTACTGGCGTGTAAAGGAACTCCTGCGGGACAAAATTGCGGCACACCGGCGACGATGGTGTAATCCTGGCGATTGACAGCGTCGTTAAACAACAAAATAACTTTTTTAGGTTGAACACATTATCATTATGATAAATTGTCGTTATGATGAATACATTGTCATTATGTCGGATAGATTGTGGTTATGTTGAATAAATCGCTACGCTACGTTACCTTGTGGCTGCTAATCCTATAGCTGAATTTGTAAAATACTTGGTTTGTCTGTTTCGCATAATCCGAACATTTCTGAATCCGATCAGACCGTGCCCCAAATTAATTCGGATTAGCTAGCTTCTATTGTATTCGCTTTAAAAATTTAAGTTTTCCACTTGACGTTATCTCACTAGAAATAAAATTTGATTTATAAGTTTGTATTCTCTAATTTGAAGTATATCAAGCACGCAACCCAATTAACACTAAGTGTACAGAAGAATTAGAAGTATAATGTATGCAAAGGACACTACGTAAATTGTACTGTAATTTATGGTCTAGAATTGTATATATTTTTAACTAATATGTGTTCCTCAAACATTTAAGTCTAGGTCTGATAGAAAACGAATATGCAGAGAACGTTTCCTTTATTACTGCAAACGAAAATAAAAGAACATTCACGCATTTGCAAGCAGCAAATATACGAGAGTGCTTCTTTTATTATTTTTCGTAGTTGTGCCAAGGCAACTTGAAATTTATTTGCATGCACATTCTCTGCTGTACAAGGCTCCTGCTTGCTTTGGTACTCTTATCCTGTTGTTGAATTGAACACCGGGATCGAATTGAATTTACCACGATCTTTTTCATGCAACGCAGTGCATTCAAATCAAATTGAATAGCTATCTATTCGCTCACTTGATTGTCACTTGTTTCGGAAAAGCGGAAATACGATAGTATCGATTATTTTACTAGAAAAAAAACACAATACTGCGTGGATGTACCCTACAAGTTTTATAACTTAAATTCTACATACTCCGTGCTGCATTATGTCGAGTATAACAATATAGCTATTCGGAAACGAGGAAATTATGTTTTCATTATTGTTAGCCAACAGGAATTCAATTAAATTAATTAACATTTGGTTCCCAACATACACCAATTCAATCAGAATAGCGGGGAGCGCAAATCGCACTGAAGGCTATTCACTGATATAGTAATTGTCCTACAATCGATTTGCATTTCCATGGAAACATAAAAAGGTTCATTATGTGTGTCCCTACTGAAATGGTGCTCCTAATTCAACTCAATTTAGATGGTCAGATGGGTCTGAGTTCGATTCTCCAAACTGTAGGTTGTTTTTCCAAGCTCTTCTACTCAACGAAGTTGATTTTTGCCTTTCCTGCATTTCGAACACTTTAGTCCCTTTTCTTTCTCTGTGCTTACGCAAGTGCGCCATTACAATCGATTAAAAGCTTCGATATTCAGGTTTCACTGAAAATACACGTTTTGAGGTCCCATGCATCTCAAAACATGATTTTAGGATCCTTAGGTGTGTTCTATCTCTTTCTTTCTCTCTCTCTCTCTCTCTCTCTCTCTCTCTCTCTCTCTCTCTCTCTGGACAACGCAACTCAAAAGCGAAAACTTGGACAGATATCAAACTTCGAATGAGGTCCTGTATTTTTCAGGATTGGAAGATGAATTTTCGCGAAACTTCCCCCAACCCAAATAACCGTTCACATGAAACAAATGTATTTCTAACAAAACGTATATCCATTTTGATTAAAAGTGCCATATTTAACAAATAAAATCATATCTTGAATTTTTTGTGGTTAGGCTGGGAATTCATTTTGCATAATCATCGAATCTCTGTAATTTGTCAAATCATAAAGCTCGGCAAAAAGCAATTTGTATAGAATATCTAGCGGTTAAAAGTTACGCTATAGCTAAGAACCGTCTGCGCGTTGCTTTTCCACTGGGCGTGTGGACCCATGATTCCCCACTACTGCTGGTGCTCGCGCGGGTTTCTTCTGCTCTGGAAGTGCAGTATTGAGTTGACAGTGAAATGGTGTAGTTCAGTGGTTACGAGTTATTTGTTATTTTGTACTGTACTTAATCACAAAGTATATTATGTCTCAGTATATGTTTTCTACTGCACAGCGTGTGTTCATTTATGACTCATATGTGTTAACACAGTCAGCTCGACAGGTGCAAGCACGATTTGCAGAAAGATTTCCGGGTGTAAAAGTTCCAGGCCGTACAACAATCTATGCACTTTACAATAAAGTTCATGACACAGGAAGTGTTAACGCTAAGAAAAACAAAAGAAGGTGTACAGTTCTTACCCAAGAAACATTAGATGCCATCAGTCATCGTTTGGAGAATTCTCCCCAAAAATCGCTTAGGCATCTTTCGCAACAGTTGGGCATTTCTTATGGGTCTGTGCGTACGGCTACTAAACTGCTGAAGTTAAAATCAAAACCAAAACCACTTGCTCCTCAACCAGGTGACCCTGTAAGGCGCACATTTTGTGAGTGGAGTCTTAATAGTGCATACAATGGCCTAATAAACCCCTATTTAATATTTTTCACGGACGAAGCTTGGTTTCACCTTTGTAGAACACAAAGTAATCACCATTGGAGCTCTGACAAACATAACACTGCTCATGAAGTACCCCTCCATGATGAAAAAATTGGTGTATGGTGCGCCATAAGCGGAGAAAGAGTTATAGGACCAATTTTTCTTCAGTCAACAGTTGACGCCCATACATACGTCAATACAATTTTGTCCTCGTTTTTTAAAGAACTAACAGACAGAGAGCGTGATATTGCCTTTTTCCAACAAGACTCTACAACAGCTCATACGGCCAATATTTCGATGAGGACAATTGAAAGTGTGTTTCAGAACAGAATTATTTGTAGAAATTTGTGGCCTCCCCGGTCCTCCGACCTCAGCCCCTGTGATTTCTATCTCTGGAGTAACTTAAAACGTAAAGTGTACAAGACAAACCCACGGACCCTGGAAGAATTAAAACAAAATATCTGCCAGGAAATTGCAAGTATTTCTCAATGTGAACTACGGCGAGTGATGGATAGTTTCCTAAAGAGGTGTCAAAAATGCATGGACAACGACGGAGGCCAGCTTCAGCATCTTCTTTCGTAAAGTTGGTAAGTAAAGCCTTTAGAAGTAGTTTTAAAATTGTTTCATGGCTACCATTCTCTAACAGCGGCAGGCGGCAACTGTGCCGATGACGTGGGCAGGAAAAACACCGCGTAGCCGTTCTTAGTTAATTTATTTCCCTATACCACAATAATGATGTGAGGAGCATATCAAACCTTGGGGTTGCATTTTGTCGATATTCGACATCGCAATTGCTAGAAAAGGTCAAGCGATTTGAATTGAAATGTTATTTCTAGCTACAAAAAGCCGATTTGCCGAAATTAACAAATTTCTGTTTTTTTTAGTGGGAAAGAGAAATTATTCTCACCTACACATTAAGCATCATCTAAGAAAAAATCAACTTGTATGTTTTGTTTAGTTTATGCAAAAAAATGTCATAAATGTTAAGTATGTTCTTCATTTCCATATCAAAACGTATTATGTCCACGTTGTTTTTATAAGTGTCTACGACCCTGTTTTGCAATCGATTTCAGTGAAATTATATCCTTAATCTTGGAATACAGACAACATTTTGAACTTTTAAAACTTCAATCTATCTCCAAGGGTTTAGGAGTGTTTAGTTTTTCTTCCCTTCTGAAAATGTACTCTAATAGACACAATAGAGAGACCCAAAAACATCCGAACCGCTGGGCGGTGTCTTTCCACTGCGCACACGGAAACGCGATACACACGCAGCTGTGTACACAAGGTCACGCGCTTGACTTGTTTTTCTCTGCTCTGAAAGTCCAGTACTATGCAGACAGGGATATCGTGTGGTTGAGTTATTCATAGTGTGCTTTATTATTTTGCCCTGTACTTAGTAAGAAAGTGTATTATGTCTCAGCATTTGTTTTCTACTGCACAGCGTGTATTCATTTATGATTCATTTGTGTTAACTCAGTCAGCTCGTAAGGTGCAAGCACGATTTGCAGAAAGATTTCCGGGTGTTAAAGTTCCAGGCCGTACAACAATCTATGCACTTTACAATAAAGTTCATGACACAGGAAGTGTTAACGCTAAGAAAAACAAAAGACGGTGTACGGTTCTTACCCAAGAAACATTAGACCTCATCGGTCATAGTTTGAAGCATTCTCCCCAAAAATCGCTTAGGGATCTTTCACAACAGGCAGGTATATCTTATGGCTCTTTGCAAAGAGCTGCTAAATTGCTGAGGTTAAAATCAAAACCAAAACCACTTGCTCCTCAACCAGGTGACCCTGTAAGGAGCACATTTTGTGAGTGGAGTCTTAATAGTGTATACAATGGCCTAATAAACCCCTATTTAATATTTTTCACGGACGAAGCTTGGTTTCACCTTTGTAGAGCACAAAGTAATCCCCATTGGAGCCTTGACAAACATAACACTGCTCAAGAAGCACCCCTCCATGATGAAAAAATTGGTGTATGGTGCGCCATAAACGGAGAAAGAGTTATAGGGCCAATTTTTTTCGAGTCAACAGTTGACGCCCATACATACGTCAATACAATTTTGTCCTCGTTTTTTAGAGAACTAACAGACAGGGAGCGTGATTTTGCCTTTTTCCAACAAGACTCTACAACAGCTCATACGGCCAATATTTCGATGAAGACAATTGAAAGTGTGTTTCAGAACAGAATTATTTGTAGAAATTTGTGGCCTCCCCGGTCCTCCGACCTCAGCCCCTGTGATTTCTATCTCTGGAGTAACTTAAAACATAAAGTGTACAAGACAAACCCACGGACCCTGGAAGAATTAAAACAAAATATCTGCCAGGAAATTGCAAGTATTTCTCAGTGTGAACTACGGCGAGTGATGGATAGTTTTCTAAAGAGGTGTCAAAAATGCATGGACAATGACGGAGGCCAGCTTCAGCATCTCCTTTCGTAAAGTTGGTAAGTAAAGCCTTTAAAAGTAGTTTTAAAACTGTTGCATGGCTACCATTCTCTAACAGCGGCAGGCGGCAACTGTGTCGATGACGTGGACAGGAAAACCACCGCGCAGCCGTTCTTAGTTCGTTGACTTTCCCTATACCACAATAGTTATGCGAGGTGCATATAAAAGCTTGATCTTCGACATCGCAATTACTAGAAAAGATGGAGCAAAGGCATTTGCAGAAATTTTCAAAATTCATTTTTACTTTCTCTACTGGTAAGTAGGGGAAGTATTGTATTCCACCCAAAAATTCGAAGTCGAGATTTCACCGGAAATATGTTTTGAGGCACCCTGAATCCACAAAAAGCATTTTTAGAAAAAGGTCCGTATGTGTGTCTGTGTGTGTGTCTGTGGACAGCATAACTCAAAAACGAAAAGCCGGTTAAAAACCAAAGTTGGTATTTAAGTTTAATGTCTTTCAAGGATGCGACACGAAGATTATGAAGAAAATAGCCCCACCCTAAACTACCCTTTACATGGAAAATTTTTCGAAAATTTTGATTTTCTTGAAAATGGCTCTAACGATTTTGATTAAAATGTCAAAGCTCAAAAGTTCATTTCCTCATCAAACCATACTATGTCCACATTGTTTTTATGTGTATCTATTACTCTGTTTTGCAATTGATTTCAGTGAAAATACTTCCTTAATCTAAGAATAGAGACACTATTTTGCAGTTTTAGAACTTCAATTTATCTCCAAGGAGAAGAGTTTTTCTTCCCCTCGGGAAAATTTGCTCTGATGGACATAATACTATTTGAAAAGTATCTCCCTATTTAATGTAGACCACTATTATAAAATTTGTTCAACGTGTGTGAATTATAACTTTTACAAATTCATCATTACACAGGATTCAGTGAAACGAATATTGTATCAACTGCAAATTGACACTCTAGGTAGTTATATGAAATTTTTGTAAAAATTGCGACGCCAGGAATTTATAAACTAGTACATTTTCTCCTATAGATCAAAGAAAGGTCCAAATATGTTTTAAAGCTGAAGGCGTAACCTTTATCACAAATTTCCACCAAACGAAACTAGAAAGACTAAAGCTACAATTTGAATTTAGTAAAGATATTGTGATAATCTGGTACAGAATGTGATATTTTTACAGACGTATGTAATGAATCGTAGAAGAGATGATTTCTCGATGTTCGTCGACTCGCTTAGTGGGAAAAACTACGATCAAACGTTTAGAAATATTCACTGTTGTTAATTTTAGGTCCACCTTAGAATCAAAATTTAAACATTCCTCTGATTAGATGGAAAACGCGATATTCAATGAGTTAATCAACCATCTTTTTTGCTAAGTCCTCGTCGCGCATATCTACATAGCTTCTATACGTTTTTGCGTGAAAATACGAAAATACGTTGCCGTCATGACATTATTTAGCGTTAAATTATATGCTAGAATGGGCTGCTGAAATTATTTTAAAATGGGCCTCCAAAGGTTACATTTTAATGTAACGCAATAAAAATAAAACCGCTTACCAACTATGCTTGGTATATTTCATTAGAGAAGTTTTAATATAACAGTATTTATATCCCCAGTTGTTAGCCACATTCGAATAAATACAGAGCTTTGAGGGGGAAAGTAGGACCCCAGAAGATTCGAATCTCAACAGTTATATTGGATTAGACGAGGATGCTCGAAGCATTTCCACAATTTTGCCAGCACCTCAACGAGTCCCATGAGTTTATTTCGCAACTTTAATCCTAGCATTGCCGGGGGGGGGGGGGGGAATAACTGTATGCCCAACTTCTGCAATTCTTTAAATTATTCTGTCTTTTAATTTTTTATTATAGGCATGCAATTAATGGTTATTGTCAATCACTGTTTCTACTGCTGAATTGCATAAATGTTTCAAAGTGTTCATTATTGTTATTTTTGAGAAACAATAAAACGTTAGATGGTCATAAACTACTGCCATGTGATTCGGTGTCATGTGATTCCTGTAAAAAAGTAAAAGAAAAGGAGCAGTTAAACAGTGTTATTACCTTTATGTACATGACAAGATATAATGCCCAATTTTAAAAATTGATCAGATATTTTATCAGTGGTAGTCACAAAGCCCCCCCCCCCCCTTCCCCCTATTGGTAGTATAAGTTCTGGAATAAGGCCTGGCATTGCTAGGGTTAAGTTATAGGTATATACATTTTTTTCCCCAAAATTAATTAATATAACTTTGTAGAAAAAATCATGTAAATGCTACAAATGGCCGAATTGGCCTGAGATATTCCGACATGCATATGGTACATGCAGCCATCAAAATTATCTAAAGAACAACACTAATTCTTAGTACAATTTTTTTCTCTACTATAAAATGCACTCTTATAAAGAATCAAGTAGTCATGGCTGTCTGAAAACCCCTTCTGCTGTAAGCATTTACGAGTTTAGAAACATTACTGGTTAGAATGCTCATTTAAATTGAAATAAAATCTAGTTGCTAGGTCCTAAATGAATGCAGAACTTCAAATTGTAAGAGTTCGTTCTGCGGTAGAAAGGGGACGAAGAAACTGGTGACATTTTCAAAAATTGCCCGAGGTGACAATTTAGAATACTCTCCAGAAAACAATCTAGTAACAATTTCTAGCATTCGTGAATAATATATTTAATAACATTATAGTGTATATATTACATCACTTTTAGTAAGCTAATAAAGTACTTTTAAAAACAGTTATTCCAACCAAATGCGCAATATGTCGAAAATGTTTCCCCAGACACTTACATAAGTTAAAATGTTACAGTTCGTTGATACAATAGTTCGCGTCTCACACTAGCCTTTATGTTGACCCAATTTGAACTAATTATGGAATGAGCCCACAACTTCTCTTTAAAATCTTAAAGAATTTTAACTCCGCATTTGTAGCAGTCCTCCAAATATAATGAATCTTTAAGTCCGTGTAAATAATTGTTTCGTGTTTATAAACATGATACCGCCGGATTTCTGGATGTCTGCTCGTTAGATAATTTTTATGCATGTACTTGCCTTAAAATATTCTCTGGAGGAAAACGAAGAAATTTCCAAAAACTCGATGAAACCACGCAGCAAAGAAATCATCCATCATTTGAGGATTTACATTTCACTATAAGTATATCCTAAGAGCGTACTTGGGGTGCCATAGACAAGTAATATTAAAACGCATTTGAAATGTAAGAAAATCCATCCTGCTGGGAACAGTTGACTTCTATACCACACTACTAAGAACGCATTCCTAGTGTTATTAACAAAAGCTACAAGATGTTTTCTTTAAAAATAGTTATACATTAAAGAGGTTACCGATTAGACTTTTGTTACACACCTAGATTTTAAGTAGAATACAACTGAGCTAAGACTTCATCAGTATTGAATGAATACCCGACCATAACATAAACAAATTCAAGGTTCCACGTATAAAACTGTTTTAAAAACTAGCAAAAATGAAACTTAGTAGAGGCAGCAGCAGTAGTAATAATAATAGAACCAAGCACCTCACAATAGTAAACTGTACAGTATTAATTAGCTTTCATTAATGAAAAATAAATTAGAAAGCTTACAGCAGTCAAAATGTTTTAATGCAAAACACGAAACATGTAACCACGAAAAAAATTGGCTGCGCGAACTTCAACAGTTCATTATGATACGATGGTCGAGTTCAAATTAACAATAACTGCTGGTAGCCCTTGAGGGTAGCAGTTAATGGGCCCTGAAAATAACGACATTTCACTTTAGTGTGCAAATTTTTTTATTATATTAGAAAACTTGCTGGAGTCGCACCCGCTACACCATGTAGTGCCGTGGGCATCGCCAGTTATCACATAAAAGTAATTCTATCACTTCACATTCACTGATATCCAAACAAATCTCAGAGCGGTTATGAACTTTTTGGGAGGATCTGGTGGGGGTTAAAACCAATATTAAAACATGCAACAAGACCTCACTAGGTCTTTATTGTAGAGTTAATGACTGAGGAACGATCATATCAAAACACTTCCCTGCTGGAAATAAGACGTTAGCTCCGCTTTACTTTGTTATACTATTGTAATTCCCTCCCCAGGCACAAGTTTCGACTATGGCCGAAGTGGGTGGAGAGAAGGAAAAAAGGGCGTGGTAGTGCCGCGATTGGCCGGTTTGGTACAAGGGGGCGTGGCTCCGAAGGAACGAAAGAAGGTCACGTTGAACTGCAACAATGACACTGATACAGCCGCTCCCCTTGCGCCCCCAAACCCTCGCACACATGGTGCAGATGGTCTATGTGTGTTCCATCACACAATACCACAGCCAAAACTTTAAGCCCCAAAAATACATTCATGTTTTGCAGCAAACCCACCCAGTAGCCCATGACAAAATGGTACCAATGAGATTAAATGTTTTGAATTTCAAACCTTGTTTTAATCTAATCATGGTCAACAGCTTGTCTCCTTTTCTACATCGTTTCTTCTTTACAGCTCAACTGGTTCTTGCTTTCAACTTCAATTTGTCTCAATACATTCTTGTTCGGGGTCAATGTCTTAAAAAGCCCTTGATGGGTTCATCTACGAAGATCTTGGGTTGGACATCCCTGGGTGATACATGAAATAGGGGTATAACACAAAAACATCTTTTAGTATCCATCATACTATAATAATGCCAGCACACCAAAACGTTTACAGTGATGGCCGCATGATGTATATTGCAAAGCTAAAAAAAACTCGCGTGTTGCACTCAATTGACTTTCTGTGTCTAGTACTAACTATTCTTATAAACTCGTATTCCTCTATTTTCTTCATGTTAGTCGAGATAAACATTTATAGAAATTATCTTACAGCCTTTATAAGTAGATAATTTTCTAGTGGATGGGAATACAGTAAGCTTTGAGCGATAGTCAGAACTTACAAAGCTGGTAGCTATATGAAGGCTCTGAATTCCGTTCTCTTGACAAGCAAAGAGATAACAAAGTGAATAGCGACGTTCCATTTGAGAAAAGTATGTGTTGCAAAACAAATAACAAGGAATATATCCTGGTTTACTCCGTAAAAAATGGATTTGGACATAAATTGTGTGTTTTAACGAGATCTGCATTTTTTGTACATTAAGATTTGGTCTATCTCTGACGGTTTACCAGTTCTGCAAAGGTCATCCAGAGTAAACAGGGGTGCATAGGCTATAACAAAAAAATTCAAAATATAAATTCATTTGCCATAAAAATATCTCAAACATATGGCATTTTAATCAAAATCGTTAGTCTTTTTGAACAAAAATCAAAATTTTCTAAAAATTACCCATCTAAATGAGAGTTTTGAGTGGAGAAATTTTCTTCGAAATCTTCGTGTCGGATCCCTAAAAGATATTAAACTTAATACCAACTTTGGTTTTCGTTTGAATTATGCTATGAACAGACCTTTTTATTTCGGGAATCTCAAAGCATATTTCCGGCGAAATCTCGACATCGAATTTTTGGGTCGAATACAATACTTCCCCTACTTATATAATAGGTAGTAAAGAAACTAAAAAAATCTTCAAATAGGGTGACCACTCATCGCAAATTTTGTTGGGCAGTTTCAGTTATGGGATTTTTAAATTTGCCATTTTCGGTACAGCATTTATCCGGAATTTGTATTTATGCTTTGATTTGTCTTTCTTTATTTAGGTAGTGGAAAGTTTCAACAATTGATAACAGAGTCAGAACTGTCATCTACGCAATTGCATTTCCCACATTTCTCCATATATGTACATAGATGTAGACAAAAAATTCTGTTAACGGTATTCCTATTATCGCTCGTTAATTGCATTGTTATGGAAATAACTACTTCGTCATATTGTCTTCCCATTTGTTTTCGCTGTTGGTGTGAATTGTGTCATGTGTGCTGAAGCTGCAGGATACTGTTGTGAAAATGGATTGATTCATAGTTCAAAGTGTAGTTCCGATGAAGATATCAGGTAGTGCCTCTAAAACCAAGAGTGCACACAATTCCAAATGAAAAATAATGTTAGCATTCTTGGCACCATTTCGAATAACTTGTATAAAATCATATGTACCATATGCAGACAAATAGCTTTGGTTATGGGCGCTTTAATGGCATTACTAAACAAGGGAATGGGCAACAATACAACATGTTTAGCATAATGGTCTCCACAATGTGCCTTGCCGTTATTGTAACTGGAGTCCAAATTTAGTGTTACCAGACGTCCGGAAATTCCCGGACATGCCCTACATTTTAACCCTTTGTCCTGCGTGCGAGGAAATTTTGAAAAGTCCTACATTTTCATAAACAAGTAGTGATCGTTAGAAAATGAACTGGAAACAGGGAAAATAGAAATGAATAATTGGTTATCAGCCGCAACTGCAACTCGCTATGGCAACATGGGTTTCTTTCTGTGGATGCACAGCTAATGTATGCTTTACTCTCACTCTTCCATTTGCACTTCGGTTATGGAAGAATAAGGAACTGGGAAGCTAACAGTTAATTCACAGTGCTTTTATTACTAGCGAAAGTGCTAATTCGTTGAAGCATAAGTGTTACAAAACAGGAAGAACGGAACATGTTCCTGCACACAACGTTGAGAGTATTTTCAATAAGAGCACAGTGAAAAGTTTAAGGAAACAGAGTCTTAATTTTTTGCACAGGCATTGATAGCTACTAAAGAAATGTGTGTACCAATTTTCGTTCCAATATCTAATCACATTCCTGATATAGTAATTAATTTATATCAATTTTATTGGGTATAATACAAATCTATCTCCTCCAACAGATGTTGAACAACAGAATTGATTTTTTAAAATTGTGTCTCCTGTAACAAATTAAAGGAAGAAAATTTTCATATAGCGAATAGTTTTTCTTAAAAAAAATTCAATACCGCAAAGTATAAAAAGTCAAAAAACAGCGCATTATTATATTACTTTTTAAAAGGTATAAGCAATATCAAAATTACAAACAGACATTTTATTACGCATATTCTAAATGACATATATTGGAAAACTTTTTTAGAGGTTTAAAACTTCGCAGATATATTCCTTAAGGTATGGTGCATTTTTTCAATAAAAAGCCAAGAGTCGATTTCTTTTTTTTACCATACAGGCTTAATATCACTTCAGTGTTCCCTTAAGAAGTATAACTTGACTGTGGATCACATAACATTGTATGTTTCAGGATTTTAAGAAAATATATACCTGTAGCTATATTTAAATTACAACTTTACATTATTTTTGCACTGATCGATGTCTTACATTTCCATAACCCCATCCAAATTAGTCTCAGTGAAATTCCGAGATTCATAAACAGTTGAAAGCAGTTCTTAGGGAAAACCAAAGGCTACCATGGGTCATTCAATAATAGTGGCAACAATGTTTGCAAGTGGCGCTATCAGCCGTAAAGGATGCAAGCTGGTAACAATGAGAAAGAAGAGCATCTGATGTTTGTTACCTGTGAGTTTAAAGATAGTAATATTATTTATAGGATATATGCAGTAAGTTTAATTTGTGGACTGTTATCTGTAATGCTCTAAAACGCTTAGTTGGCAGCCCAGCTCCACGTTTTTGGAGAACATCTTTGCCAAGTGCATGAGCTCGCCTAGCCACGATATAGTATGGTAAAGTCACTCCACCACAAGCTTCCAGTAATGCTGCATGGTATTGTTGACCTTCCTTGCCTCTTGCAATTACAATTTTAATGAAGCATTTTTGTTTGTATTTACTAAGCGTTTCTTATAAATAATATTGCTATCTTTAAACTCACAGGTGACATACATCACATGCTCTTCATTGTTGCCAGCTTGCATCATTTACGGCTGATAGCGCCACATGCAAACATTATTGCCACTAATTATTGAATGACCCATGTATAATGGTATGCAAAGGCCCTATTACATCTACATTTGACTTTTCAGAACATAATTTACTATGGAAAATGAGTATCATATCACTTGAAAAAGACATTAAATTGACTATTCCCAAAATGTTTAAGAATAGAAGCTGAAGATCAAAATAGATATCGAGGAATTGTATAGCAAGTTTCGGCTCATAGAAGACGCTCTTAGATTGCTGTGAAAAACAAAAGTAAACAGGAATAATGTTTAAATAAGTGGATGGTTATTATAAAACGATTCCTCGAAGGCAATCTATTGCATTAACACGACTTTTGCTGCTCACTTTTCTACAATTCTTAGAAAACCTTATTCCTCTGTCTACTTCTTGTTAATCGTGATAAACTTTCATTACACATTCGTTGTAGAATAATAAAGATATTACCTTACCCCTCCCCCCTTCACCCAAATGACAGATTGCATCCTTTAACTTGATCTAAATTTTTTGTGTAATAAGATTTAGTCTATGCCTTACGGTCACCCATTATACAAAAGTCATTAGAATAACAATAGATAACAGCTAATACTGTGGATGTTTTAAGTGTTTCTCTTGCATATAGCCAGAACTGCCACCCTAAACCAATGAACATAAAGGGGCAAGACCCATAGTAAAGCTTAAAAACTGTATAAGTCTATGCCAAGAGTGTTTTGTATACATATTTCATATCAATTATAAAGTATTATATTTCCAACCATAATTTTGAAAAATCACCCATCTTTGTCTATAGCCGTAAATAATGTGTTTGGTGTTTGCCAAGTTGTCCAAATATGAGTTGCTGAGATTAATCACAATGACTGCACACAGAATCAATTTTGGCAAGCCCCCCGAATATTTCAGAAGTCGCAGCCGCAGCCAGAACTACCCTAACCAGCACTCTGGGCGAATGGGCAGAAGTGAAAGACATTGGATATAATCAACGCATGATACTTACCTCTTAAAGAAGGTGCTGGAAGTTTTGTCCCTCGGCATGTATGCATTGTTGACATCTGTGGATAAAATTTGCATTCACTCGGCTCAATTCATTTTCGGAAATTAGTGAGATTTCATGGCGAATACTTTGTTTCAATTCTTCTTCTGTGTGTGGGTTTGATCTATACACTGTGTATTTTAATTTTCCCCAGAGATAAAAATCACAAGGAGTGAGATCGGGGGAGCGAGCTGGCCATACTTTATCTGTTATAACTCTATCAGCAAAAACTTCAGATAAAGCTGCCTTACTTTCACGCGACGTGTGAGCTGTCGCGGAATCTTGCTGGAACCACGCGTAAACTTTCTCTTCTTCTGTTAGCTCCTCAAAGAAAGGCTGCAGTATTTTGGTAATGTATCGATGGCTGTCAATCGTTTCGGAAAAGAAGATCGGCCCAATAATACGGTTTGCACAAATAGCGCACCATACGCCCACTTTATTGTTCTGCAGTGGAATTTCGTGCGTTAGACTTGGATTCGTGGTTGGCCAGCGACTATTATCCTGGCAATCTACGACTCCACTTAGACTAAACCAGGCTTCAGCGGAAAAGAAAATTACTTGTGGGTCTATTTCACCCTGCAAGATCCAGTTACAGAAGTTCAGTCTAGTTTCCAGATCACGTGGTTTCAGTCCATGCACGGATGTGATCTTATATGACTTTAGCTTTAATAATTTTGTGGCGATTCGAACAGACGTTGAACTTACTCCAGTCTGCTGGGCCATACGACTAAGAGACTCCCTAGAAGAACGTTCAAAGTTTGCACGAATTTCACTCAGCTTCTCTTCCGTAAGGACCCGGCGCTTAACCTCTGCCTTCCTGTCCAAAACGGACCCGGTTTTCCTTACTTTCTTTACCAATCTATGGACTGTGCTCCTGTTCGGCACTCTAACTTCTGGGAATTTACGGGCAAATTTCTTTCGCGCCGAGCCAGCATTAGATTTCTTTACATAACAATCATACAAGTAAACACGCTGTTCCACGGTAAACCTAGCAATCTCCATTGAATCATATAAATAATGAATTCGTTTCTAGTATCAACTTTTGATATCAAGTACAGTTCGACTACTACAAGCGGCGTTTGTTTCACTACTAAACTTAGCTCCTCCACTGCCGGCAGAGCGCACCACTTTGCTGGGCCACACGACGCGCTACTGCGGCCAAGTGGACTGCTCGAAACTCGGCGCGCATGCCAAAACTGGCAGGCTATAGTCCTGAAAAATCTAATGTGTTGCACTCACATGACTTTCTCTACTCTTGTACTAACCATTCTTACAAAATCTTATTCTTATATCTTCTTCGTGTTAGTTAAGATAAACATTTGTACAAATTATGTTATTGCTTATTTCCTTGTAGGTGCAAGGGGAATATTAGAATACAGTAGGCTTTGTGCGATAGCAAAATCTTTTAGAGCTTGAGATTCCGTTCTCTTTGTACACTTAACGTATAAAAAAATGAACAACAATGTTAGATTTCACGGAAGTTTTAAGTTTTCCGAAACTCACACACATAACAAGGAATATCTCCAAAATGGCTCACTCCACAACAAAAATTATTTGCACATGAATTGTGTTTTAGTGAGAACTACATTTTTTGTAGAGTAAGATTTTGTCTATCTCTTACGGTTTACGAGTTACTCAAGTCATCCAGAGTAAATGGACTACATAGGCTATAGCCATAAAATTCAAAACATACATTTCATTTGACATATAAATAACTTAAACATATGGCATTTTAATCAAAACCGTTAGGGCCATTTTCAAGAAAATCAAAATTTTCGAAAAATTCTCCATGTAAAGCATAGTTTAGGGTGGGGTTATTTTCTTCAAAATCTTCGTGTCGCATTCTTGAAAGGCAGTAAACTTAAATACCAACTTTAGTTTTTAACCAACTTTTCGTTTTTGAGTATGTTGTCCACACACCGACACACACACACACACACACACACACACACACACACACACACACACACACACACGCGCGCGCACACAGCCACACACTTTCTAAAAAATGCTTTTTTTTGTATTTAGGGGGTCTCAAAGTATATTTCCGGTGAAATCTCGATATCGAATTTTTGGGTGGAATACAATACTTCCTCTACTTACCAGTAGAGAAAGTAAAAAGTATTGGTATTTAGATTGTTTATATATACGACTCTAGTCGTTACGCCTGTCACAAACATAAGTTTGTTCTAAATACTGCATGTGTTCTGAGTAAGGATTTTGACTACGTTGTATATGATTTATGCATTTTAAGTGCAAAGTCTAATTTAAGTAACATTAAATCAATGACGAATTTTCTATGGAACAGACTAGTTCTGGTTTACAGCCAATGGTTTTTAATCAACGAGGATAAAACTGAAAACCTTATGTGCAAATCAAATGTTATCTAAATCACCATTTAAAACACCCTGTAAAATTCTATTAATTAAATTGAACTATTTTTTGTGACAAATTTGTATATTTTTCAGTGTTTATTTAAAACACATGTAAGAGTTACAGTACTACAAATAAAATTCACTCTGGACAATATTAAAGGCAAGTCACATTTATACACTATCGCTAACTCAGTAATCTTTAAATAATTTTAATCTTAAATATCAGCATAACACTTATGAAAATGTAATATTATTGATGTTTATGGTATCCACTTACAAGAGTGATGGCCACAATCAGTATTACATCTTTGGCACTTACACGTTTCTCGCACTATTCATCTGAAAGTTCATCGCCTTCACTGTTGCACCATTGTACAAATTTGTTGTTGACATGAACTTTAACATCTTCACGGTGACTTGCAGATTTTCGGACCCACCACATTCTTTCTTAAGCTGAGGCGATATAATACATCCATTTGCCGTGTAGCGGCAATTCGTTTCTAATTTTGGTTTTTATTAAGCCCAGTTTAGAAAAAAAACTCTTTCACAAGAAGCGTTTATGTGTGGCAACGAAGTCCGCAAACTCCACCAGTTCTTTGAAATCAGTATTTCCATCTAGTGATACATGTTTAACAGCACTCCAGAAACTGTCAGGTCCAAGCATATTCTTTATTTCACACGGAATATCACTTATTCCGAGTTTTCTCCATTGATCATCAATTTTCTGAAAAGTGCCTTCTTCAATGAGATAGCCAGTTCTGGGCACACTGGCAATAAGAGGATAAGGATAGGAGGTTTAGTAGGGTATGAAACGGTTGCCTTAGAGGGGTGGAGACTGGCCATGAGGGCAAAAGTGGTTTCGCTATTTGTAATTAATTTCATTTCGCTGGTGTGACAAACCAATGAAGATGGTATTTTGCCGGAATCGAACTATCATACATTCAAATTAACGTACACCGCCATAATTATCATACGGGTTGGCAATCATGGATAAAAACATTCAAATTATGTATGCTCTCATAATTAGCGTACGTGTTGGCAGCCCTGGTTTGGAGGGAGACTTAGTAACTCGACCTATGGAAGATGCCCACGCCCCTCCCTCCCGGAGGGAGGGGTAAGGTAGAGGGGATACCCAGCGTGGTGTGAGCTCAGCCATCCTCGGTTTAGTACTGGTCACGTCGGCGAGAAATTACCTTGTGATTGTGCGGTGTGTTACCGGCTGACGGGCTCGTCAAGTCGCTGACCGGTCACGTAGTAAGAAGTATGACGTCATCGCCGTGAAGCAGCTACGGGTTCAGTGAACATTTATGCGCGTTTTCACATGCATGCACTGATCTGGTTTTTAGCAAAGGGTTCGGCAGTGTTGTACACAGTGATTCCGAAAGCATCGTTATATTGTATTCAGAACTTCACTGTCTTCTATATCTGGTGGACATTGATTTGTTCTCATCTCTGCGAGTGACACTGTTGGCTTTAAAATGTCTCATGGGCAAGGTAAACGTAAAGCGAACGTGTTAGGGAAGGGTGTAACTATTAAAAGTCAAGCTCGGGAGCTAGTGTGTGCCGTTAGAGAATATTTTGAAAAAGAAAGGGATAATGGTGGCCCTCTGATTCCAGTGCAGAAAGTTCTTGATAGAGCCGCTGCAGCGTTAACTCTGCATAAAAATACTATTGTAAACATATGTAAAGAAAAATCTAAAGTGCAAGAAGAATTTGGCCCTAAAGCATTACTTACGACTCCTGGAAAAAGAAGAAAGTTTGACAAACGTGTGACAAAGGTAGACGACTTTCAAAAGGAAGCTATACGTCGCCATATTTATGATTACTACAAGAGAAGGGAATACCCAACCATTAAAAAGCTATTAACTACCCTTAAAGACTCTGGTCTCTTTAGTGGTTCATCTTTTTCTCTTAGGGAAATTTTAAAAGAGCTGGGTTTTCAGTGGAACACGTTTTCCAACAGAAAATTTTTAATGGAAAGGGCAGACGTTGTGGCGCAAAGATGTAGGTTTTTAAGAAGTATAAGGGAAGTTGACTTAAACCGTGTTGTTTGGGTTGATGAAACATATATTGACGTAGGCCTGTCTACCACACGGACGGATGACACTGCTGCAAGGTCAACGCACAAGAAGCTGGGCAATGGAGGCAGACTTATCATCACTCATGCTGCTACTTCAGTTGAGTTTGTTCCAAATGCCCTGCTGCTGGTCAGACTCAAGAAAACAATGGACTGTCATGAGAAAATGGATGGAAGTCGATTTAGAAAGTGGTTTGAGCATCAGCTGCTTGCCAATTTAACCAGCCCTTCTGTAATTGTTATGGACAGTATGTCATATCATGCGGAAGAAACTGATAAGGCTCCTACGGTGCGAACGCCAAAAGCTGATATGATTGACTGGCTGAAAAGGAGAAATGTACAAGTGCGTGCGGAATGTGGCCAGAAGGAACTGGAGGAATTGAAGAAAATGGAGCTCATGGAATTAGTTTATCTCCATAAACCTCAATTGCCAAAATATGTTGTGGATGAGCTTGCTAAGAAGAACGGCCATCGCGTAATTCGCCTGCCTCCATCCCATTGTCATTTTAACCCTATGAAACTGATATGGACACAGGTAAAGGATTACGTTAGCCAAAATAATAAGACTTTTACATTTAGTGAAGTAGAGGACCTAATTGTGAAAGGAATAGGTGAGGTGACAATTGATAAATTGGGAAAAGTAGTTGAACTTACAAAAGGTGTGATCGAAAATGCATGGAAAGAAGAAGGCATTCTAGAAGAAGCAGTGGAACGTGTGATTACGAACTTCACTAACGCCGGCGATTCCACTGAAAACAGCAGCGAAAGTGAGTGTGATGAAATAGATATCAAAGAAGAGGAACTGGAGGAAGTAGATGATCTAGGAGAGCAACCGCCGCAGACGGACAGCGAGTAGATACGGTAGCATCGTACCCAGACGGCTGCCTGGAACCAGGAACGTCAATCACAAGGTAATTTCTCACCAACCGTAACAGTCATCGTTTGTATAAGAAAATTAAAACTGTGATTTTATACTGTACCTTTACATGCCTGTGTACACAGGAGATACATATTCAAACCTTATCACGCATCTTAGGTTGCTGTCCATTTAATGTAACAGTACGTAACCAGATAATTACCACCCTGTGTGTCACAGGCTTTATCATCCACAGGTCTATCAATCGATGATGGACAGAACTGATAGCCCAACCCCCCCCCCAAAAAAAAAAAAAAGAACGATGTGCATATTAGATTTTACTGTCAGATTTGAGAGCCACAAAAACCAGGCTAATGAGAAACGCAACCACCATAACCTACTATAAGACCTTATGCCAACTTGACCTCATTGACGTGATAGGTATTATGACTGGGGCCCAGTGCAAAAATGTACAACTATGCTACAATATTTATTCCTTCTAGCGTACAAGCCGGCAGTTCATTTTGGCTAGTTTTTGAAATCTGAAAACCTGATGACCTGCTGCATGTTCTGCACTACCTATTGATAGAAGTTAAATCTATCAAAAATAAATAAAAAGACAACTGGCATTTTAGAGTTTTTCTCTTCTTGCGCCCTCTCAAAGCAACCACACAATTTGATACAATCAATAATTCTAGAGACTATTTTTCCCCTATCTATACTAGTAGAACAAAGTTTCAGAATCTCAAAAAATAAATAAATAAAATGAAAAAATAATAAATAGAATTGGAAACTTACTGGAGTGTGGCTCCTCTGTTCATGCTTTGTTAAGGGGACTTCTGATTTTGAGATAATATGCAATCTGCAGTGCAGCCTCAAGGACGACTATGGGAAAAATCCTAAGCTTACTGAAGAATAAATAATCAACTTTTCAAGTAAATATATTTTTGCTAAGTACTTTTCAAAGGGAAAACGTTTATGCCTTTCTGTTATTTTACTGTTTAGCTGTTTCATTTTATAGTTATTTAACTACTGTTATTGCTATTTTGTTGTAATATTATATACTTTGTTAACGGGCGATTTGTGCATCCAGGAGAAGAAAATAAGTACATTAAAACTGTATTGCTTAACGATTTTAAATTTGAATTTGCATATCCAACATTTACACTATCATTCTAACCCGGTGTATATTTTTGTAATCTTTATTTATGGATGTTACTCATGTTTCACAATTAAGGAATAACGCAAGTAAAACTAAAATTAACTAATTTTTGCACATGCTCTCTACTACGTATACTAAGATGGAGAAGTATTGCATACCACCCAAAAATTCGATATCGATATTTAAATATGTTTTGGGACCCCCTTAATCTTAAATAACCCCCCCCCCAAAAAAAAATATATATATACAAAATGGACGAAAACTTGGTTAAATACCAAAGTTGGTGTCTAAGTTTAGAATTTTTGAAGATGCGACACCAAAATTTTCAAGAAAGTACCCCCACCCCAAACTAACCTTTGAAAGAACATTTTCGAAACTTTTAGTTTACTCAAAGTGGTTGTAACGATTTTGATTAAAAAGCGTATGTTTATGTTATTTTCATATCAAATGAAACGTATCTTGAATTTTTTGGGAATAGTCTGGAAAGTGGTCTTCATTGTGAATAACTGGTAAACCATACGAGATAAACAAAATGTAGATCTCAATAAGGGCACAATTTATGTCAAATACATTTTTTAACGAAGGAAATAATTTTCGAATTATTCTTTGTTACTGATTTGAATTTTGCAACATTTATACCTTCCTAAAACAGGCCATGCAAGGAGAATGGAATTTTAAAGCTATCACACAGCGACCACCTCTTAAACGATTTGACTATCGCTTAAGTCTACTGTATACTGTTTATATTGTACCAATAGGAAAATATGTATTAAAACCACTTTTACAAAGGTCTATCTCAATTAATATGAAGTAGACAGAAGAATAAGGTGTGTTAAGATGTAGTTTGTACAAGAATACAGAAAATAATTAATTTTTTCTTACATTTCAGAGATGCACCAGCTTCAGGAATGAGACCACTATGATTTGGAAACCTGAGAGACTATCCGCAAAGCATTCTGCCATAGAAGAAGTACATATCTACAGCAACACACTCCGTTTAGAAGTCAAAATGACTTAGAGACTTGAAAACGCTAATGCATCAAATGTTGCTTCAAACTTCTCATGATTAGCTTTTTCTGATGAGTGAATGAGCGAAGCCCAGACAAAGATGTAGTATAGATTGGATAGGTACAATAAAACTAAAAAATTCAATGCCATAGCCGGGATTTGAACCACGAATCTTCCGGTCTCCGTCCGGTTGCTCTAACCATTGGGCTACCATCTTCAACTGACTCGTACTTTCCGCATTAAACCACAAGGAGATCTCAAATTCATATGAGATAACATAACATACCCTAATGGCGACTTAGGGCCTCGTAGTTTAACTAACCGTAAGAACAATCATATAAGGTCTGGACGGAGACCGGAGGATCCATGGTTCAATCCCGGCTATAATAGTGCATTTTTATCTTCAAACCTCTACGAACTTTGTCCCAAACACAGCTAGTGTGAAAGAACAATTACTTGCCATGTGGTACAGATGTTTTAGGAATGGTGGAATAACAATTGAGAGTGAGTAATCCACGATCAGGAGGTTCTGCTACGAGAACAGCTGAAATAGCTGAGCGTGCATAGGCTGCCATAATGGAGAATCGAAACCTGACCTGATAGCGCTAGGGTAGATTTACAGAATACTCCGTGCAACTATATGCGAGATTTATATCTCAAGGTTTGGACATCGAAAGTAGAGACTCGTGATTCGTAAGTACACTCATCCCCGTTAATGCGGTAACAACAGCAGTATCCCTACAATCCATGCCTCTGTTATTGTGCGGGCTTGAGTGTAACATTTGTTTGGGCAGTGGTATCTTGTGACATTTGACATTTGTGTACGACAAGGATGAATTGTCGGCATTTCATCGGTGGGATATGTTTGAATTGAGAGTAGATATTAATCTGATGTATAATATGTTTGTTTCAGTGGCATATAAATAATTTTAATGTCTAATATTTTTTTTCGTTATCTTTAGCACAATGACTAAGTTTCATAAACGTTATGTAAATGGAAAACACACATAACTACTATCCTGTGTTCTGTAGCTACCAATCTTATAAAATATATGTTATTATAAATTATGCATTAAATGTATATGATTCTTCACATTCGCAATCAACATTGTACAAGGACATTTTTAGACGTGGCAAATGACCTTGCTAGGATCGGCGTGAGTCACGTCATGCAAATTGATGGTAGGGGTAATGTCTGGGTTTCATAAAAAAGAGACTTCTGATAATGCAAGCAAGCACTATACTTATAGATACGCATTCCTGTGATGTTTACTCCACGGATGTCGGAGAGATACTAATCTGACGCCACTATGGTGTTATAAATACAAAAGTGAACTCGACCATAAACCATTGTGCAACTTTTCTCCATTTGCCATGTCTAAAAATAGCTTTATAACTCCTTAAGATTGCTTGGAAGACTGAGGCAGTAGTTAATACACAAGCAAGCAGCAGAGAAGTGGTGACTCCCAGTAGATATCTATTTGACTGTTTCCGACCAACCTGACTTTTCTTTTTCATTTTTAAACATGGTTTCCCTCAGTCGCAATTGTAAATACCGAATTGTATATCACGACTCAAAGTTCTACCTTAAGCTAGTCAATAAAACAATTAAAATACATAGTAATGCCAAATATTATGGCGTTTATCCACAGATACTGAAAGCAATCGTCGGCGTCAACAGCAATCTAATGCCATCTGCCTGGCACTTCAGAAGCAGAGATACAGTTGTCTGGCACGAAGGTCTGTGTCACGTGTCGAAATTCCTATCTGTCCGAATAGAAACAGAAGAAGTACAGTTGCCTAGAGCTAAGGTCTCCGTGAACACGTATCTAGGTTGCTATCTGCAAGTGCAGAAGCAGAAGTACAGTTGCCTAATGCAAAGGCCTCTTTAGTCACGTGTTGAAATTGCTATCTATCCGTCAAACCAATAACAATAAAAAGGACCTAAATTGTGCACTTTAATGAGCGCTACATTTTTGTGCAGTAAGATTTTGACCATCTCTTACGGTTTACCAGTTATGCAAAAGTCATTCAAAATGAAGAGGACTTCTGAGAACATTCCCAGCAAATTCAAGGTACATATTTCATTAGTAATGAAAATAGCTTAAACATATAGTATTTTAATCAGAATGTTAGAGCCATGATTGAGAAAATAGAAATTAAAAAAAAATCCATTTAAAGGGTAGTTTAGGGTCTGAGATTTTCATGAAAATCTTTGGAAGATGCTGAACTTAAATAGCAAATTTGGTTTTTACTCTATTTATCTTTTTTTGAGTTTTGCTGTTCACAAACACGGGTCTTTCTGTAAAAATGCCTTTTTGGATTCAAGGAGCCCCAAAAATATTTCCGGTGAAATTTCAGTATCGAATTTTGAGTGGAATGCACTAGCTACCTTATGTAACAATGAAACTACAAACTGAAGCAGTTATTGATTTGTACTTTGCATTTATAATACTTTTATCTTTGCTAAAATAAATGAAACTTTAAGTATCTTAAGTCACTTGATTCATGTTATTTCCGGAATACAAAGTCCTAAAATGCCACTTAACTGTTCCTTTATCTTCAATGTGGAAATATCACTTTTCACGACTCCCATAAAGATATGGAGAAAGTACGTACGCTGAGAAACGCGGTGATAAAAACATGACTTCTGAGAACTGATAACAGTTTATGATGAAGCATATAATGGTAACATTTCTGGAAGCTTCTTAATGTCAAGATACAGCAAAGATCTGAACTGTTTTAATCGACCCATTGCCGATATTCAAACTGACAGTATTGCCCATAGAAAATATTTTCTGAATACTTCGTCTGTCGATAACTTAGAAGTCATAGTGGCTTATATCTGGCCAAGACTCCAGAAAAGTATTTTCATTACAAGTTAAAGTTCCTCCGGCATATGGCTTTAAAAGCACCTACTAAATGTGGATATCCCAATTTGTGGCTTAAGCAATAAAGTGTTGACCGGGGAAATGACGCTTGAAATACGCCAAGCACACATTATATGAAAATTCAAATAGTCTTAACTGTTAATCAGAACCAATTAATTTGTACCATTTGAAAAACATAAGGCTTCCACATAAAAAAACTGCTTATAAGGGTCATGTTTATGGTGAAAAAGTAAATTCAAGCAATTGAGCATAAAATGTGGATAAATGCTGTTTTCATTGTGAATTATTGCGATTCTTTCTGGCGCAACGTTGGTATCCACATTGCACTCAAGACCATATGTTTTTTTAACACGCCTAAGCCTTTTTGATATGTAGAAACTCTAGCCGTAATCTTCCTCAAGAAACACTGGAATTGCTAATGTGAACATACTGATCACAGTCACATGACTCTACATTAGATTATGATATAAATAAAAGAAGTGCCAATCACTATCGGAAGCATATCGAACTCTTTACTTCTGAAAGAAAAACGTTCTTGGCTATATTTACTGCACATGTATTACCGGTAGGGATGTTGATTAAAAAATAAATAATATTATTTAATTATATTTTTTAACAATGCTGTCAATTACCAGGATCATATCAGTGCCGCCGGTGTGTCGGAACTTCGTCCCGCAGGAGTTCTACCTTGTATTTTTTAAGCACACTTAACCTGTCTGGGTCGGGTATGGGCCCGCGACCTTGGGATCAGTTGACCAGCACTTAACCAACTGAGTCACCCAGACCACCAAGGGATGTTCTGCAAAATGTTTTTGTATTTTCATTTTTCACCACCTGGAAACCACTTTCTAATGTTTTGAACATCAGATAAAATTCGAAATTGACTCAATATGCGAAAAGTATACTAAAATGCGAAATCCACGATTTTCTGTTTCAATAATACGAATGGTAAATAGCGGAAGTATTGTACTCCACCCAAAAATTCAATGTCGAGGTTTCACTGGAAATATATGTTTTGAGACTACTTGACTTTAAAAAAAAAGCATTAAAACTCTCTCTCTGTGTGTGTGTGCGCGCGTGCCCTTTTTTGTATTAATGTCTTCCAATGCATATGGTGAACTTTCTGGCAATGTCTTCTTAATTTTGCATGACTTTAAAATAACTGGTGAACCATAACAGATAATACAATTTTACTCCAGAGGAAAGCAGGTCTTAAGATTTGAGAAGCGTTCCCTTATTCCCCTTATACTACAACATAATTAGCAATACTACCATTTCTACAAATATTTATCTCGATTAGCATAAAGCAGATAGAGGAATGAGCATTTCTAAGAATAAGTTGTACAATAATGAGTGAAGAAAGTAGTGTAAGTGCAGCAATACTTAAGATTTTTGTCACGTGAAACTGTTTTCTTTCTTTCCTCTGGAAAATTCAACTGCAGAGTGCTGTAGTATACTCATGCTATGTTTCTGAAGCGTATGAGCACCATTCTGGAAGATGGAATGGCAATGTAACATTTACAATAAGAGACACAGCGAACACACTCACAGCTGTGTTCCTAATGGCAGTGTAATTTTTTTAAGCATAGTGTCAGGTTAAATTTGTGACTCGTGCCTTAGTAACAGTTGGAAGGCTTTTTCTATCCTTCAGCACATAAATTGTGGGATGAATTGCTAACTTTAGACACCGTGCTTAAAGGAGTGGTGGAAGATGGTTACCCACATACGTACGTTGCAATGCGTGGTTACCAGAGGCGCTTACGGAAGAAAATTTGACAAGAGGTCCTAAGGTTGACACTGCTAACCGAGCACGGAAAATATATCTGTAGGATTAATTGTAAGTAAAAGCAAGATGACACTTTTCAGGTTGTTCAAATTAGTAGTTTTTGTTCATGAATATGAACGTTTTCTTTCCCAGCTATCACAGTTGATGCAGACTCTCGTTAAATGTGCAGGGTTTGCCCAAGAAATCTACATACATAGATACTAAAATGTTTTTAATAATCACAACTTAATTGTGACATCAACGCACATTCAGCAACAATTAAATCTACCTAAAGAACAGAAAGAGTCAGATAATTCATACCCAGGAATTGGTCATCTGAAATTGACACATGAGCACCTCGTAACTAATACAAAGTAACCTTTACAACAAAACGTATATTAGAATTACATTTATAACTCTACAAACTAAACTACAAAGTTCCTCCAGGCCATGAACGTCGGCAGACTTTTTTTCCAGGGGGGGGGGCCACATGTTGGAAGTTTACAATCAGATATTATTTATTCATTATTTTATTGTCAAAATTTATATTTGTTGCAGATAACCATATTGATTTGTGCTAAATAACAATTGTTCTTAATTAAAATAATAGTTTAATAGTCAGTAATTGATTGCACATTAAGTTCACCAACTTCCAAGGGGGGCCGCGGCCCCCCCTTGCCCCCCGTTCGCTCCGGGCCAAAAAGAAGCAGTTGTTTTCAGCATTGCTAAATGCATACATGACATTAACCAGCAATGACTTTTCCTCTTCTTTTCTTATGTGCATTGTAATGGTTTTTCAATGTTAGATATTTTTCTAGTGCACAGTATGTAAAACCATTGCTGTTAAAAGTGTCGAGGTTTTAATGCTACACTTAACTTTCATTATATGCTGTGTTCAACTGCTCTATTTTAAACCACTGCTTTAATACTGCTGCAAGATAACATCAGTACTGGCTAGTATTTAACTATTTGTTATTTCCAATATCATGTACTGAAAGAAAGTGTAAGTTTCTCTTCCTTTTATGTGTGTATTGTAATCTATTATAGTATGCTAGTTTTTCAATATTAAGATTTTTTCTAGCGCCTTTATGTATTGCACTGTTTGTAAAACCACTTTTGTTTAAAAGTATAAGATTCTCATGTTATACTTAAGTATCAATATATACTATGTTCAGTTGTTCCGTTTTAATGCTGCTGTAATATAATATTATTAATTCTAGTTCTTAGTATATTATTGTTCATTTGTTATTTCCAAAACTATGTACTGTACTTTACATGGTTGGTCATACCTACCTGTGCAACCTAAGATAAAGTAAAAATATTTATCATTCAAGGGTGGTTTGATTCATAAACCTGCATAACATAAATTAATTCTGCGTATTTTCTTTGTGTTATTCTGGTTTGGCGTCAGCGTAAATTTCTCTTTTCTCTCTGTTTTTTTTTTTTCTTTCTTTTTTTTTTCCCGTGCTGTTACAACTTTATTAGTCCAAAATAAATTCAAAATATTATTTATGCCCTATCAGCACTTTATGATATGATTTTAGTTTCATACTAATGTTACATATTTTAAAAGATAAAACACGTTTATCACAACCAAAATTATATTATTATTCTTCAAAACGCTATAAAATGCTAAATTGTAAATTCATAAAGCTACAAAATGCTAAATGTACAAATAAAAATACGAAGTTTTCGCTTTTAGAATACTAAAAATCACAATTATCAGCAATAACGGCCTTTGAGCCTGAATATGAGTGAACACAATTCAGGCATTCGAGAATAGGTGGTATAGGTTCTCCTGTACGGTATGTTTATCTGCACAGTACCTAGCCGCTTATTGCGACTTTATCTGTGCAGTATTGAGCTTTTGTGTCTGTGGGCAATGGTTTCTTCCTGCTCACCTAAGTTTGGATGCAGGAAGGGGGCAGGAATAGGTGTTGGGGTAAGTGTGTGTTAGATGATGGGAGTGGCATTACCATTATCCATGGGCGTCCTTAGGAAGGCGGTAACTTTTCCTTCTACGAGGTGCTCTGTGGTCGTATTGACCTAGTGCCCTTACCAGCTGATTGGTGTGATTTGATTGAAAATAGCTAACATATATCAACAGAATTCAAAAAACTACTGAGAAAACATGTTGCATTACTCATGTTTGTGATAGAGGTGATCCTGTACACTTATAAACTTCTAGAAACATTAATTTGTTCACGTGCCGTGGCGGAGTGGTTAGATCACTCCCTCTCTCACTTGGGTTATAACCAGAGCACCACATGTATCAGTGGTGGACAAAGTGGCGTCTAAGTAGACATTCTCCAGTTTCCCCAGGTATTCATTCCATCTGCTATTTGATAATCACCATTCCTATCATTGCTTTCACCATCGTTTCATATCATCCCTTTCTTCACTCCCATACCAGACTTCGAACTTGCATATTCTCTCTGTTCCAGACTTCCTCTGCTCCTCGACAGGCATCTGACATTTGTGAGTCATGAACGAGGGTAAATAGAGGCAGAACACAATTTTTCCATGTAAGGAGTAGTTTTGGGTGGAGATTTTATTACAAATCTTCGTGTCGCATCCTTGGAAAGTACGGAACTTAAATATCAAAACTGGTTGGGCACACATATACAAACACACAGAGACCCTTTTGCTATTCGAGGCCTCAAAGCATGTATTTCCGGTAAGATCTTGGATGGAATACAATACTTCCCCTATTTATCTACTATAAGTAAGCAGCAGAGCAAGTAATAAATCACATATTTATGAATAATTCATTCAACAGCATCATGGACTAGATTTTTAGGTATGTTGCTCATAATTTTTGGAAATACTTTTCGTGCAGACAAAACTTGTTTCTATATACCCGATAGACTGTAACGTTTGGTGCTTTTGGTCAATTGCATTATTGATACTAACTGGTCTGTCTGCAATCTCGTTTCCTACAAAAATTGCCCAGGGAGGCAGGCAAGCAAGTTTGTCGAAGCAGGATTCCATACCTTGTAAACTGAAGCCAAGATGCATTGAAGCGTGTAACCTTATGCAAACGGAACCTGCTCATGCGACCCTGTCTGTACAGGTGCAACAACTGTGTGATGTGTGTTTGGAGAAATTTCCACCTAGCGGTAACAGGGTCAACCGACGCAGCCAATTATTTACAGAATTCTCGTACTTCTCAGCAAGGGCCACTTTGGGAAATAAACATATGTACCTATTCCTTCCTGCAAACAAGATGCACTGTTGCTATGTATCTTGCAATGGTTTTGTATTGTAAGTAAAATGTAAAGAAAAGGGTCTGCTTAAACACTGACTAACAAATACATTAACGTTTGCTAGTAACATTTATTTTGAGATGCTATATTTTATTTATTACGCTCTTTGTGATGGTATACCAAGGCATGAGAAACAAAAACCACGACAGAAGCTTGGAAACGCAAGAGCCTAAGGTTCAGTCAAAACATACCCAAAACATCTGATGAACTCAAAGCGAAATGCGATAATATGATCACAAAGCTTTCTAAATCTTTGGACTGTGGCGTCGCTAAAAATCTATTATATTCACAGAAATGGCAAAATACACTTTGACTTTTATATTAAACAAAAATGGAGTAAAACTGGGTCACTTGAATAGTAACATCGCCTGAAATATCCAATTTTAACCTTTATGAAAGTATTCTGTAGCCTATGTCCATCGAAAACAACAGCACTTCTCCATGGTGATTTCTTTTTTTTTTTTTCTTCTTCTTTTCCTTTACCTGATTACCCTCTCCTTATGTAGGACTGACAAGCCAGTACCTAGGGTCATGCACCTGTCGAGGAGCACAGGAACCTATGGTGGTCAGCCAAGCACCAGGTATGAGAGTGAGGAAGAGACTGATACCAAATACAGGCGATATTAATGATTGGAAAGGTGATAATGGAGAATTGGTAGAATGAGTGACGGGGGAAACCGGAGAAAACCCGTCTTGACGCCGCTTCATCCACAACAAATACCACATGCGGGTCCCTGGGATCGAACCCGGACCGTCTAGGTGGTGGGCGAACCCTCTAACTAACCGCTCGGCCACGGCGCAGCTCCATGGTGATTTCGTTTTTGTATTGTTTTATTTGTATAGTCTGATTTCTATGGTCATATCGGCGACTTTTGGTTCGTTGTTTTTGAAAATAATTTTTATTCGTTTTGCAATGAAATACATTCATTCCAATATTTCATTCTTTCATAGTCTATGAGAGTAAAGAAGCAATACATCATGTACTATATTTACTCAAGAGAATGTCTTTGTCCTTGAGCATGCAAACGTGCGTGGATTGAGGGAGCTTCTTGGAAACATGCAGAGTAACACCAGCAGTTTAAAATTATTGTCTCCAATGCAGTTGAACTGTAAGCAGTGCGTGTTAAAAGTTATATCGTGTGGTTTCGTCAATCTCTAATAAACATAATTTATTAGTGATATTACTGAATGTATGGTCATAATTGTTTTTCTTTTGCGACGACTTAAAATTCTTGAAATAAATGACAGGCGAATGTACTTTAACCCTTACCCATATTTTCCATCGAGCCTCAATTTTTCTGAAAGTACATCTTATCAGTCTCCTTGGACCCATCGAAAAATATATGCACTACGTCATTCCCTTCAGCGTAAAAAATGTGTCCTTGTCTCTGTTACCAATATAATTGAAAGGCCTCAAATTACCGCTATCGAGCGCTGCTTTTGATTTGTTGAGAGTTGAGAATTGCTCTTGTATATTATACTTGAGTGAATGAGTAGGGTTTAACGGCCCGTCGACAGCTAGGTCACTAGGGCCCCTGTTATACTTAAGGAATTAACCTTGTACTATAGGGATCAATCATCTTCACCTTTAACTGCTTCTCTGTGGTCATAGGTTGTTGTAGTGTTTAACGCCCGCTTTTACTACTACGGCACCGCAGGCGGTGACACTGATGATACATCCCGCCCTGACGCCGCTTCGTTCACCACGAATACCACATGCGGGTCCCTGGGATCGAACCCGGTCCGCCTAGGTGGTAGGCGAGCGCGCTAACCGCTCGGCCACGGCGCCGCCGTCCTCTGTGGTCATAGGGAAATGCAAACGCTTCACATCTTGTTTTAATTAGCAACCTCTCAAACACAATTTAATTATATTTTGTGGTAAGCTATGCATAATTATCACTTGGAACTGAAATACTTTCTTGCGCTAAACTACACATGTATTAAATAAAAATTCACGTAGAACTTATATTTAATTTAAAAAAATACATTTTATGACTAATATGCGAACAATAACAAAGACTTACCCACTGCATGTGATTGTTACTAGGGATCAACATACCTGAAAAAACAGAAACAAATGAGTTAGTAAGTGCGATAAGGGGCAGATGAGTCTTAGAATAGGATAGGATAGCCAGACGGAAGAGGCTCATAACTGTGTCTTCCTCTGGGAGGAAGCGATAAAGGAACACTGAAAGCGTGACCAGATACTGCCGAGGTTCGCAAAAATGGGATACCTAACCATTCCAGGATGACACCAGTCCTGGAGCCTTCATAACCGTGGGGTCTCAGGCCCAGAAAGGGCCACCAGTCGGCTATGAAGTCCTTTACACAACCCACGTTCCGTGGTCCTGCAACCTGAAGATGCGA
Organism: Tenodera sinensis; assembly: GCA_030765045.1. Taxonomy (NCBI): domain Eukaryota; kingdom Metazoa; phylum Arthropoda; class Insecta; order Mantodea; family Mantidae; genus Tenodera; species Tenodera sinensis. The sequence continues at coordinate 38,358,735 of CM060961.1, read as the reverse complement.
AGATGAAACAGATGAAAGGAAACGATAAGGATATGAGATGGAGAGGAAATTCAATGTACTGTATTTTTCAAAACATGATGACACTAACCAACTCCTCTGCCAAAGGTGTGTTACTTAGAACTATGAGTTTACAGGATTTGAGGTATAAAGGTACAAAGCAACCACAGGACTGGCTACTTAGTCTCTTGCTTATTAAGTTTGCCTTTGTTTGCTAATGTTGCCCAGTGGCAGGGGTAGCGGTTTTCCATTGGAGGTCATCATGTTTTAAAAAATACCGTAGAAGAGGGACCACTACAACATTCCCTTATAGACTTGGGAAAACCATCAGAAAACCTAAGGTAGGCCTGAGCAACTGGTCCTCACTGAGCGCAGCCTGCACTGATAACTGTATGTTTAGCAGGTAGAGTCTGTTTAGTCAAATCGTGTGTCGTTCGGCCGCCTTCTATGAGGAACCCCTATAATCCCTTTATAACCTGGGCTCTTGCTTCTCAGTTCTTTCTGCAGAGTTGCAACCTCTTACAATGAACATTTGTAGCCAATGAAGAAGAAAAAATACTGGAATACAGAAATTTTGGCAACTGAGACTGTACGTGGAGTCAACATATAACTACCACTTCCTTAAATTCAGAGTTTCTATTGGTTTTTAACGGCAGGGATGGACCTTCCCCTTTTCTGAAGATGTATTTATGACACTCAGTTGTGGATAACGCACATTTCCTTTGTAAACCAAGTCCACTCGCGTAAACATACTCTAAAAGGAACGAAGGTCATTCAAGGTATCCCGCGAGTCGCCCTGGCCTAACCTACGCTCAGGGTGGCCGAAATCACAAGATTCGAACTCCGGAAAACCTAAATGTGAGGCTTACACTAAATGCTTGTTAGATAAGAAGTCTTCATCGCAATAACAACCTTAGCATTGAAAGCTCGAAGCAGCTTTAAGCGACACAAATTAAAGCCGCCCCCCCCCCCCCCCTAAAAACACAAAATCTTTAAACTGAAGATTGCACCAGCCTTTAAGCAACCTTTTATTGTGTGGTAAATACTGTCATCCATTTCCGAAAACTACCATCAAACCAACCCTTCAACAATACAATGTCAACATCAGTCGAAAACAAGCATCTGGAACAAAATAATTTGAGTCTGCTACCGCATTAAATATACACTAATACCTAAAATATGTACCAAAATATGACCAGCATGTACTTAGGTTAATTGTCAGCCATGCCCTTGTCACCTCCCAAGGAGTAGGAGACATCGGAGGGCGTTTTGTGTGAAACGCAGGGTTAGAGCACTCCAGTGCTTGGGAGTACCAGCAGTAAGTGTTTTCACCACATCTTCTGATTCTTAAGGAACGATCAAAGTGTGCTTAACCTTGATGGTTTTATGGTGAAGTGTTTTGAACACAGAGATCCTAGATTATTATTTGTGATGTCTCGAAATTTCAAGCCTTGCCTTGCTTTCGTTTAATTGGAACTCATTTGAGGAACAGAATATCTGAGATTTGCTCATACCTGAATAAAGGAAATCTCTCAGGTTAATGGAATTTAATACTAAACATATTCACAGATCCCAAATGGTGTAACATTTTGGAATCACGTGCTGGTCGTATTCGCATACAAATGAAATAGTTTAGTCAGCTACCTAGTGAATATGGGGTAGCTATTAGCTGCTGTCTCCCTTTGGAAATTAATAAATTTAGTATGGGCTCAATTACTGACTATTAGACTAGTGTTTTAATTTTGAAGCAAAAAACCATTTTTCCCCAGCATACTTGTACAAAAGAGATTCTCAATTGTTTCATAGCCTACGTTTGATGTTATTCACATTTTAATGTAAATAAGGAATGCATTGTTTTCAATTAGTAGCTACATGAAGCTAAACCCCTAGCGCTACAGCCCAGGAAGAGCTTTCGTTTGCCGTCTAGCCGCTGCGTCCCCCACCTCTGCCCACAACAAGCGTCATTGACGGGGTGCAGTACTGGAGGTGGGACGTGGTCAGCGCCCCGAGCCCTCCCGGGCAGTTATGGGGCCTTCGTGACCTGGGGCCGCTACTTCTCCATCAAGCAGCTTGATTCCCCGTTAGGTCCCCTCGGGACCTAACGAGGTTGAGTGCACCCCATGCCAGACCTTCCAGCGGGGGAAAAGTTCCATTGCTGGTACCGGGGATCGAACCCGGGTCCTCCGCAGTAGCTACATACCCTTACTAATTGAGAAACATTTTTTCAAAACTCGATAGATGCACAAAATGCGTTTCTGAGAAAAGCGCTTTTTTCTATTTATTGGCAATACTAACTGGTCAGCACAGCAACAATATTAATGATTCAATTCTCCTTCCTGAAACTGTCCCATTCAATGTGAAAAGAAACAAATAGCATAGTTTAACTAGTGCAAATTTGAGGTTTGAAAATGCAAGCGTTTTTTCAAAAACCGATAGATGCTGATTAACTTTTCTGCGTGAGCGAGAAATTAACACATGAAGTTTTGTTATTTTTGTCATTCATTGTTTTTCTTACTTTTTATTTGTGTATTTATTTTATTTTTTTTTCGCCTTTTCATAATACATAATGTACTATACAACCAACATATTAATGTTTATAAGGATTATTTTATTAGGTACAATATTAGGAACCAAGTACTGTTACATTCACAATAACAATGTATTTTATTTATATAACAAACATTTTGAATACATACAAAGAAATTTCAAACAATATGAATAAATAAGCTTTAACCTTTATTAGTATCTTCTAGTACATCTTTGTAAAATTCTTTTGCAGTTTCTGGTATTTCAAAAAAATTTTCTAGATTTTGAACATCCTTTCTCTTTTCTTTGCTCTCTCTATTAATTTCGGGAACATTTTGAGATCGAAGCAGGAATTTGCTGCGCGGTTTCATCACATCCACCTCCAAAGGCAAAGCAGAATGTGTGTTTTGAATCTCTACACATACTTTATGGTCTTCCTTTGATTGCTTGTAAATTTTTTACTCTTTTCCAGGAAAGCAATAAGCATGAACATCACACTGTTCTTGTTCTGAATCTGAAAATAAACGAATGGTAGGAGCGTTGCTGGACATCATTTCTTCCAGTTCCAACAAGAAGTGGTGCAAAGTTAAGGAACCTGGTTGCAGCCTTCAGCAGATTCAATTTCCAACCATGTATACAAGGAAATGTCTTTGTTCTGGGTTTTAGATGGAATCATTATGCATAGATTATACAGCCACATCTGCCTTGCATAGAATACCTCGCTAACAGAAAGTTTAGGCAGTGGTTGATTCTGCTCCATATCAAAGCAAATAGTGATTGACTCGGCGTTTTCCTCTTTCAATAGCTGATAAAACATTTTTGAACGCAGCTTGTGCAGTCTCTACATGGTTCTTAGTTCGTTTTTCTTTTCCACATCTGCCTCTGCCTTAATCTTCACCAGTCCCATTTTGCAGGTTGAGCATGTGTCAGTATGTGGTGTACCGAATTGAAGATTCAAGAAGTTGTAAAATATATATTTATATTTTGACCATGAGCAGACTGGTAGATTTCTTAATCTTCTTTCGTTGCAAAAGTTGGTCCACATTTTTCTGATATTAAGTACTGGAGAAGATTTTGATCTTCCATAGTGACTTTCTCTACACCTGTACTTCTCAATGTCTTGCTTTATAGCAGCAGTAATGCCCTTCTGCAATACTCCTGTTCTGTCACCTCCTCTGGTTTCCGTTGGCACATTCCCAGATAAGTGGAATTTTCGAGCCAGGAGAGATAATCTATCTTTTGACACCCCTGTGATTCCTTGGAAGCTTGCAGCGCATACTGACAATACTCGGCCATCATTAGTTCTCACGCTGTATTTAATGCTTACAGTCTGTTTTCTATTTGCATCTTCTTTCTTCACCACTCTGCGACTAGGAGATGTAATACTCATATATTTCACAAGGAATTTATCTTGATCTATTTTGTTGAGCACGGAAAGATGTTGGTGAAATTCACTTATATCACTGTAAGTCAAATCAGCTGCATCACAGTGTTTATGCCCTTTACTTTTAGGATTTCGTGGAGTGCACTCGAGACCATGTGAACATGTAATTGTTGGAGTATGAGCCTTCGTTGACTTGCATTTTGATTTCCTTTCCTTGTTTTTGCAATTCCTACCTCTCGCGCATTCTACGTCTGGTACAGTTTCACAGTCTGAGCTCCTGTCCATTGTGCATAGTACAGTGCAGTGTCTCAACTAAGAATAAAAATGTCATGTAAGTATAACAAAGCTTGCAGAAATGAATGTGAAATCCAAGCGCACAACCTGAGTTCGCAGTTATTACGAACGATGCAGCAGTGTACAAAGCTTGCAGAAATGATTGAGAGTTCCAAGAATCGCAACAGTGAGATGGCAGTCAATGCCAACATGCGTTTCATAGAACTGAGGTTGCCACACGAATAAAATCATAAAATCGTATCTATCGACTTTTGCTTTAACTGAGCAAGTGCATCTATCGAGCTTTGAAAAAAACTGCTAATATTCCTTACCTTCTATGCAGGACATGAATTGAATTTTTATTTTTATTATTCCATTTATATCCGGCCTTTAACTGCAGAGGTCATGTCGGCATGCTTGCCTCTTGGCAAATGGTGTTACTCGTTTAACAGCGGGTTTTTCGATCTTTGGGGTTTTATACGTTGAATTCACACACACACACACACACACACACTCTCTCTCTCTCTCTCTCTCTCTCTCTCTCACACACACACACACACACACTTTCATTCATACTTCCAGACTCAGGGAAGGATGAGGAATAATCTTGGCTGGAGAAAAATTCCTACCCCCCGCCGGAAATTGAACCCGGGACCCCTAGCACAGCAGGCAGGTGCTCTACCAACTGCGCCACGGGGCCAGCCGAATTGAATTTTGCAAAATCTGATTTCACAGAACGATGCAGAAGGTGAAAATTATGCCGTTACTATATATATAACCCAATTTCGTAAAATTTTGCATCTATCGGATTTTGAAAAAACGCTTCTCAATTGTTGCCATCAACAATGATTCGGTAACGACAGTTATAAAAGTTTAATTTATTGTCGTCCATTGTGGTTCAGCAACTAAACGATAGTTATACCATTTTTATTTTTGTACAAAGTTTTACAGTTGAAGTTCATGGGATTCTTACCGGCAAAGATTGAAAACAGAAAACTGTAATATAATTATGCAATAGAATCAATAATGTTTATTACTTTATTTTATTTGTTATTATTATTGTTATTATTATTATTATTATTATTATTATTATTATTATTATTATTATTATTATTATTATTATTATTATTATTATTATTATTATTATTATTATTATTATTATTATTATTATTATTATTATTAACATTCAGGAAGAAAAGATGTTCCACGACTCCCTTCTATGAACTCATTTCTCTCTCAAACCAATTGCGTTCAGGTGGCCAAAATTTGCAGAAGCACTTACTTTTAAGTAGTGAACACCATCAAATAACACCATTACGATTTCTTTCTGCCCCATCAGAACGATTGCTGTGAGTTTTCCCTAACGGTGGCTGTGATGGCGCCCGCGCCTCCTTAGGCACGAGTTAAATGTGCCTGAGCGCATAGGAAAGTTGGACAGCACTGATGTAGGTAGTTTAAAAGGTACCTAAAATTTGATATCAAAGTTTTACAGCTCATTTCGTATTAAGTACATCTTTCTAAAACTTAACCTCCACAATTAAAAAACTACTGAAGCGCTTTAAATGAAAATTTTTGTGCTTGTTACTGTATACATAATCTAGGGAACTGGCCAGAATTATGCCTCTGTTTGATATTTTTGCTGAAGGAACAAAAATGTATGGTTAAATAATCTAGAAAAATTGCTTTGCAAATTTGAAAATAAATGTATAATACAGAAGCGTAGTTCTGGTTATTTCATTAAAGCGAAGTTTAAACTTTCAAAACAGAAACAAGAGAATTGAAACATATTTGAAAAAATGGTAAATACACTAGCGATAATCCTGGTTCCAGCTTAGAAAGGTGCCGCCGTTTTGAATAATTAAATTATTAATGTTGTGAAATTTTAATTAGGTTCATCTGGCATGAAAAAAGTATTGTTTTAATACAACGGCAATTTTGCAAGGTTAATTCATACAGGAGAATAAACTATTCAATATCACTAATTTGTACACCCCTTAAGCTACTTAACTGGACGGAGTAACTTTTTTATTTATTCGTCCTGAAATATTTTATGATTTGTTTGAAATCACGGATTAACTCCTCCAATTTGTATTATATATATAAACCATACATTTTGTGCACCAAAGTTGTCTATCCTCATCCAACACATAAAGATTACATACTCCACCACTGTAGCAGTTGGCAGCAAATTCATGGAAGACCGAGATATTGGAGACGACATCAAGAGGTGAGTACGCAGGGAAACGTCATCAATAATTTATAGAAGTTATATAAAAACGCGGACAAACTCACGTGAAAGTTACACATCACATTTTTACGACAGCAACAATTTATGATTTGTGAAGCATTACTACAAAAGAATCCCTGATAGGTATTCCATTACGAAGCAGCTATTATCTTATTTGGCACTCGAAGCACAACAAACCATGTGATTTTTATTAATCACATACCCAGGGGTACATTTCTTTTGTTTTCTTACTACGTGCAGATATTGAAAGTAAAATGGAGATCATGTTAAGATCTTAGCACCGCAGGGAACTGTTTCAAACACACCTCTAAGCTGTCGCTTCTCCGTAATATGCGAAAAGGCTTTGGGCAGTTGCTGGTTTTAATGAAGGCTTTGTATTTGTTTGTAGGCTCATAAACATCGCGTCGCTCGTCACCACTAACGGCTATTTTTATTTACATCTCCAAGTATAGAGTATGAGCTGTAAATGAGAATTTTTAAAGAATGTTTTAGGCACAGAGGAAAATAAACTGTTCACCGGAAAATGTGAAACCATAAGAAACAGGCCAAAATTTGCTTGCTGTTGTAAAAGTATACAACTCATTAATTTGTCAACATTTTTGTAACATTAGCCGTTTCTGAAATATTCGTTGTTTTTCCGGGCCGAAAGTTAAAATGTTGACCATGCCCAGCGGTTTGAAATTTCAAAACTTAATGTTATAGACTACTTTTAAAATTCTTATAAATAAATAAGTTTACTGCGCCTTTAGTTCAAATGGAAAGAAGAATAGCTTTGTGTAAAAGGTGTTGCTAATATGACGACGCTAGAAAGCATTCATTTCTAATTTAAAAAAAAACTGATAGCCATATTAATGGATGAGAAACAAACTATTTTTGATATTACAGATGATATGTTCTTCCGTTTTTAAAACTTTTTTACTTTCGCTACTACTTCAGTACAGTAAGAGACTCCCTAAGAAAAAAGAAAGGGCATCTTGAACTTTCTGGGAGTGTCTCCTGAAGCACAGAAATTGTGTGCTAACGATATATATATTACTTATTTATTATTATTATTATTATTATTATTATTATTATTATTATTATTATTATTATTATTATTATTATTATTATTATTATTATTATTATTATTATTATTATTATTATTATTTTTTTTTTTTTTTTTTTTTTTTTTTCAGTAAGTTTCCGCTACTGTTTACGAGTTATGCAAAAATCGTTCATTCTTTAGAGGACTTCAGAGGCTATTCTTCGAAAATTCAAGATATACATTTTCCTTCGCACGAAAATATCTTAAACATGTGTTTTAATCAAAATCATTAAAGAGTTTCTGAGAAAATTCAAATTTTCGAAAACTTTTCTGTGTAAAGGATACTTTGGGATGAGAGAATTTTCTTGAAAATGTTCGTGTTGCATTCTTGAAAGGTGAATTTAAATGCCAAGTTGGTATTTAAGCAACTTTTTGTTGCTTAACAAAGGATCTGCACGCGCACATTTTTAAAAGGTTTTTTTTTTTTTTCTTTTTTTTTTTTTTTTTTTTGTAATTTCAGGGTTTCAAATTGTGTATTTCCGGTAAAATTTCGGTACCGAATTTTGGTGAAATACAACTGTAGGTACATAGTAGAGAACAAGTTAGAAAACACCATAACATCGTTTCTTCTTTCTGCATTTTACAAATTTTAAGTTTCCGCTGTTTGCATTCTAAGCAATAAATTATAACTACTATTATTTTTATAATGACGCATGCTTGCTATGGAATCATTGGATATGTGCAATAACTAGTTTAAAGAATATTCCCCTGGAAAAGTAGCGCTCTGTTTCTATGTTCCTGTGTATGGTTTGATTATTTATTCTAACTTGGAGTTATTTTCAATGTTATAAACGTTATCAATTAAAATGTTTCTGGAACTTAAAATATAAAATAATTGTCATTTTCGATTGTTATTTGAGTTCTAGGATCTTTTTCTTGCCAATCTAGGTTTAATTCAACGGCCTAGTTGTCTTTTTTTTTCCTCTACATTCTTATTGACTCTCATCTCAGCCTGTGTGTACGAATGCGTGCATTAGCTAATTCAAACTATTCCTCTTCAGTATTCGGGGAGAGGGGTTGTTAGTTACCGTGTGACTGTTTCACATCTGAGGAGTGATATGTATGGTCACCTTGCGTACTCAGGGAGCAGACATGGTTAAATTCACATTAGAGAGAATAGCGCCAGGTAAGAAGGGAAACAAAAGGGCCAGAACCTCGCTTGAGAATGGCAGGCATTGTGTTGTCATCTGGCAGACTACTCCAACAGCCTTCCCTCCCCCGCCAACATATCCCAGCTGTCGCGCTGTTGCCAAGTTGCCCTCACACAAAGAACTTCACACAGCTGATATTTCCAGTGCAAGTCGCGTCACGTTTCTTCCTCCTGCAGATCTACTTTTCTAACGATGGAGCATCGTTATGGGATTTGTGTCGGACGATGCGATTTCTATACCCGAACTTCAAGAAAAATGAATTCTATTTAAGACCCCAGTCAGTAAACATTTGGAAGTAAAATACTCCAAAAACATCTCACAAATGATTAAAACTTGTATTTTTACCACTCTCGCTCTCCCTTTGCAAGTATACACACGATTGAGAATGAGCAAAGATCAAGAGGGAATGACTAAAAGCGTTTGGTTATTCAGAAGGTGAATGTACCAAGCTTAGGACTGTGACACTTAAACGAGTACAGAATTAAATATGTTTTTAATCGCTGGTGTATTTTTAGACCTTAAAAGATTCAAGGTTCAAGTGTAAAACAGATTGAGTAATTTTACTCGGTAACTTAAAAAATGAAGTGTACAAGAGGAACCCGCACACTTTTATTTGGTTTTTGTCATTTTGTTTGGTATTTATGTTTATTTGATTTTTGCTAGTATTTTTATTTTATATTGAACATTGTCTCTGGATTTTGCCGTTAACAGTTTTTTAAGGGTGCTGATGACTGAGTAGCTGAGCGTCCTTAAACCAAAGATCAATCAATCCACACCCTAGACCACTTAAAACAATCCGGCAGGAAATTGCCAGCATTTCTCAACTGTTCGGACGACAGTGACCATTTTCAGCACCTCCTTTCAAACAGTTGACAAGTAAAGCCTTTAAGAATAGTCTTAAAAACGTGGTATGGTTTCATCCGCGACTTTCTATGATAGCGGCAGACGGTAACGAGCGCCGAGGACACAGGCAGGGAAAAAACCGCGCAACCCGTTGCGAAGTTTTTTGTTCCGGTAATTTTAGTCTACAACTGTAATGATTCATACAATGCCACATGGACACTTGGAATTTTTCTAGTGATGATAGACGTTCCCTTCAAAACAGCAGTCATAAAAGTTCATACAATGAAACAATGCAAAATTATCAAATCTCGTTTGAATATGTTACCTGAATATTTTTCGGGATTTTTCCTTATAAACCCTCAGATGATATTAAGCCAAGGCATCATCTCCCCTTCCATTTCTTTCATCGTCCGATATCACAAGGACTTACAAAAAATATATATTTCCTTGTTATTTATTTTATAAATAAAATTTCAAGGAGAATTAATTTTATTATAAAATATGTTCTGTAAACACAATTCTGCAGGTTACGCAATACCTATATATTAGGAAATGTCCTTTAATAAACACCAACCTGCGTCCTTTGTAAACACAAAAATAAATAATCGCTCGCTAAGCATATTCTACACCGAAGAAAACATTTCAAGGAAATCAACTCTGATACAGAAAAACATAAAATACAGCATCTGCGTGTTATTTCTGTGCCGTATTTACGTTCATTAAATTAATAACACTAGAAACAACAGCAATAATACCGCACGCAACAATAACATTATCTGGCGATGTTTATGGCAATTGTTACTTCTCTACTGCATAATTTTCTAAGATTGTTGTTTTAAACCAATTGGGAGGATATTTTACATTACTGCTGTGAGGTTACTGTGGCATTTATCTGTAGATGATTCACTTTTTACATCCGTTCCAGGTTTCGTGACCTATACGATTGCATTTTCTAGTACGCGGTCGCTGTAATTCTCGAGATTATGTTTATTTCTTTGTTTGCCATACCTGCAAGCCTTTTTCTTGCAATTTCGTGGTTACTTTCGCTTAGAAGCCTGATGTGTATTAGTTGGAATTCAGGATGAATAATATTGTATTATTTCTGTGTAGAAATATGGTCGACTTACTCGGCGTGGCTTTTACTTTGCCACCTGTCTATAGTGGGTAAGAGGAAATATTTATTTCATCCCAAACATTCGATAACGGGATTTCACTCCCCAACCCCACAGTTTTAAAAAAACATGTCCGCGCGAGCACCTGAATGTTATAATTAAAAACGAAAAGTCGGATGGATCCCAAAATTGGTATTTCAGTCCATCTTCCAGGGGTGGGACACGAAAAGTTTCAAGAAAATCGAAAATCCCCACTACCATTTACATGAACACTTCATTTTAATAATGCTTAACGATATTGATGAAAAAACCCATATATTTAAGCTTTTTGTATAATAATAGCTATTTATGTAACTAGTGTATCATCTGACTGATTGTTACATGAGTATCTGGATATACGAATATGTAATTTTTATGAGTGTCACAATGAAAAGATTATAACCTGTTACATGCAAAGTTTTGTACAATTTTAGCATTAAAATACGTAAAATAATTAATCTGCTAAATGAAGAACTATAATGTATCAGAGATAATAATGTGTGACCTAATATGGTCGCTAAGCAGATGTTTCATTTGTTTCAACACTTATAGAGGAAAATGGTCGGTCGTAATGAGCCTATTGAAAATATGGATTGTGTTCCGCTTGACATTTTGAACGAAGTCAAGAGTGCTGAGAGTTTATTAATTCCAGAAAAATCAAAAGATGTTTACGAAAAAGAAATTGAAAAGTTGTGGATAGAGAAATGCAAAATGCCTTTCAGGTTTTCTTACAGACACATTGGAGAAAAGTATGTCGTGGTGATGGCGTCATTGCTGTCTTATTGCTATGGTAATTAAGTCATTCATTTTCTCCCAGTGCTGCCAGAAATAGGGTAATTTCGCACGACTTATGCTGTCGCAATAAGGCGTTTTAATGCTAGGAGTGCATAAGATACAGCCTCTGAAGAACCCTTCGTGCTGCCAACCTGCAAGGAACAAATTTCGCTAGATGAGTAAGAAAATATGCGTTAATTTAACATTAATTAAAGGCAGGTTATACGATTATAAGCTTCTGTATATTATGCTGGAGTATTATTACACTGACTTTTCACAAGCATCAACATCAAACTAGGCTTAAAACTTCTCTAGACAGAACTAAATACTAATGATGAATATAAATGGATGAAAATGACTGCATATAACTGATGTGCAGCTAAACTTGAGAAATTTGGCATTGTTTAAAAATAAAAATCGCTGTTTACTTGTTAAGAAAGGAAATATCGAACAGCTGCAGACATCTTTATGTAAACATGTTGCAGGTCACTTTGCAAATTAATTAAATTTGTGCCCACTTTCCCATTCACTTCACTTCGTTCATTCCTGACCAAACTGCGTTGTCGGACTAATAATAATGATAAACAGTACAAGTGGTTACGAATTAATCAGTATAATGGTTTGAATGTTCAAATACTTATTTCTTCAAGTAGTAAGTTGCTATTCGTTGTTTCTCGTGGTCGAAAAAGGAGGACGGAATTTCAAAGCCATCACACAGCGATTCGCTTTTTGAAAATCGGACTATTGCTATAGCCTGCTTCAGTTTGTGTATTCTTTTTAGCCTGTCGTATTCGTTTATAGTAGAGTCCCACTAATCTGAACTAATTGGGATCGAATCCCGTTCGCATTAGATGGATTTTCGCCAAATATGACAACACATTGACTTTAAGCGTTTATGTGTCAATTATTAAAATGATTGAAAGGTAGGAAATAGTACAGTATGCTGTAATTTATTTTATGACTACAGAGAGAAAACATCCGACCCGCTGCGCGGTGTTTTTCCGGAACTGCTGTACAGAAGGTCATGCGGCTGACTTATTTTTCTCTGCTCTGAAAGTGCAGTATTGAGTTGACGCACTATCGTGTGGTTGAGTTGATACGAGTGTGCTTTATTATTATCCTATGCTTAGTCATGCGGCTCAGCATTTGTTTTCTACTGCACAGTGTGTATTTATCTATAATTCATATGTCTCAGTCAGCTCGCCAAATGAAAGTGCGATTTGCAGAAAGATTTCCAAGTGATCTGCGATTTCTATATCTGGGATAACTTAAAGCATAAAGCGTACAAGACAAACCCATACACCCTGGGAGAAGTAAAACAAGATATCCGCCAGGAAATTGCCAGCATTTCTCAACGTGAACTACGGCGAGTGATGGATAGCTTCCTAAAGAGGTGCCAAATATATATGGACAACGACGGTGGTCAGTTTCAGCCAGTTGCAGCATTTGCTTTAATAACATTGGTAAGTAAAGCTTTTAAAAGTAGTTTTAAAAATGTTGTATGGTTTCATCCATGTTGTTCTATGACAGCAGCAGTCGGCGAACAGCGCCGAGGACGCGTACAGGCAAAAGACAACGCAACCGGTTCGGAGTCTTTTGGATCACGCGTTACGGTCTGAGGCTCGAAAACAAAAAATTGTATTCGAACTTTGTTATGCACACTGTTAGTAGGACTAGGCCTTCCGTTTTTTAGTGTATAAGATAGCCGACAGATTCAGTGTTTACTCCTGTAGCATTTATTTCATGTTTTTGTGTGCCAATAAATTTACGTTTTTACTTGGAAAGCTATTTAACATTAACCTTTATTTTTTGCTATTTTAAAATTCAAAACAAGTTTGGTAGATATTTTTTCTAACCCTGTTCGGATTAGGCAGATTTTCAGATTGGCGAGACTCTACTGTATAAGAACATTTAAAATGTATAATGACAGTTTATATTGATGAAGAAGAAATACCTAGATACAAAAATAAGTTTTGGTATGAATAGTTTGCAGAAGAGTGAATGCAGAATGTCATATGAGCTTGACAATGTTTAAATATTTGTCATAAATTGTGGAAAGCCAAAAGGTGTCTCATCTTAGACACACATTTCTAAACTCTCATTCAGTTTCAGACCCTAGAGCAGAAAAGGGCACAAGAGGAAAGGTAGCGATTGAACTTGCCTTACCCACCCCACATTATCTTGCCGAATGACAAAGGTTGTTTGGATACAACAGTTACAGTGGTGGGTTCGTTCCACTTGCGCGGTGGTAATAATTTCTACACTGTTATTCACTATTTTGTTTATATTAATCACATTTTGCGTACAATAATTATTACAGCCACCTACTGTAGTTAGGCAACTTATATAATCTTTTATCTTATGCACGTAATATTCTTACGCCGCCTTATGATTAATATACTACGTAAATTGCTTTTCTTTCACAATAAACAAAGCAATAAAATTCCACTTCTATTTAGCCTTAAAATATTTTAAAACTGTTTATATAAATGTTAATATTAAATAAACTAAACCATTAAACGGTGGAATCATATCGTCACTCTTTTATGTTTACAAATACGAGTATTCAAAAAGTACCTTTTAAAATTGTAAAACACCTTTAAGATCACCAAAGTTTGATTTATGCTTCTGATGAAAGTTGCGTTTAATATTGTAACGGTTTATATTTGCAAATTGAAATCCGCATATCTACCACTTCATGAAACAACCATGCTGGCCACTGAATGAGGCGTGTAGGAACCTGCACAGCAGTGCAGGGAAGGGATGGCTGGTGGAGTGAAGCAAAAACGTCTTTCAGTTGAGCTGATTTTCCCATGCCTGCTCTAGAGAGTACGGGGAATAATAGTGGCTAAAGAAAATTCCTATCCTCCAGCCGGGAAGCGAATCGAACGCGTGACCTCTGTATTTATAAGCTAGCATGCCAAGCACCAAACCACAAAGGCAGTGTCTTTATGGATGCAATTTCACAGCAACACATAAACAGGGAGCAAAATGCTGAGGAATTTCAGCTCATGTAGTGAATCAAGCTTCCCAATCTAATGCCCACTGAAACTAGATAATTTAAACGATTTTACTACAAATCATGGATACCCTTTAGGGAAGTTAATGCGCAATAAGGCTAAATCCTGGCGATAGCCAAACATCGCTAGCATTAAACGCTGCCAAACTGTTGGGGCAAGGGGCCCTGGAAATCACTGCAGTGTTACGGCCTTGTGTTGACGTTGTGCCAAATCTAAATCTGCCCCTACTACATCTCTGTGACTGCTTGTGTATGACTTGACCATATCGAGGTGACTCTCAGGTCACAAAGATAACCCAACATTTTTAAAGGACAGGAGCATATCCTCCAAACACCTATCGTCAGACTCCAGACAAATCCTAGCTCACAAACATAATGCCAAATACAACATTAACATGAGTGTCGGGAGACTTTTTTCCAAGGGGGGAGGGGGGCACATGTTGGAAATTTGCAATCATATAATATTAAATCATTATTTTATTGTCAAAATTTATAATATTTGTTGCAGATAACCGTATTAATTTGTGCGAAATAAAAATTGTTCTTTACATCAAAATTAAAATAATAGTTTAATAATCAGTAACTGGCTGCACATTAAGTTCACCAACTTCCAAGGGGGGGGGGGGAGCCATGAACATTCACATGGGCTAGGTGCAATTTTTATTTAAAAAGATCTTATCGCGTTCTTATAAGACCCTGAACTTATTTTTCTATATTACACACACTTACACACCCACGGTCTGTTTTTTCCTAAAATGCTTTCTTTTTTATTCAGGAAGTCTCAAAACGTATATTTTCAGTAAATCTCGATATCGAACTTTTGGTGAAATGCAATAGTTTCTCTACTTACTACAGAGAAAGTGAAAACACTGCAGAGGAAGTATTGTATTCCGAAAATTCCATGTCGAGATTTCACAAGAAATATGTTTTGAGACCCCCTGAATCCAGAAAAAGCATTTTTAGAAAAAGGTCCGCGCGCGCGCGCGTGTATCTATCTGTGAAGAGCAACTCGAAAAGGAGAAGTCGGTTAAAAACCAAAGTTGGTATTTAATCTTTCAAGGATGCGACATGAAGATTTTTTAAGAACATTCCTTCGCCCTAAACTGCCCTTTACATGGAAAATG
This sequence comes from Tenodera sinensis, assembly GCA_030765045.1. Classification (NCBI taxonomy): domain Eukaryota; kingdom Metazoa; phylum Arthropoda; class Insecta; order Mantodea; family Mantidae; genus Tenodera; species Tenodera sinensis. Next base: position 38,343,161 of record CM060961.1, on the reverse strand, counting down.
TTTCGAAAATGGCTCTAACAATTTTGATTAAAGTGCCATATATTTAAGATATTTTTATGACAAATGAAATGTATATTTTGAATTTTCTAGCTATAGAACACGTAGTCCTATTTAGTCTAGATGTCTTTTGTATAACTTGGTAAACCGTCAGAGATAGACAAATCCATGACCGTCGGCAGACTTTTTTTCAGGGAGGGGCCGCATGTTGGAAGTTTGCAATTAATTCATTATTCTGTAGCCAAAAAATGTAAAAATTGAGTTATAGTATTTGTTACGGATAAGCATGTTAATTTATGCTAAATAAGAAGTGTACTTTACCTCAAAATTAAAGCAATAGTCTTACAGTAATTGATTGCACATTACATTTGTTATTTTCCAAGGAGGGGGGGGGGGGGGGAGGCGTGGCCCCCCCTTGCACACCCTTCGCGACGCCCATGGACAAATCTTACTATACAAAAATGTAGCTCTCTTAAAACGTACAATTTATGTCCAAATGAATTTTTTGTGTAGTTAACCATTTCGGAGATATGTTTTATTTATGTGTTTTCCAGAAATGGAATATTGTTACTCATTTTTATATCTTAGCCGTGCAAAGAGAATGGAATTTCGAAATCTTTAAAGCGACCAGCTTTAAAAAATTAGGCTATCGCTCAAAGCTTACTATTCCGATATTCCCTTTGCATCTAGAAGAAAATTAGCAATTAGGTAATTTCTGCAAATGTTCATGTAGACTAACATGAGAAAAATAGAGGAATAAGAGATTGTAAGAGCAGTAAAAGATTAGAGAACCTCATCAAATTTTTTAAATTCAGGGGACCTCAAAATATAAAATATTTACATATTTGCATAGGCAGTAGAGAAAGTAAAAGTAACTCCACTGAATGCCTATAAAATAATTCTGTAAACACTACGCATGAGAAATTAAGAACATGTTTTTAAACTAAAAATATGAAAAATTCTAAAACACCAGGCTTGTTCCTTCTACATATTAAACACGGGAGTTTACCCTGCCTTTTTACCTACTGGAAGTGCTTCAACCGTAGATAGGGGCATTTCAATTAAAAAGAGACCGCAAACGGTTCAGGAACTGTTTCAGATATGTACATACTACATATATTGATCCTGTGTTGCTGTTTTCGAGATTGGAGATATTTGGCAGCTGCTAATAACGTTGCCTTTCCTCCGCGGAATTTCTAATCTCGAGATAAGCTGACAAAAACTTTTGGATTACGTCAGCAGTTTCCAGGCCAACATAAAACATTCAGTTCCTTCCCGGGCTGGTAAGGCTGGTTTATACCTAGCGCGGGCCCAGCAACGTAATTAGTGCAAAACTGGTCTATGTCTCTCACACTAAGCAAACCTTTTCCGGATTTCTAGGTAATTTCTCAAAGCATTCGATCCCATGATGAATATCGACATTTCGTTGGAAATACACATTTTAAAGCTCCCTGAATTAAACAAACACACACACACACACACGCGCGCGCGCGCGCGCGCGCGCACGCAAGCGCAAAACCACACCGATTCATTTTGAAGAGTTAGCTCACATATGGGGTAGGAATGAGACCTTTTTGGGAAATTACGAAATCACATCTCAAAAACCTGATGTATTTAAGGTCACACAACTTTGTTACAGCTTTGTTAAGGCATAATTGTCATTGTTAAATTCTAGATCAGAAGTTCATCAACATGAAACAAGAAAAAAAAAATCTAGATCCTGCTTTTACCAAGGATAGTATTAAACATATGGGAATTAAGATGTTAACAAGTTACTACGAAATGTAATGCTAGATTTATTATTAAAGTATTTAAACAACGGTTAAAAATTAAAGCAATTTATTGTATTGAGGAGTTTGAAGAGACAAATCTAGATGATCCTGAGTTTTAGAATGTAGAATGGATGATGTCTGTTACTTTGCAAAACTTAAATGACAAATGATTATTAAACCTTACCAGCAACTGGCCTACGGACTGAATAGACTAAAAATGCCTTTTATTGCAAAGGGCTTTTAAACATATATTTCCGGTGATATTTCCATATGGAATTTTTGTGCGGAATGAATATTTCCCCTACCTACTAAATGCGAGGTAGAGAAAGTAAAAATCTAGCAGCTAAATCATCTTTTATGGATATAATTTCCCAAGATCACGCCCTTCCTTGTCGGAGAGTATTTGAAAAATCGTCTTTGCGTGTTTGATACTGCAACTGGATCTCATTGCCAAGCTCTTGTTGACGTGTTCCCCGAAACTGGAGCATTCCAGTATTCTTTTCTTTCTACTGCAGCTGTAGTCAGATGCAGGGTAGCATTATTCATACAAAACGCTTCCATTTTTAGCACGACTTATTTGAAGGGAGGGAGGTTGCCAGCAACTTCCAGTTGCACGTCTTTTGTTAAAAAGTTGATCTCTGCCCTAACAACGTGTCCTACGCTTTCGCCTATTTTGACCAGGCGACTCTGATAAAACATTTTTTGTACCTCTGAATCCATACTTACGTTCAAATTTTATAACTCTGGAAAACCACATGAGTTGGATAAAATTTAGTGCACGAAAGAGTAAATCTCTTAAATTTAGTAATTAATTTAATATAGAGATTTCAAGAACGTAAGTGTTTTGAAGTCCCTGAAAAAAAATCGTATTGTAATGTAATTTCCTTCGCCTGGTCAATCTACAAACCATTATATATTCTTCTATTCACTTGTTAAAAGAGATAAACCTCCGTTTTTTTTTTAAATTAACGTCCTCCAACATTGTCTCATCGGGCGAATGAATGAAATGAAATGGGTGAAATGATGCTCAAATGAGCCCGAGCTTTAAGTTACCCGACATTCGTCTTCTCAGGGTAGGGAAAACCCCGGAAAAAAAAAAAAAACCTTACCCGGATAACTTACCCTAAGCGAGATTCGAACTCGCGACCTCTTGAACGTGAGGCAGACACGCTAACCATCAGCTACAGAGGCGGGCGATAAACCTCCGTTTTACCTTTACACACACATAGGTATTTTACTTTTACCTATAAGGAGAATTCAGTAGGCGAAACTGATACTCAAGATTTTTAAAAGGCTCTTTACTCGAATGCAAGAAAAAACGAATAGCGACTGACCACTTACAAAATTATAAAGTATTTGAAAATGAAAACTAATGATAAAGAATATCTCGAAAATTGTTAAACAAAGTTGCATGCTTTAACGAGAGCTACTATTTTTTATTGTTCCATTTATATCCCGCCATTAACTCCAAAGGTCATATCGGCGGCCTCTCCTGTGGAACAAATTACCTATCGGCGATGGTGGTATTATTTAACACTGGGTTTTAGTACATTAGATCACACTCACAATCTCATTCATATTTCCAGACTCTAGGGATGATAAGAAACATTCATGGCTGGAGAAAAATTCCTACCCCTCCTACTGGGAATGGAACACGGGGCCTCTTGCACAGCAGGCAGGGGCTCTACCGACTGAGCTACGGGGCCAGCCTTATCTTCTTTTTCTAGTACGGCTTTATGCTTTACCAATAAATGCAAAAATAATTCAGAATGAATAGGACGTCACAGGATATTCCGAAAAAATTCAAGACAAACTTTATTGAAGATCAAATATCTTAATACGTATGACAGTTTAATCAAAATCCACAACAGTTTTTTATATAAAAACAACGAATTTTTTCCCCATGTAAACGGTGGTTTGGGGTGGAGGGATTTTCTTGAGAATATTCGTGTCGCATCATTGGAAAATGCTGAATTTAAATACCAAGATTGAAATTTAGTCAACTTTCGTTTCCGGTAATACTGTTCACAGACACAGACACACACGTCAGCGCTGATCTATTTCTAAAAGACTCCATTTTCATACACAGGACCTTAAAATGTGTACCTACTACCAGTGAACTCCCCCATGTCAGATTTTTTATTGAAATGCCATACTTCTTCCAGTTACAACAGACAATTAGTAGACAAGATGGATATAAGACAAGGTCCATGTGTGTATTTGTTTGTCTGTGAGCAGCATAACCCAACTTCCTGGATAAATACCAAACCTAGTATTTAAGTTCAATATCTTCCAAAGATGGGACACGAAGCTTTTCAAGAAAATTCTACCACACCAAACAGCTATGTTACTTCTGAATTTTTCAAAACACGGCTCTAATGAATTTAGTTAAAACATATATATAAATAACATTAAGATAATTGTCAATCAGAATCTATGCATTTTGTGGTAACAACCTGCGAAGCCCAATTCAATGGGAAGAAATGTTGGACACTATTGCATAACTGGTATACCAGAAGATATTAAAAATTACTATACTGAAAATGTACAATCTTTAAAACACATATTCATCTTATATAACTTTTCTATAATATCAACATTTTCCGAGATATTCATTGTAATTGGTTTCAATAGTTAAATATTTTTGTCACTTCCACTTTCCCTACTACGTATGGTAAGTAGGGAAGTACTGTATTCGACCCAGCATTACGATGTGGAGATTTCACCGGAAATGTAATTATGTCTGAATAAAAACAAAAAAAAAATTTTATAAAAGGTCCGTGTGTGTGCGTGCAGCCTGCGTGCGTGTGTCCGTGCGTGTGTGGTTATCTGTGTGTGCTTGTGAACAGCATAACTCAAAAACGAGAAGTCGGTTAAAAACCAAAGTGGGCATTTAAGTTTAATATCTTTCAAGGATGCGGCACGAAGATTCTGAAGAAAATTCCTCCACCATAAACCACTCTGCAGATGGAACTGTCTCAAAAATGGCTCTTAACAATTTTAATTAAAATGCCATATTTGAGATACTTTTAAAGCAAGTGAAATGTATATTTTGAATTTTCTGGGTATAGCCTAGCTGTTTACTCTTGCTAACTTTCGCAAACTAGATCCGAATAATAAGGGGTTGTTGATTAACCTTGCGTTAGGAGCGCACCCTGGTAGGCCCGCGCTATATTTTTGTGTTTATATGTTTGTATTTATTTTTTTAAACCTGGTTTCCTTCATTCCCATATTTAGCTTCATTTAGCTTAAGTATACACGGCTTTTATTAGCATTATCTTACTGGATAGGTCAAATATAGATAAAATGTAGTATGAATACAGTGTTCATTATAATTTGGGCTACGAAAGGTATTTTAATATAAGCGGTTATGATAAGTATGTGTGACCGACTGGCACATACTTGTTTGTAACAGAGAAAACGCCCTGGATTACGAGTTTCACAAAATTTAGCGCATTTAATCCCAGCTCTGGATAAACATAAGAGATCAACAACGGATATAAAATCTTTTACAGCTTTAGTCATTTGACTAATTGTTTTACTACTAGCACTAGCAATTGTCTTGGAGGACCACAGGTTACGGACTCGTTGTCAGACTGTATTTTAGTGAAGAACTGAAATGTTATGACGGAATTACGTAAACGAATACGCATTTTATATGTTATTTTTCTTGCTTTAAATTCAAAACCAGAAAGCTTAAGATTTGTTGAAATCAGAACATGATTCCTGACATTTGACTAAAAGATCAAAATAAAATCATAGCTGTTGGATAGCAACTTACATTTTACCCAAGTTCACACTGCTAAAATAAAGATGGTATAATTAAAACACCGAAAGGTGAAACACATTTATGCTTAACTGATTAATGATTTCGGAAATATTAATTTGTCAGCTCTTATCAAATGACAATTTCCTGCATAAGTAGTAGCCAATGGAAGCACTGCTTCCACCCAAAAGTTTTAAACCGAGATTTCACCGAAAATGCATGTTTTGAGGTCTCCAGTATAAATAAATTCCATAGAAGCCCCATGCGCATGTGCATATGTGACTGAATAGTCTAAAACAAAAAACGAAAGGAAGAGTAAATATCAAACTTGGCATTTCAGTGTCTACTAAAGATGCAACACAAGGATTTTACAGAAAAGCTCCCATTCTAAGGTAATGAAAACATTTTCGATGGCTTCCTTTTATTTTTCCATTTTTTTCAAAATCGGCTCTAACATCTTTGATTACAATACATGTTAAAGATATTTGCGTGGTATATAGAACGTACTTGTGTCATCAATTTCCTGAAAACAGCCTCTGAAGTCCTCTTCATTCTGAATGATTTCTGAAGATATATACGTGTTCAAGATATTCTTTGCTATTTGAATTTCCAAAACGTTTACCTTGTCTATATAGTAAGTCGCTATTTGTTTCTTTTTTTCTTGTAGTTATGAAAGGAGTATGAAGTTTCAAGGCCATCTCGTAAGATCCGCTTTATCAAAATCTGACTATCGATTTATTCTACCGTATGCTTCTCTTATCAACAACGAAATGTGTAACTAAGGTTTATACTTTATCTTGCTTAGCAGGAAGTAGATAAAAGAATCTGTTTTTTGTAACAACAGTTTGTAGAAGCAGAGAAAATGCAACATAGCATACTTTTATTTAAATATCGCCTCGATAAAATCACGCCTGTTTTTGGGTGGAACCAGCTGTTATATGAAAGACATGATATTGTTATTGTAAGTTATAATTTGTAAATCTACAGGTAAGGAAAATGAGCTGGGTTTCTGAATGACGAGGGTCAGAGACTTTTTGACAGACATTACCTGACAATGTTTCATCCAGGTTTTCCACTAAGGAAGAGGTGGGACCATTGTGTTCACTAATGCGCTGTCTGCCTTCACCTACCTTCTCTGAAAGGCTGGCAACTGGTGCAAATGTGAGAAACATTTTTCTGGGAAACGTATATTTGTTTGGATGGAGCTTAACAAACATTAGCAGGTACTCATTATGCGAACTTGGGGCCTCAAGATGGTCAACAATCATTAAGGCCATGTAGAAACACGAAAGCTTCTTACCTGAACAGAGATCATTATGTTTCTACAGATGCACACATGATTGGGAAATATTACTGTCTGACCATCACAACAAACAAGTTACTAGCATGCATCACAATAGAAACTGAAGACGTAACATTCTCAATAGCAATCATACAAACTAACGGGGTACTCCAAGGAGATCCAATAAGACCAATGATGCTCTTTAATATGGCCACGGGAGAGGCCCCAGAGAACACTTTAATAGATGCAATGAGCAAGCTGCAAAAATGGTCAGAGAGAAACAAACGACGGCTATGTAAAGACCAAATGGTATGCATGACTTTCCCGATAAAAGTGAAGAGCAGCACAGAGGACAAAATCACAAAAGCAGGGTAGACCTTGACAGTTGTTGCGAACAACAAATGTGTGAATAAAACAAATGTTTAAACAGAAAGTTCAACGTTAATCAATTCAAAGGAAAAACAGTGAACATCATTGCCATGAGCAATTTTATTGTTCTAAGATAAAGGCAATGTATTATTGAACCTCCCTTTAAAAAATAATGATGTATTATTTTAAAACCTATTTAACGTGATACTAAATTTTTATAGAGGTGCTCAAACTTTGACAACCTACTATTATATAACATAGTTCATATGGAAGGCAGGTTTTTTTTCACAATTACACACTTTTATTAATCTTTATCACTATTAATTTTGTTAAAATATAACCAAATTAACACCAACCTAACTCAACAACAGCTTTGAAGTATTCTTTTATCATCTTCAATAGCTTCAGAAGATACAGGTCTTGGACACCAGAAAAAAAAGAAAAAAAAAAAAAAAAAAAAAAAAAAACTCGAAGTAAAACTAGAAAAATACAACTCAAATAGATATGCCAAGACAACCCAAAATGATAGGGCATACTTAAACTCTATATTAATAAGTGGTGTCAATTAATGCAGACTTAAAAGATGGGCTACTCTTCTATTTTTAAAGGGTACAGGAATTATGATTTTATTCCTGTGAAGTGGTGCAAAATACAGATTACAAAACGTCATGTGCACTACTATTTTTATTTTTATTTTTTTCTTACTATGTAGGGAAAGTAGGCGAAGTATTGCATTCCACCAAAAATTTTATATTCAGATTTCACCGGAAATGCATGTTTTGACGATCCGCGGTGTGTCCGTCAACACTATAACTCAAAAACTAAAGTTGAGTCCTTAAGGACTTGGGAATAATGCAACACGACAGAATTTTTGGTGATCATTTATGTATGCGACTTGTCGCAATGTGTGTTGTTGGGATATGAGCTCCACCAGTCCGTTTCAACATTTCTTTCCACAGCGATCTTCTAACGCAACATCCTAAATTAAACTTCTCACATTTCATCTATAAAATGTTCCATATCCATACTCCATAAACGTGTTAATCACGACATTCAGATCACTCTCGCAACACATAAAAGCACAAACCACAATGAAACAACATTGTAGCTCTGGCCCATATAGTACATACATACATCCATGTTTATTGAGATCATGAAAGTGTCTTTCGACCTGAAAGTCAATGTGAGGTCGTACGACACAATATAATGCGACTTTGGCGTTGCATGGTATAAATGCTGCCATTTAACTCAACGTATTTCACATCGCGTCCCACGACATGAAATCGCAAGCCTAAATGGGACCTTGTTACTGATGTTCCATACGCAAATGTAACTATTATTATTGTTATTGTGTCTTATTATCATCATAATTAATATAATAATAATAATAATAATAATAATAATAATAATAATAATAATAATAATAATAATAATAATAATAATAATAATAATAATAATAATAATAATAATAATAATAATAATAATAATAATAATAATAATAGTTCGTGTTCGTGGCGTCATCTAGTTGGAATGTAATTGGCCATGTTCAAATTTCAATACGAGGATTAAACAGGACGATAAAAGATGTGGCCAAGTGGAAGGACCAACTAGGCAGCTGGCTTCGATCCCAGGGACCCGCATGTGGCATTCGCGGTGGACGACGCGGGATCTGGCGGGTTTTCTCCGGATTCTCCGGTTTTCCACGCCACACATTCCACCAATAAAATTGTTCCATCATCACCTTTCAATCAATCGATTTCGCATCGATATGCATTTCATATTATCCTCTTCTTCACTATCATACCTGGTGCATGACTGACCACCCACTTCCAGGTCTTCACTCTGTCCGGTTCATAGGTTCCTGTGCTCCCCGACAGGCGTCTGACCCTAGGCACTGACTTGTACATCCTAGGGGATGCAAGTCCTACATAAGGGGAAGGTAATCAGGTAAAGTACAAGAATATGGTAAAGATGTTGCAACTGTGCATTCTCACTCCACTGAGGTAGATATATTACTATCCACCGTAATTGCGAGAGCGATTAAGACAAGAATTTCACTGGAGGAAAATCATCTGCTGCAATTCCAACTTGACGACATCACGGAAAACATTCGTACAACATGTTAACCTTATGAGTGTGGTGACAGCACCAGGATATGAATCCTGGATCTCCAAGGTCAGTGGTCCAGTTGCATCTCAACAGCTGGACCAGTTCAGTAGTAGAAGTAATGGTGGTAGTAGAAGTAGTAGTAGCAGTGGTGGTGGTGGTGGCGGTGGCGGCGGCGGTGGTGGTGGCGGTGGCGGCGGCGGTGGTGGTGGTAGTAGTAGTAACTTTTTTAATTCTTCCGACAGTTCTTCCATTGGTCTGGTAGTTTAACTGGTGTTCTTATAAACCCGTTTATATATATATAAAATTATATATCATATATGTATATGTTACATGCCATATATATGCCGAACTGTCACATGACGTGGAACTTAAAAATATTCTGCTCTTCTAATCCCCTCAATCATTTTTCCATGGCCATAGGTATGCACGTATGTTCGTATGTATGTGTGGTGTATGTACATATATACAAAACATACTGCTATTGTTTTAATTATTTTAAGGTATTATTCTTGAAATATCACGGTCCCTTACATATATGGACATCCTGATAACATGTAGCATTAATATTAACACATAGGTGGTACAATTTCCCTCCAAGCAACTTGACGCACATTCGCGCCACGAGGTCCAATTTTGTGTTCCTGCGAATGTACACGCACGCAAACATGGTACTCTCTTCTCACGCAAACACGCAAGCGACGCGCGAAGGGCGAGGGGGCGCACAAGCATGCACGAACGTGCACGAACTGTAGATTCGTGTCTGTTCGGCTGGGACCGTGTGTGCGTGTGTTTGCCAGTGCTCGTCTGCTTCCTTCGCGGGCAAGTCGTATATGTACGATGGAGTGGTCTAACGATTTAGTATTTCAGTTGATAGAGGAGTATAGAAAGCGTCCCTTGCTATGGGACACGTCGGATAATTGCTACAAGATCCACAGCAAGAAGAACGACGCGTGGGCTGAAATCGCCACGATCATGGGTACAGACATCTCCGAGGTGAAGAAGAAGATCAATTCCTTGCTCGCGTCTTACAGAAGGGAGCGTCAGAAGATAACGACGAAACACGAGCTGTATATGGAAACATATCCATCCACCTGGTTCGCCTTCCAGAAGTTCGACTTTCTCACCGACATATACACGCCCAGAAAACGTCTCAATCCTCTGTTCCAAGTAAGTCTCTGTCTCACTTCCTTTGTTCTTGTTTTCCTCTCAACCAGGCTAGCCAATCGTAATAATGCCAATATTATAAAACAACACAGCCAATGGTTCTTTGAAAGAAGTACTTTCTTTTGATTCTTTTCGATGTTTATCTGCTGTGAAATGCATCGAACTGGTTACCCTCGTTAAGAATTCCATTCTTAATTACCTTTATAAGCTGGGAGAACCGGTTATTTACGATACAAACACCTAAAATTGATGCATGTATACCTATAAAAGAATTATTATCTTGTTTATGATACCAAGATCCATAATATATTTTCCATTAAATTGTGAAGTTGGCGAAAGACAATTTGTTGTTATTAATAAGCTTAAATTGTCATGTTAGAAACTTATTTGTTGCGCGTTTTTGCTCTTATGTTGTTAGCATTAACAATGAAAACGAAACCGGCGAATTCAACTCCATTTGACTCGTTTTCGATGTCTTTGTAAAGAGTAAATAACAAGTAATGTCACAAATTCCATTATATTTTATACTATTCGCATTAAAATATTTCTCAATCCATTTAGATTAATCGCAATAAATATTTGCCTTTTAGAGGTTTCAAATTTTGCATTACCGAATTCTTTACATGCCACGTGCGGAAACAACATCCGATTCTTCGTATGACAAGTCTATTTGTGTTAGTAATGCGAAAAAAAAAAATTAAAGAAGAGTAAATGCAACATGCAGATGGAGTATCAAAATAAACTTCAGCCTAAAAATGTACAAAAGATGCTGTTTTATAAAATTTCAAGAACTACACATTTCCCGAAAATTAGTTTTTGCGCTTATTTATGGTTTCGTACTTCCTAAAGTCCAACAGAAATAAATAAAAAATATAAAAATAAGCGCATGAGCTGCTAACATAACATTTCAGATTGGGTATATTTTATTCCTCTTACCAGTATCGCAGATTTATATTTGAACAAAATACTTAAAATGATTTAATAAAAGCTGCGCTATTTTAGTGGACCTCAAAACGTATACCTACTTCCTATTGCAAACACTTGCTTACCTTCGATAACGAAGTGGTGGAGAAAGAAGAATTTATGTATGTAAACCTGCATTTTTTATTTCTTTGAAAATGGAATTTATAGTAGAACTGGATTCCATTTTACTCCTTTTCCATGTTTCTCTCCTGAAACGCATCCAACTCAAAACCCTCATTAAGAATTCCATTCTTAATTGGTTTTATTATCTATGGAAAACCGGTTGGTTTGGAATCAGTAGTTCCCAAATTTTTCCAGCTGGAGCAGATGGTAAAATTTTAATAAGATTTTCCACGTACCCACAGGCCATACGGTTGCTATAATTTTTTAATGTAGGTATATATGATTTCATAATAATTAACTTTAACAAAATCTACTAAATGTGTAGCTAGAATGTAAACCGAAACATAATAATCTGTATCAACAGATTGACTATATCGAAGTGTAGCTTCAAATCCAAAATGTTAGCCTGAAGGCAAGTTCAAATAACCATAGGACCAAATTAATGAATAATTTCTGTAAAATATTTTGAAAGCAATATTCATTTAAACTTTCTTTTCAATCATATTGTATAAAAACGCCATAAACTGAACAAAATCAGCTATAACACTAGAAGTAATTTAAAACAAATGCATAAGTAACTGAAATTATAAGCATTTAAAAACCGGAAAAGGAAACGCATTATTTTTTCTACCGCCTATAGTAGGCAGAGAATCTATTTCAACCAAAATTATATATAGAGATTTCGCTGGAAATTCTCTTTTTGAAGCCACTGAGCCCCAAAAACATTTAGAAAAGGTGTGTGTATGTATGTGTGCGTCTATGTGTATGTGTGTGAAACACAACAAGGAAAAGTCCGGAAAAAATCGAAAGTAGGTCGGTCTTCAAGGTCGGCAACTTCCAAGAATGCGACACCAGGACTTTCAACAACATAATCTCGCCATTGCAAAATGCCCTTTACATGGTATGACTTCCATATTTTTTTTTTTATTTTGAAACTGACTAACGGTTTTTATTAAAATATCAAGAGTGAATTTTTTTCGAGTAACCTGTGAGACCCCTATCTTATTTGCTTAATTTGTACACATTGGTATAACCGCTAAATAGTAACATAACAGTTCCTGTCAAATACATTTTTTTCGTGCCTAACGTAACTAGTTTTCATGATACATGTTTGCTGATAAAGATGCATGAAAGCTAGGAAACTCTTTCTATCACTTGTATATCAAATCTGAAATCATTCAAGTTTAGTGAAAATTGTTTCAGAGGATCATCTAAAATGTGTTTCAAGTCGGCGGAGTACTTTATTACGTGACTCTCTTGAACATTTTTTCAGGCGAACTGCTGAATAAGGATTGCGCTACAAATTCACCATTTTTAAATTTGATAAATATATTTTATATTTTGCTGCAGCCATACAAAATTGAGTAAGGCTTATCTGATAAAATCCCTAAAAATTCCGCTTAGGGCCACATATTGCACTTGGAATTATATGTTTTAAATATAAAGAAAATTTAAAATTGATCGAAACTGTGCAAGTTTATGGGTAATTTATATGCAAAGTTCTCTACACCCAAGCACTTACCGAGTGCTGTGCGAGTTAAATAATAACAAATGTTTAAACAATTTTAAATATTACTGAAATACGTACAAATTTAAGGGTGATTTAATTTTATAATTTTTAACTCCTCGGAATTTTCGAAATAATATTCCCGTCACACAACGTGAACGAGCATTGTTGACTTGGTGTATTGTTTGTCGTTAATAATTTAATAACACAATGTTGCAGCATGCTTTAATTTTGTTTTTGCATTTGAAATGAAAATTATATTGTCAATGTTATAGCCGCTTAAATCGATTTTCTTTACGTTGTTTTTCTGGAGCTGAGGAGAGCTGCTTACGATGATAAATGAAGGCAAGCAGAGTATTTTTGGGGAGTGTAAATTTTGCGAGTTTGGCAGCACTTTCCCCGCGCAACAGAAACTGGAACACATAATTATTGATCACCAGCTCGCAAGCCAGCAGTGAGATTGTTGAACTTGCGTCCTTTCTTTCCCCATGGTAGCCTCATATCTATATCTTTTTTATATTGCGCTCTTCGTTAACTGTAAAACGAACACTTCGCAAAACAAATGAACATAGCTTGCGGAACACTAAATTATAATGGTTGCTGGCGTCATTACACGAATTCATAGAATAGCGTCTCTTTAAAATTATTTTTAGTTTCTCTATGTTACGCAGAAGTTTTGTATTTCATCCAAAAATGTTATATCAACATTTCACAAGAAATGCACATTTTGAGGCCACTGAAGCCCTCACCCCCAAAATAGATTAGAAAAATGATCCTTTGTGTGAACAGCATAGCTAAAGCTTGGATGAGTACCAGCTTGTAGTATGCCTAGGTCAAACACCTCACCAACGCAACAGTTTTTGTTTTCCCATAAATTTGTCCAATTATACTAGAAAATTAATTCTGATAGTACCTAACTTTCTATAAAAATAATTTAAAAGCAAATGAAAACCGAGTCTCATGTAAAATACCCCATGTAATTAAAATCAATGTTTTTAAATTATTCGCCAAATACAGTTCTTAAAAATCTGATGTGTTGCACTCACATGACTTTCTCTACTCTTATACTAACCACTCTTATAAACTCTTATTCCTGTATTCTCTACGTGTTAGTTGAGATAAACATTTGTACAAATTATCTTGTTTATTTCCTTGTAGGTGCAAGGGGAATACAAGAATACAGTAGGCTTTCTGCGAGTCAAATATTTTAAAGCTTAGAGATCCCGTTCTCTTTGCACGTTAAAAAATGAACAACGATGTTCCATTTCACGAAAGTTTTAAGTTTTCCGAAACTTACACAAATAACAAATGGTTCACATCCGAAATGGTTCACTAAACAAAAACATTTATTCAGACATACATTGTGTGTTTTGGCGATATCTACATTTTTTGCACAGTAAAATTTTGTCTATCTCTTACGGTTTACGAGTTATTCAAGAGTCATCCAGAGTAAACAGGACTACATAGGTTATAGCCAGAAAATTCAAAATATACATTTCATTTGTCATACAAATATCTTAAACATATGTCATTTTAATCAAAATCATTAGAGCCATTTTCAAGAAAATCAAAATTTTCGAAAAATTTTCCATGTAAAGGGTAGTTTAGGGTGGGGCTATTTTCTTCAAAATCTTCGTGCCATATTCTTGAAAGACATTGAAGTTAAATACCAATTTTGGTTTGTAACCAACGTTTCGTTTTTGAGTTATGCTGTCTACAGACTGACAGACACACACACACGGACCTTTTTCTAAAAGTGCCTTTTTTTTTTTTTTTTTTTTTTTTTGATTCAGGGCTTCAAAACATATTTCCAGTGAAATCTCGACATCGAATTTTTGGGTGGAATACAATTACTTCCTCTACTTACCAGCAGAAAAAGTAAAAAAATGCAGCTTTAAAAGCTTTTCTTGCAAAAATCAATTATATATTAAACTAAAACCCCGAATCCCAACGCATAAAATGGGGGGGGGGAAGATAGATTTCTTCACTCACCTCCAACTTCAAGAAATATCTTACACTTTATTAGTTTGCAAGTATGTTTTAGCATGTGATATTTTAAACCAAAGTGTTAAGGGCCATTTTTAAGAAAGTGAAAAAGCAAAGAGGGGGGGGGGGGGGGGCATCAGAACATGCATTTACATATACATCTAGAAATCGAAATTTTGGAAGGAATGCTATCCTTCCTCTATACTACAGGTTGCTGTTAGGTAAAGTATACTGCTTTGTTTTATCAAACAAATAAAAAAATCAGAGTTCATACATGAAATACAATGAGTCTATAGTTAGGCTGGACCGCCTGGGCGGCCTTGAACATAGTTGGCACTCCTACCGCTCGGTTCGTTCTCAAGCATAAGGCAAAGGCGCACTTGTTTTGAGTATTAGTTGAATTCTGGCAGTTGCATCCGACGGATGTGTTGAGTGTAATAATAAGTTATTGAGCATGGCTGAGTATTCCATACACCAGCGCATATTTCTGTTTGACGCATACGTGAAATGCTCTTCTGCAAGAAAGTGTAGGGTAGAATTCCATCGCAAGTTTCCACACGTCACAATTCCTAGCAGAGGGGCTATCCATTATCTCGTGAATAAAGTGAGGAGTACAGGGTCTGTTTTGAACAAAAGACGAGTTCAGCAGCGCCGGATGTTGACTGAACAAAAACTGGAAGAAATCGGGGCTAGGTTGGAACTTTCACCCCAAAAGTCATTGAGATGTTTAGCACAAGAGACAGGCATATCCAAAGCTTCAGCTGCTGTGGCAACCAAACTTCTAAAACTTAAATCGTACAGGAGGACTGAGGTTCATGCCTCTCAACCACAAGATCCTAGAAGTAGAGCTTATTTTTGCAACTGGTTTTTGCAGTCCCTCCATGATAGTAAAATGGGCGCTCTCTTAACCCTATTCACAGATGAAGCGTGGTTTCATCTTCATAGCTACATTCCTGCTCAGGGCAGTAGATACTGGAGAAGTGAATACTCCCACAATGATGAAAAGGTTGGTGTGTGGTGCGCAATGAACGCGAAAAGAATAATCGGTCCTATTTTTTATGATACAACTATTAATTCAGAAGTGTATATAAATACAATTTTAAAAGATTTCCTAGCGCAGCTAACAGACGACGAAAGATTGTTTGGTTGGATCCAGCTGGATTCATCTACAACTCACACTACCAATGAATCTATGCGTGAACTGCGATGTGTGTTCGGTGACAGATTAATAAGTCGTGGACTGTGGCCTCCACGCTCTCCTGATTTGAACCCATGTGATTTTTATTTATGGGGAAGGTTAAAAAGGATCGTCTATGCAAAAATGCCGAGCACATTAGAAGACCTGAAGAACAGTATCAAAACAGAAATACATGCAATCAGCCAACAAGAACTTTTTCAAGTAAACCAAAATCTTTTTCTAAGGTACAAGGAATGTGTTCAAAACCAAGGTCATCATTTTCAACATCAATTGTAACGCAGGTAAGCCAAACAGTTACGTTTATGTATTTCAGTAGAGCAGCCAGTGACCTGAGGACTGTTTATGCGTAGACCTTTTTAGAAGCATGGTCGTGATGATCTGCGTGAGTGACGTCATGCAAACTGATGGTGGAGGTAACGTCTCGATGCCATAAACAACAGAGTGCTGATAATGCAAGCGAGCACTGTACTAAACATGTATTTCCGCGATGTTCACTGCACGGAACTCGGAGAGATACACCCCTCTTGTCTTATAAATACAAAAATGAACTCGACCAACGAAAACATACCTCTGTAATTCCTGGTAGCAACTGCCGCCTAGTCCAAGGCCACTGTGCAGTCGGGTTAGTGTAACTCGGGGCTCACTCATTCTAGCCCATTGACTTTCGTTTATGCAAAATTAAAATTATTTTGTTGTTTAACGACGCTGTCAATTGCCAGGATCACATCAGCGTCGCCGGTGTGCCGGAATTTCGTCCCGCAGTTCTTTTGCATGCCAGTAAATCTACTGACATAGAGCTGTCGTTTCAAGCACACTTAAAAACCATCGGCCTGGGCCGGGTTTAAACCCGCGACCTTGCGATCAGTAGGCCAGCGTCTAACCAACTGAGCCACCCAGACCTACAAAAGGAGAATGGGGAGAACGTAATATACTGCACACCCACTGCGACAAGTCACGAGCCGCCACTGATACGATCTATATCTCCTCTATCTTCGTTTATGCAGGTGAACCGGACCACCTGTAACGTAATTTCTTCTTCTTTACCTGATTACCCTCCCCTTATGTAGGACTTAAACCCGCTAGGACATACAAGACTGTGCCTAGGGTCAGACGGCTATCGGGGAGCACAGGAACCTATGGACCGGACAGAGTGAAGACCTGGAAGCGGGTGGTCAGCCCAGCATCAGGTATGAGAGTGAGGAAGAGGATGACATGAAGTGCAGGCGAAATGCATGACTGGAAAGGTGATGATGGAGCAATTCATTAAATCCAGAAACCCAATCAGATTTCCTTCAGCAAAATCAAATGGTCTACGATTCGTTTCAGCTAGACATGAAACAAATCAAACGTGACATAAAGGTAAACAGAAAAACAAAAATCTGGTGGAATGACTGGCGGGGGAAACAGGAGGAACCGGAGAAAACCCCGCCCAGCAGCCACTCCGCCCACCACAAATACTACATGCGGGTCCCTATTATGAAGATAGAGGATTGCAAAATTTGTAACAATAGTTAGTACAAGAGTACATCAGATTTTTGTAACTAATGAAATAAGTATAAACATTAACAATTATAACCTTAATTCTACCATAACACTGGTGGTTTTCACGAATGAGGAAAGTTTTCGTATGTTGGTGGTATTGGGCGAAAGTATGCATTTCGGGGTTGCCGTGCGTATGTGCGTGCAATGTTTACAAGGCGTTTTGCTGCTCGTAGCAATTGGAAACCTACAGCCCAACCATAATGGTAGACATCTGTTTTCCTTTGCAATGAAATACTTAATAAAGCCATTTTTGCAACTGTTTATCTCGATTAACAGGAAATGGATAGGTGTATGGACTTTTGTCAGAATAGTTTGTTGGAGAATGGGTGGAAAAGTCATGTGAATGTAATATAAGCTTTTTCTTTAAGAATGAACCCTATTATTGCTGACTTCGCTAAGATTATTTTCTGCATTTGCAACAAATAGCGTGATATTTTAACATTTTGTGGATTTCCTTTTTATATTCTTGGTCTAAACGTATTATGCCATTGCTAAGGGGGTTTTCATAAAATTTCGACACTACATATTGAAACCGAACATGAAATGGCGGAGCTGTAAAAGTTTTCGTAACGTTCCAGGACCGATTTTCTTCGGGTTCTCCGGTTTTCCCTGCCACTCATTCCACCAACTGCTCCATTATAAACTTCCCAATCATCGATTTCCCTGCATTCTTCCTCACTATCATACCTGGTCTTGGTTGACCACTCACTTCCAGGTCTTCACTCTTCCCGGTCCATAGGTTCCTGTGCTCCCCGACCCTCTGACCCTAGACACTGGCTTTTAAGTCCTACATAAGAGGTGGGTAACCAGGTAAAGAAAAAAAAGTCTGAACTAAATTAAGGTGAAATAAAAGATTAAATATATCAATTACATGTACACTTACATAAAGAGGGATGTTTGTTACCAGTTTAAATCAAGTTAAAATGAAAGGGTATATGACCTTAGGTAACAATGCTAGGATGATATATTTCAGATTTATTTTATTTAGTTACAATGTGAACTATATGGTGGATGATTTTAATCACGATGAAGTATTACAAAAGAAAAGAAAATCACAGCCCAATTAACCAGTGATTTTTTTAAATCATTTTTGCCATTTGTTTAGCTTGGTATTTTAGCCTTTGTTAAAAGTTGAGGCGTGTGGGACCTACGCTTGGCTCGCGGTGCAGGGTAGACAATATATATCAGCTGACCACTAGACGACACGAAACTCGGCGGCTAGCGCCCCTGTGCCTCGCTGTCGCCCAGTACCAGCGAAAGCTCCGCGCGGGAGAGTCGTGCGTTCAAGTCGCCATGTCTAAGATTCGGTATTCTGTTTCACAAAAAGTGTTCATGTACGAATCCTATGTCATAACAAAGTCAGCTCGCCAAGTTATAAAACTGTATCGCAAGAAGTTTCCTGGCGAAATTGTTCCAAGTCGTACTTTGATTCATCAACTGGTAGAAAAATGTCGCGAGACAGGCAACGTTCATTATCGAAAACACAGATCAAAAACACGTCGGCGTACAGTACTCACCGAAGAAACACTAGACGACATTGGTTATTATATCGAACAGTGCCCGCAAATATCGATCAATCGCCTTGCCAAACAAAGAGGAATCTCCTACGGTTCTGTGCGAAAAGCCACGGAACTATTAGGATTAAAAGTGTGCACATTTAGTGCAGAAGAAGAACTGAAGCCCGGATATCGCCAAGCAAGGACCAAGTTTTGTGAGTGGGTCTTTGCTATGGTTAATTCTCAAAACATTGACCATAAACTTATATTCTTTTCGGATGAAGCTTGGTTCCATTTCGAGGACTTCAAAATCGGCATCTGGTGTGCCATTAACGGGCAGAAAGTGATAGGCCCATTTTTCTTTGAGGACACTCTTAATGCCCACAAATACGTAACTAATATCTTGCAACCGTTTCTTCGTGAGCTATCGGAGACAGAGTGTAAGTTTAGCTATTTCCAACAAGACTGCACCGCAGCACACTCTACTGATGTTTGCCTGCAAGCCGTTCGCGAAGTGTTCGGCGAGAGAATCATCGGCAACGATCTGTGGCCTCGTAAGTCACCTGACTTGAGCCCATGTGCCTATTATCTATGGGAACATCTAAAGCGCAAAGTGTACAAATCAGATCCTAATACCGTTCAAGAATTTAAAGATACGATCTGTAAAATCATTTCCTCTATATCTAAAAAACAGCTGGACCAAGTTATGGACGATTTGTTAAAGAGGTGTCAAAAATGTCTGGACAACAGTGGCATGCAATTTCAGCATCTCCTTAGTTAACTTCAGTGTGAAGTGTTTTATGCATGAATTAAAGCGCACAAGGAGAAACAAAATATGCATTGTTGGCTGCATAATAACAATCATGAGTCGAAACTTTAACTTCTATGTACATTCTAAGAGCAATTAAGCCATATTCATATTTTTCATTTTGGAAAAGTGCCTAAATTTTGTTTTATATAACACTGATTAATTTGCTCACCTCATACAAATAAAAAGTATATCAATAATGTATGCTCATTATTGTGTTATCCTGAATGTTATTAGCAATATGTGTGCAAAATGCAAAACAGTTTCCGAACGCTGCTTGAATCCACAATTCCATAAGACAAACTTACTTCAGTTACAAAATCTAGGCTTATAATAAAACCCTAACCGAACATCTTCGATAATTTTCTATACAATGTACGTGCAGTTATCCTTCAAGGAAAATGAATAAATACATTATAGTGCAACTCAAGATAACCTAGGTCCCCACTAAGAAAATATGCTATATGGCATCTTAATAAAGAAATCACTCATTCATATTGTCATATAGATAATGTTACATATCCAAAGTGCACAAGTATGTATGTATAGTGTAGGCAAGGGGAAGAGGGGTGAGAGGAATGAAATTGTGTATTTACGCCCTCTACATACCAGATGGAGACCATCTCATGTTTCCGGTTCTGTGTTAACGTACACACGTCTTTACGAACAAGGTACTACTTGGCAAAGCGACGAGGCGTACTGACCTTGGCTGTCGAGCGCTACGATCGCTTCTTATCTTGTTTATTAGAACAGCGAAATAATAGTTACTTGGCGTATAGTCAGTGATAAAACACAAATAGATGATCTCTCGTGCCTGCCGATATGAGACCTTGCTGTCCTGAAGATATGATTGCATATGAACAGAGTGTACATGCCCTGTCTCGCCGTGTTTGTGCGATACGCTCGATACAACTGGGCAGTTTCACATTCTATCGGATACGCCTCATTGCTTTGCCAAGTAGTACAGAGGTTTCATGGTGAAATCAAATAGAACCATGATATATTAGTTTTGCGATTACGTTACGTACATTCTCTTTTAGCATAGCAAACGCACAAAGCTTTATTTTTATTAGGAACACAAAGTACTTATATTCCCATTCGACTTTAAAGTATCTTTAACCTTGTTATGCACAAAGATTCTACCACTGACACGATTTGAGGGACTGGCCGGTTCTCAGAGGTAGATAACAACGGGGGGAGGGGGGGCGTGGCCTGATAGCTAGCCGGTGTGTAGCAGAATGGAGGGAGTTAAACTCACGATGCAGGGGAAATGACACAATGTGTCGTTTCTCCCCATCTATGATATAGTGTTTCTGACAAATGGAAGAGAGACACGTTTATGCCCAGTTAAAGCCGTTACCTATTACGTTTTAATTTTCAACACCTCAGAAAAGTCAGTGTTATTACCGACTTTCAAAACGTCACACGTCATGCACATTGCAGAGAGGGAAATGGAGAGAAGACGACAGAAGGAACCAAACATTGGAAACTGTACAATTAACGGAATAATCCTGTACATTTGCGGGTTGTGCTAGTAAGCAAACAAAAAAGGAAAGGAACTTGTATCATTTGGAGCACCTTTTCTAATATGCAAATTCTAATTTTAAGCAGATATCACCAATACTCTCCTAAGGAAGTTAGATTCCGGGGTACATTTTTACTTTCTCTACTGGTAAGTAGAGGAAGTAGTGTATTCCGACCAAAAATTCGATGTCGAGGTTTCACCGTAAATATATTTTTTGAGACCACTGAATCAAAAAAAAAAAAAAAAAAAAAAAAAAAAAAGCATTCTTAGCAAAAGGTCCGTGCGCGCGCGTGTCTGTATCAGTCTGCCAATCTGTGGATAGCATAACTCAAAAATGAAAAGTTGGTTAAAAACGAAAGTTGGTATTTAAGTTTAATGTCTTTCAAGGATGCGACACGAAGATTTTGATGAAAATAGCCTCACCCTAAACTACCCTTTACATTGAAAATTTTTCGAATATTTTTATTTTCTTGATCATTTTGATTAAAATGACATGTATAAGATATTTTGATGACAAATGAAATGGTATATTTTGAATTGTCTGTCTATAGCCTATGTAGTCCTGTTTACTCTGGACGACTTTTGAATAACTCGTAAACCGTACGAGATCGACAAAATCTTACTGTACAAAAAATGCAATTCTCGCTAAAACACACAATTTATGTCTGCATACATTTTTTGTAGAGTGAACAATTTTGGAGATATTCTTTGTTATTTGTGTGAGTTTCGGAAAACTTGAAGTTTCGTGAAGTGCAACATCGTTTATTTTTTATGTTAAGCGTGCAAAGAGGGGGAAATATTGTAACGAAAGAAAAATTCCCCTATCGCAACCGGGAATCGAACCCAAGACACCTGGATTGAGAAGCCACAATGTTGACCACTTGACCAGAGAAGCAGTTTGTATTCCCATTATACCTAAAGCGAAAGGTGTCAAGAGATTTCCTAAACGTATCTCAACATGAGGTAGAAATAACAAATAAGCATCACTTTAGGTAAAATTTTGGTTAAAATAAAGGAAAAAATGTTTCAGAACATATAGTTTCTATAAAGGTATACAGGGTGGAACGGAAGTCATTACATTCCTTCTAATATGTGCTTCATAGAAGCATTGCAAACAAATAAGTCGAGTGGATTTTGTTCTTTGGTCAGCCGATTTCGAAAGAATAAATGGTTTTTGATCCAAATTGGATGTGTGATACCACAAGAATATACGGAGATAATACTTGTAAAATGCGTAGAGTAACTTCTTTCTGAAATACATTCGGTAGTAATTATAAGAGATCACACAGGTTTCGAAATAATGTATCACTTAAAAGACGAAGGAATACTCAGAGCAGCTCCTTCAGACGTGTAACATGGCCACAACGTTACACTGAGGTTGGTCAGCGAACTGACCTGGTTTGTGAATGTAAACACTTTCGCTTTTACCGTGTATTTTGGAAGATAACGCTTGTGATTGGCTTACACATGCACAGTAAACACAGAAGGACAAGGCACGGCATGTGTTTATGTTTTCAGGCCGCACCGTTAGGAAGTTTATTTATGTACTGAGCTAGGGAAAGTCCCACCCACACAATCTGCAGTGTTGCCAGCTTGTTTTTTTGACAAAATTACAATATCTCGGTAGGAAATGGTCGGAGACAAAAACGTGTTCCAAACACCGAGATCTACCACTGGTTTAAATTAATGTAATGACTTCCCTTCCACCCGATATAAAGCATCTCTTAAACTCAAACAATCACGACATATTTCCCCGCGTACAAGTCGTTCGCCATATTCTGCCACTGGGCACGTGTAAGCGCCGCTCCGCAGTTACCGAAGGTCGGTAGCCGGCCAGTCGGTTGTGAGCCGCCGCACGGGATTGATGTGAAGTTGCAATGGTGTACAGCCTTCCACAGCGAGTTTTTATGGTTACGACCTACGTAAAATGCGAGTCGTACCGAAAATGCCGTCGGAAATTTCGTCGCCAATTTCCAGACGTGACCGTACCTAGCAAATCAATGGTTGAGCGATTAATTAAGAAATTCCGCGAAACGGGATCGGTTGCTTTACGGCAAACGAGAAATACAAAGCGTCGCATTCTCACCAAAGAAAAACTGGAAGAAATTAGGGTCCTGATGGAACGAGGTGCATCTCTGTCCCGTTTAGCTGCACAAACAGGCATTTCCATAACAACTGCGCGTGAGGCTACAAAACTGTTGAACTTGAAACCATATCAGGCAACGATTGGCCATAGACTCACACTTCTCAATTATCCTGCAAGAGCTGACTATTGTAATTGGTTGCTCAAGTCAGTGCACGACAACACTGTTGATCCAAAACTGATGTTTTTCACTGATGAAACATGGATCAACTTAACGCATCGTGACACTGGAGTAGGGCTTTGGTGTGCTATGACCTCTAAAAGAATCATTGGACCCATATTTTTTTACAGCAGGCTAGATTCTGCGCTCTATGTTGAAAAAGTACTACATCCATTTCTTGAGCAGTTAACAGAGGAAGAAAAAACACATGGGATTTTTATGCAAGACAGTGTTGTGCCTCACAAACTTAGTCGACATTGTCTAGAACTAGAAGCTGTGTTTGGTGATCGAGTGTTAGACAATTGGCCCCACCGTTCCCCAGATCTACACCCCTGCGAGTTTTATCTTTGGGGTGCAGTGAAACAAAATGTTTACACTATCAACCCCCGAACCTTGAAGCAGTTGGAAAAGAGCATACAGCAAATAATTTCTGAAGTTTCCCAAAATATTCTCAGTAGTGTGTTCGAAAACAAGCTTCACCGATGTCGGAAATGTATTGAAGCTAAAGGCGGTCTATTTGAACATCTTCTATGATTCAGGTATGTTGCACATGCTTTTGTTTAAGGTGATAATGTATAAATATATGTCAAAATATATTTGCGTTCTATCATTATGTATACCTACCTCCGCAAGAGGAGCTGAAGAACGGCGATCGTTTGGAATGTGCTATAATCATATTTTGCTAGATTCAATTCTCAATGCAAAACCACACGTTCCCCTCGATGTCAGTTCCTCCCTGACGCATATCTCGTATGTTTGCCGAAATGTGACTGTTACTGTTAGCTTAAGATATCCAACCGAAAGGAATCCTATTTGCAATACCTCTTACTAAGGTTTTGTAAATACGTAAGGTTCGTAAATTGTACATTTCAAATATTTTCCTGTGAAAATCGAAAGATATGTAGGAATATGAAAAATTGTAACGATACCCTCTAAATATTATGCGATTACGAAAATATACATAATACACAACATAAAATGTAGATATTAGAGTCGGGAGGCACTACTACCTCCAACATTACAATAAGCAATGTTTTAATCAAAAGGGAAAAAAGTTATTATAGGTTGCGTGTTTGTTCTTGACGAATGACCTTGAGCAGAAATCGAGTCAGCTTGCCTACCCTTAATAAACACGTCAGCAAATGTTTATGCTACGATAACAGACACCTCTGTTTTCCTCTGTCACGTGTGTGTATACAGTCGACTGCAAAAGTTTTGTGCGGTACGGATGCAGCATGCAACTGTTTTATAACAGTGATTAATATTACCATTCCATTATCTTGGATAATAATTTGCTCAATCCTTTCTTCCACAATGGCATCTTTATCCCAGTATTCTTGTTCAATTTCTTCGACATGACGGCATGCCTTTTCCCATTGATTTGAGTGTTGTACTACTTCAGCTCAGAAGCATGTGCGTAAAGGCACATCATCTCACTGCAGACTGTACCTTCGCTCCATGTCAGCGTTCCTGCAAAAGGTGAGTAATGACTCGAATCCAACCTTTCATATAAAATTTTCATTCGCCAAGAAAGTAACGCGCGACCTGTACCAGGGAAAGTACAGTTGGTTGCCATGCAGCGGAACCGGTTTGTTGCTGCTGGCGGTGCGCGGCTGCAACATACACTACTACCTGTGTTCATTTAGATACAAAACCAGCAGTACGACACTTACGTGATAGTGACTTTATTGTTACCATTACAATGCATTACTTCTATATACATTCTACAGCTTTCAAAGCAAAATCTTCTGTTGTCACGCAAGCATGATTTGTACATGGAAAAACTTCGTTCTATGTGACAGGCGCAAAACGAAAATACATTTCTGCAGGAAATAAACAGTTGATGCAGCTGGTTTTCCTTCTAAGGCATCTCGAATATCTTTCATGACGAAATATCCAGTATTTTTCAGTAGAACAGAGTTAAACTTCTGTTTTATTTTTTCGGTGATCGATGTAGATGGAGCTTTAATAAGTCTTTCTGACAGTGTCTGAATTAGCTCAAGAGCTTTGGACATTTCTGTGTGACATGTCTGCAGATGTGTGATTGTATCAGAAATATGCCCAAAAGAGTTGTTAATAAACTGGAGCTCTTCATGCAAGTGATCGGAAAGCAGTGATTTTATTATTCCAATTGCTGAACTGTTGAAGGTATTAACTATTTTAGCGATTGTAGTATAATGCGTGGCATTGAGCCAGGTTCCCCACCTCGTAATGACGGCTTGCGGGGTTAAAGGTACCCCTGGTGCCATTGCTTTAAACTTCATTATTCTTGCCGGAGCCTTCCGGAATATTCTCTAGGCTAGACTAGACTACCAGATGGCAGGCTGAGAACAGCCCGAGGTGTGTCATTCGTGTACCTGCCCTTTTAGGGCTTAACCACTGTATGACGGGATGAATATTCTCTTCATATTTGAAATGAATTTATCTACGTCATCATAAGATGGCCGAATCTCCTCTGCCACTCTGTGGCAAGCACGCGCCAGGCACGTTAAATGAATCATGTGTAAGTTTCCCGAAGCTTGTACGCAGTCGCATCGGTTACAAAAAGGAGTACTTTTCCATGCTTGATTCCCATGGGCCACAAAAGACGCATTGCGTTATTGAAAGCAGCTTCAATTGCAGTGCAATTTACTTTCTCCAGAACCTCTGTTGTTAGTAGAATTGACATCTGGTTTCGGGTGAGAGAATTCCTGTAACCACGTTTGCAATTTAACATCCGTAGTCTCGTCCATACTCACCCATAGCTTGTTATCTGATACAACTTCTCGGATATTATTGAGTACCCTTTCATAACACGTCGTTACATAATTATGTCGCAAAACTGATTCAGATGGAACTACTTTACACGTATATTTTTCAATAAACTTCTTAAAGTGCGGATTATTTACTTTATACAAAGGTATATACGCATTTATCATTTCACACATATCTCTGAAGAACTCAGTTTATTGGAAAGTGAATCTGACGATGATGATTCAGAAAGTTTATCCTTTTGCGATAGTAAATGTATATGTTGCTTATGTTTTTTTGTGTTACAATGTCTCTGGATAAACCTTCGTTCATGTACCTGTATTTCTGTTGTACATAATATACATGTAATTGTCTCCTTATTATCTCGAAAATACGCACTGCCATACTCTTCAATCAGTTGCTTAATTTTCGAGCTTTTTGTTTTCGGCATTTCGGTTACACGTTTTTAAGAGCAAATGTCTTCTACAACGAATGTCAACTGCCACAGTGTGTTTATGTCTGTACGCTGTTGATTCGTACTCACCGCACCTGCGCGCTGAGCCGCGTGGACGTCATGTGACGTCACATCGCATGTATACTTCGGTTGCAGTTAAGCTGTGCTCACTACAGAGCGCTACTATGCCAACCAAGGTACTTTCGTACTTCCCTGGTTATTACATAACTATCCCAGCCTTAGTTAACATCTTTCACTAAAGAAACGAAGGGTGGTTTACATAATCTCACTTTCCAAGCTCTCAAAATCAGAAATAATATAAGTTTCATACTTTTTTCTTTCCTTCTATCTGCTAAGCGCTCCTTTGAATCCGAGCATGGTTCCATTCTATCTTTACTGTAGCAGTTCGTCTGGAGGAAAAGGGAATACAGTAGCACATGGCAGCTCAGGATGATGCCATAAATAGACCTACTGTCTATAATCTGTCTCAAAGGAGAACGATCCTGTTGTAAACATAGAGGTGGAGAGACGAGAGATACTGCAACTGAACGCTGTTTAGCAGCTGATTCGTGGTTCCCGGGGGGAACTGCCCCCATAAACATTCATGAATTTCCCTCCACCAATCAGCGACCAAAGAGAGCTCCGTTACAGTATCTCTGTCTCTCTCTCTGTCTCCCCAATCCTATGTTTACAAGGGGATCGTTCTTGTTTGAGACATATACATCGCGCAACGTTAGCATTTCAGAATTACTAGTACAAGGGCGTATGTTTTATAAAAGGAGCTAAGCCTTGCTCATATGACGAATGTAATCTTTCAGATAGCACTATAGATGTTGATAGGAGATTCCTTACAGTCACATTCTCGTGAGAGGAACTTTTAGTAACGCTAGGCGAACCGCCCCCCCCCCCCCCCCCCTTCCCTTAACCTCACCTCCATCCGAATGTGCCCGCCGTTCAACTACCAAGGTGAGAACACGCAATATGCCGTTGCCCTTTCGCTTGGAAATTGAACTTTGCACGACATTTCAACATCAAAATGCTATTAAATTCACTCGAATCAACATAAACTCGCATTCCAGCATTGTACACAGAATGTTTACGCCGGTTAGTGATATAATACCTATATTGTTTATGCTTGATTTCACTTTGGACAAAGGTTTAAAATCTTATCAAAACACATCGTATGTTGTGCACGTTTGTGTAGAAGCTAATGACCATTTTGGTACATATCAGTATTGGCATTGGGTTTGATATGTTGTAGAAGGTCTTGGTTTAAAACACGGTAAACCATCTACACTGACCACCAGAGGGCGCGAATCTCGGCGCGCGGGTTACCGAAGGGAATCGCCCAGTTACCCGTCTGGCTGAGCGCGAAGAAGTTACCGTGTTAAAATGTCAACATACAGGTATTCTGTCTCACAAAAGGTGTTCATGTTCGATTCCTATGTGAAAACACGGTCAATCCTGGATGCTGACTTCGGCGTTTCACCCGCTGTTCCAATAAATTCCACAAATTTTCGATTGGGTTCAAGTCGGGTGAGTTTGCAGGCCATGTCGAGATGTGATAAGGTACGTGTGTGTTCCTCAAACCACAAATCAGTCCAACACTCTCCTAGCCCGATGAACTCTGCAGTTGTCATCTTGAAATATAAGGGAGGCAACAGCACAACCATCATGGAGATTGCGACTAAATGGCTACACTTGCTCATCCAGAATGTTCAATAAACATGCTGGTTCATCCTGTTGGTCACCTCCTGGAGCGGGCCCAATCCATAGTAAGAAAAACACCCCCAAAACATCACTGATCCCCCTCCGGCTTGAACCTGAGCCTGTACACAATCTGGATGAAATGCTTCATGGGGCCGGCGGTGCATCCGATGACATGCGTCATTCGAATACAGGCTAAAACATGATTGATCGGACAACATGACATTCCGCCAGTCAGCTCCTGTCCACGTTTGGTGATTTTTAGCCCATGAAGTCGCGCAGCTTTGTGTCTATGAGCAAGGGCCTCCTTCGAAATGTCCGATTCCAAATGTCCATGGAATGCAGTTCCCGTCGCAATGTCTTTCACTAACAGGTCGGGATAGACCTGCATTCACGGACTGGAGCAATTCTTGTCGGGTTTGGGAGCGATGTGCATTTACTAGCCCCGAAACTCGTCTCCGGTCCTTCTCAGTCATGATCCTTTTTCGACAATTCCTACGTCGTCTTTCGTGGTCACGTGTATTACTTCACTGCTTGTAGCCCCGTTAGACAGTCCGCTTCAATACACCAACAAATTCGGACACTTTACCTACCATATGGCCATGGGCGGGGCCAAACACGATTGCTCCTTTTTGCCACTCTGTCACGTCCTTACATTTCCCCATGTTGCACTACACCAAATGCTTGACACACATCGTCTAACAGCTTGCTACGACCCTCTGATCATGTGGCGACAGTGACTCGACCACAGCACCCTCTGTCGAGTCATAAACATCCATCGCTGATTTCTAGAGAGAGTGACTAATTTTTGGTTTGGTGAGCTAAAGATTTTATTTAACTAATAAGAACACATGGCGGTTCCAGCTTCGTTTCCAAGAACAGACACTATTATCAATCTTCCTCTTCATCTGTATCACCATCATCGTCGTCCTGTATTTTGTGCTCCTAATTATATTCCTGAACTTTACATTTGTTTTTATCGCCCATCTTTTGTGCCTTAAAACTAAACAGTTTCTTCAATAATTTTAATGTAATCAGAACTAGACTGCTACATGTTTTTCCGAGTGGTTAGACCATTCGCTTCCCATCAAAGCGTCCTGGGTTCGATCCCAGGCAACCGCATGTGGTATTCGTGGTGGACGAAGTGGCGCTGGGGCGGGTTTCCTCCGGATTCTCCGGTTTCCCCCGCCATCTCATTCCACCAGTGCTCCATCTTCATTCCATGTATCATCAGTGTCACCGCCTGCGGTGTCGTGGTAGTAAATGCGGACGTTAAATACTACAAACAACGCGCAAGTGTGTGTGTGTGTGTGTGTGTGTGTGTGTGTGTGTGTGTGTGTGTATGTGTGTGTGTGTGTGTGTGTGTGTGTGTGTGTAGAACTCCTCAACCTACCGGGACCCCACCATGGGCTACCACCGCAAATGATGAGGCGAAGTTGTTGGTCAGAGAACGGACCTAGTGAAGCCCAGAGATACACAGAAGGTCCTAACCGTTACAGATATTGACACCTGCCGCACAACCGTAGTGTTTCCCCCAGCCAGAGAGAGGCCGACCAGCGACTCTAGTGGCCCAGGTGGCCACTGACGGGAGGGGCCAGAGAAGTGTTCCCAGAGCACAAGCATCTCTGCCATCTGTCCGCATCCGTCGGAACGTACCGCGCTACTCATCAAACCTGAAAGATGACACCGGAGGGAAATGAGAAATTAAGAGGGTGAAGTAGAGAATCCATCCCAACATTCGCCTGGTTACAAAGCGAAATCACTGAAAATCCCAGGTCAGAGTGTTCGGTCCACGGGGATCGAACCCGGTACCTCCCAAATGCGAATCGTACACGTGGCCATGGCGCCACTTCGCTCGGTTTCCACAGCCGTTCTCTATTGTTTTTGTCTAAAACGTGTGAAGGTAAATCCTGTTTTTTCCCGTTCTCTTTCCATTTATATGCAATTTTATCTCCACTAATGACAATGTGTTACATGAGTTGGCACGATGGATCTATCAGGCCCAACATGATGCATATGCCGACATCTGCCAATATTCCGTGTATAATCTGTCTCAAACTAGAATGATCCTGTTGTAAACATACTGGACGTGAGGAGACAGTTTGAGACAGGCTATAGTGATCAAGCTGAAACTTTCATGAAGCAAAAGCAAACGTAGGATGTAACGTTCTGAGACTGTAAGTCCATAGCTTGCAAGGATTTTGAGGAAAGATTAAGTCATATATCTGACATACATATTCTGACATGAAGATTTCACACTTATTCAGAAGACTTACGTGGCACCTTTTATAGACCAAGGAAATTGGTTTTTCAGCATATATTTTAATAAAAAGTCGTTCTTCATTTCTCAAAAACTAAAAATAACTCGTTTTTTTCCCATATAAAGGGCAGTTTGGGTGGGGGGAGGGGTTGGGGGTTTCTTGAAAATCTTCATGTCGCCTTTTTGGAAGATTGAGCTTAGGTATCAGATTTGAGATTTATCCAAAATTCCTTTCTAAGTTGCGTTCATAATCCCGTTATTCGGTATTTCATCAAGGTAGCATGTTTAACAGGTGGAATCAGGACTGAAAATGTTAATGCCCTAGCCGGAATTTGAACCCCAGACCTTCCGTTTATCGAGCGGGTGCTTTAACCACTAAGCTACTATGGCCAACCTGCCAGTATGCCATTACATTTCATTAAACTCCATTAAACATGTAATACTTCATGGGCCCAAATGACACACACACTGTCGGGGGCTCTTAAACCTCCCTCACTCACTGGAAAAAGTAAGATTGGATAATAGCCATCGTACAAGCTTTTTTTTCTAAAATGCTACTCGGACGAAATTCAGGGACCCTCAAAACATGTATTTCTGTCAATTTTTTTGTAGATGTGGAGAAAATGAAACTTAGATTTGTCACCTTTTGGAAAAAAAAAAAACAAAAAAAAAAAAAACTAATATTTGCCCATCCTAATAGGCAATCTCGCGATCTTAGTTTGTGACTGCATTGATTGGTGACATTTATGAGTAAACATATGCTTAATTTTTTGACAAGCCGTTATTTTACAACAAAACTACATCCATAATTTAACGTAGCCTTATAGGACCATGTACTAGTTATCAAGTTTCAACCAACGCTGTAATGACCACTAATACGACAACAATCACATGGAGGTTAACGCAACAATACAGTAAGGGATTTGTTCTAGCAGTCTATATTTAACACTAGCATACAGGCTGCTGCCTATAAGAACCGCCGGGGCCAAATTGGCTTCATGTGTTATTTTTTTCTTTGCTTTTGTATGTATGATCCGTATGGAGCGAACCTTCATACAGGAAACAAAAGGCTGCGGAGTTTGGACTACAGGAAGTGGGAGAGGTCATTGTCACAAGATCAAAAGACAGGAGGTTGTAGATAACGTTGCTGCACAACTTACATTCAATGCTGTCACCATTTGCAGTAAAATATTCACTCTCAAATTCTTATACAAGTTCAGCGTGAATATTCCAATTTTCGTACTGGAGGCATTTTACTCTGTGTGTAGAACTAGTGAACACTCTCAAGAAACACTATACAACGTAGACAGTAAGCCTAGCTGTTTTGCTGTCACTGAACGCGCGCAATGACGTCACGCTCTGTCCATTTGGCAGGTAACTTACGATCACCTCACTTCGCGATAGCTGTATAAATGTTTAAGCCCTAATGATTAGATTTTGACAGGTAATGCAAAGTAAGTTAGGTAAATGTATCTTTATTTGTTTTTATTCGCACATCTTTATGGTTGATGTGATTTCATACGCAGTATTGCAAAGAAGTAGCCTGAAAATAGAGAGAAATGTTAAGAGGGCCCAAATTGATCATGTAGTGCTTGTAGATAGTCACCATATTGCACAACGTATTATAAACATTCCTAACACTCATAAAAACCTGCTTAATATTTCATGAAAGGTCACTACGTATTAAATCATTCTTGGCTTACGGTTTGGTCAGGCCACAAATGAAAAGATAGTAAAGAGGGTGATTAGTAAATAGAGTCCTTATGGTCTTAACATACGGTACACCATCTAAACTGGCCACCAGACGGCGTGAAGCTCGGCGCGCGGGTTACCGAGCGGAATCTCCCAGTGCCCGTCTGGCTGAGCGCGAGAAAGTTGCCGTGTGCTTTTAAAGCGTTAAAATGTCAAAGTGTAGGTATTCTCTCTCACAAAAAGTGTTTATGTTCGATTCGTACGTGAAAACCAACTCAGCTCGTGAGGCTGTTAAGCTGTATCAACTTAAGTTCCCTGGTGAAAATATTCCTAGTCGTAAGTTGGTTCACGCACTCGTAAACAAATTTCGCGAGACCGGAAATATCCACGACAGAAAGCGTAGTCGCCGTCGGACAGTTCTCACAGAGGAAGCACTAGACGAAATCGGATATCAGTTTGAAACGTATCCGAGAACATCGCTTACTTGGTTCGCCAAACAAAAAGGAATCTCCTACAGTTCTATGCAAAACGCCAAGCACTTACTGGGGCTAAAGGCATGCGAAGTTGCTGTGGAACGGGAAATCAGTCCAAGCTTCAGGGCATCTAGAACCAAGTTCTGTGAATGGCTCATAACTAAGGTTAATTCTGAAAACATTAATCGTAACTTTATATTCTTTTCTGATGAAGCTTGGTTCCACTTTCAGGACTCCAAATTAGGAATTTGGTGCGCCATTAGTGGTCAGAAAATAGTGGGTCCCTTTTTCTTCCAAGACACTCTTAATCCTGACTCATATGTCACTAAAATCTTACAACCATTTCTTGGTGAACTAACGGAGACAGAGCGTAAGTTCGGTTATTTCCAACAAGACTGCACCAGAGCACACTCTACTGATGTTTGCCTGCAATCTATTCGTGAAGTGTTCGGTGACAGAATCATCGGCAAGGATCTGTGGCCTCGCAAATCGCCCGATTTGACCCCGTGTGCCTATTTTCTATGGGAACACTTAAAACGAAAAGTATACAGTACAGAACCACAAACGCTGGAAGAACATAAAGATACTATCTGTGAAATTATTGCATCTATATCCACAAAACAGCTGGTCCAAGTCATGGATAATCTATTAAAGAGGTGTCAAAAATGTCTGGACACTGATGGCATGCAGTTTCAACATCTGCTTAGTTAATTTTAGTGAGTACTTTTCTGGTGTAATATCGTACATCAATTGTTTATTCCTAATTGGCAAGTATAATTGGCTTTTGTAGTTGCCTGTATTTAAATGAAAGTAACATGAAAAGAAATGGTTACACCTTTGCAGCCACTTTTGCTTCCTAATGATTAGGAAAGATCAAATATATTTTAAATATTTTATGCTTTAATTCCTATATTGTAAATAGTAACATAATGGTATAAATTGTACCTATATTGTAGTGCCGAATACCTGATCTTTTCTTTCTTTTTCTCCAATGGTTAAATAACTAAGAAAAATAACCTCATTCCGCACAAAGGTCTAATACACAGATTGGTCTAGAAATGCATGTTATGGTAACAGAACCTCAAAAACAAAACGTCAGATAAATATAAAAGTTTACATGATCGTGCAGTCAGTGAACTGGCTCTCAGCCGGCGGTACCGGGTTCGATTCCCCACCGGGGAATATTTCTTTAATTAGGGTTATTACCCTCAATAGAGGCTGTAAGTGAATGTCGGTGTGAAAATATGTTAAGAACGAAGAACTACAGGAATCTAAGCTAAAAGTTTAAGGAATAAAAGCTCCACCAAATGTTTCAGTCAAAGCCTCCGATATGTCCTTAGTATAGGGTCCTATTACATATGGCAAACCGTTCCTCGGACTCTCCGCTGCACGACAGAGCTGAGAGTTGCCCAGAAAGATCTCTGGGGGCCCAGGAAAGCCTTCCGTGGTTTGTGAACACTCCCGTTATGTGTTTCATGTTTCTCGTTCTGGTTATCGTTACTGTTGTCTGTGGTTGTCAACCAGACTTAATACGCATTACAGGGGATAGCACGCGGTTACGGGCTCTACGATAGGTAACATGGAGTTTTAGAACGGAAAATCCCCCAGTGTAATAAGCAGGGCGCGGGGCACGCATACACGCAATCCGTGGCCCGACAATATAAAGAACGCACTGTATTAAGAGCCCGAATTTTGACCTCACTTGGCGTTTGCTACTGTACGTGGTAGAAGTTTCTCCAGTGTGTTTCGGATTCGTTCTACCTTGCCTCAAGTCCATCCAGGCAAAATATTGGCGAATGAATAATATTCGTATCCATTCAACTTAATACATTCTAACATCATCACCTATACTAGGTACATAGTACGTACAAGGGGGATACACGAAATTAAACCGGTGATCAAATGTTTAAAAGTGGGTCCCTAAATGCTAGCTTTGAAATAGGTACATTTTGCACGATATCACAAGGAAACAAAACACTCGTTTAGAACTTCAAACATCTAGTATATTAAGAACTGAAAAAGGAAGCTGACAGTAACGAAGTGATTAATGTCATAACATATTATTTAGCCTAAATTGCGTGTTTTGAGGGCAAGCATTATGTGACACTGGTGATCAAGGTCGCTAAGGCAGGAAGTAAGCAGGAAGTATGTGGTTTAAATCCCGCCAGAGCCATCCTTTTGGACTGAGATGTTTGAGTTTTTTCTCCCCTACTTTACAGCTTTCCTCAATCCTCTTATCTGGATACTGTTTGGGGAGCATTCTAATTGTCACTTAATGTGCTAAAAGTGCCCAGCAGTGGTGTAGTTTGCAATAAGGACGGACACTATTAAAAAGAAATAATAAGAGATTATCATTTTTACTTTCTCTAGTGTTAAGTATTGTATTCCACCCAAAAATTCGATGTCGAGATTTCACCGGAAATATATGTTTTGAGGCCCCCTGAATCCAAAAAAAAAAAAAAAAAAAAAAAAAAAGCATTTTTAGAAAAAGGTCCGTGTGTGTGTCTGCCCGTCAGTCTGTGGACAACATAACTCAAAAACCAAAATCGGTTAAAAACCAAAGTTGGTATTTAAGTTTAGTGTCTTTCAACGACACGAAGATTTTGAGGAAAATTGTTCCATCCTAAACCACTCTTTACATTGGAAATTTTTCGTAAATTTTGATTTTCCTGAAAATGGCTCTAACGATATTGATCAAAATGCCATATGTTTAAGATATTTTTATGACAAATGAAATGCATTTTTGAATTTTCTGGCTATAGTCTATGTAGACTTGTTTACTCTGGATGACTTTTGAATAACTCGTAAACCGTAAGAGATAGACAAAATCTTACTATACAAAAAAATGTAGATCTTGCTAAAACACTCAATTTGTCTGAATAAATTTGTTTGTAGAGTAAACGATTTCGGAGATATTCCTTGTTATTTGTGTGATTTTGGGAAAACGAAACGTTGGCGAAATGGAATATCGTTGTTCATTTTTATATGTTAAGCGTACAAAGAGAGCGGAATCTCAAAGCTTTAAACGATTTAACTATCGCTTAAAGCCATATATTCCCATATTCCCCTTGTACCTGAAAGGAAATAAGCAATAAGATAATTTCTGTAAATGTTTATCTCGTAACACGAAGAAGATATAGGAATAAGAGTTTATAGGAATTGTTAGCACAAGAGTAAAGAAAGTCATGTGAGTGCAACACATCAGATTTTTCGTCTAGTAATTAATTTTATCTCTTATGGTTTACCAGTTACAAAATTCATTCGCATGAAGATTTCACAGTCTCTTGAGATAACTCACCAGGCAATTTTATGGACCAAGGACATATCTTCAACATATGACATTTATTAAAAAACTATAGTCATTTTTGGGAAAACATAAATAGCGCATTGTCCACGGAAAGGGTGGACTTGGAGCAGTGGGTTTCTTGAAAATTTTCGTGTGTTTAAGGAAGATACAGAACTTAGATACCAAATTTCAGATTTATCCAAAATTTCTTGTGAGTTCTAGTCGTGATCCCGTTATTACTGCTTTTGTGTGCTAATTTTTAGATGTACTTTATCGTACATCTCGTTATGATTGAAATTTAATTAAATCTAAGATTTATATTCCTAGAAATATGTTTCATTGAATTCATATGAGAATTTAATTCACCCTGTTGATCTGAGTGGCTCAGTTGGCTAGGTGTTGTGTCCGGTTCATAGGTTTTTATGTGCTCCCCGACAGGCATCTGAGCCAAGGCACAGGCTTGTAAATCCTAGGAGGTGTAAGTTCACATAAGGGGAAGGTAATCAGATAAGAAGATAACATTTACCTACAACATTAAAGTACACCACAGGGATATTTTTACAAGAATTGATATTGCTGATCATATTTTAAACTTCGAAACCTCAGTCTGTGAGTACATTTATTATTGACGTTTATAGTTATAGGTAAATATATACTTAATTTTTTGATAAGCCGTTATTTTATAACAAGACTGTATCCATAATTTTACATTATTGGATCGTGCACCAGTTGTCAAGTGTTACCACAGCTGAAATAATAATGCTAATGCGACTGTCAATCACATAGGGGTTAACACAACAGTAAAGGAAGGGATTTGTTCTAGCATTCTAGGTTTTACACACTCCAGACCAAATAAGTTGACCACCAGAGGGCGCGAAGCCTGACGGGCGGGTTACCGAGAGGAATCGCCCAGTACCCGTCTGGCTGAGCGCGAGGAAGTTGCCGTGTGCTCTTAGGGCGTTAAAATGACAACGTACAGGTATTCTCTCTCACAGAAAGTGTTTATGTTCGATTCGTACGTGAAAACCAACTCTGCTCGTGAGGTTGTAAAACTGTATCGGCTAAAGTTCCCTGGTGAAAACATTCCTAGTCGCCGCTTGATTCATAGACTCGTAGACAAATTCCGCGAGACCGGTACTGTACACGACAGAAAGCGTAATCGCCGTCGGACAGTTCTCACAGAAGAAATACTGGACGAAATTGGATCTCAGTTTGAAAAGCACCCAAAAACATCACTTACGCTTCTCGCTAAACAAAAAGGAATCTCTTATGGTTCAATGCAGAGAGCCACACAGTTATTAGGACTAAAAGCATGCGAGGTTTCTGTGGAACGGGAAATCAGACCAGGCTTTCGTGAGGCTAGATCCAAGTTTTGTAAATGGGTGATAACTAAGGTTAATGCTGAAAACATTGACCATAACCTTATATTCTTCTCTGGTGAAGCTTGGTTCCACTTTCAGGACTCCAAATTAGGAATTTGGTGCGCCATTAGTGGTCAGAAAATAGTGGGCCCCTTTTTCTTCCAAGACACTCTTAATCCTGGTACGTATATCACTAAAATCTTACAACCATTTCTTGGTGAACTAACGGAGACAGAGCGTAAGTTCGGTTATTTCCAACAAGACTGCACCACAGCACACTCCGCTGATGTTTGCCTGCAATCAATTCGTGAAGTGTTCGGTGACAGAATCATCGGCAAGGATCTGTGGCCTCGTAAATCGCCCGATTTGACCCCGTGTGCCTATTTCCTATGGGAATATTTAAAACGAAAAGTGTACGGTATAGAACTACATACGCTGGAAGAACTTAAATCTAACATCTGTGAAAGCATTGCATCTATATCCAGAAAACAACTAGCTCAAATCATGGATAATTTATTAAACAGATGTCAAAAATGTCTGGACAACGATGGCATGCAATTTCAACATCTTCTTGGTTGACTTTAGTGAGTACTTATCTTCATCAAGGTTGTATATCAATTGTTTACTTCTACTTTCATTACGAATCTTTAAGATATGTTATTGTAATTTGCTTTTATACTTGCTGTTGTTTAACAAAAGTAATTGTAATGAGATATCCGGTTGTACAACTACACAACTCAATTAAGAGCATGGCAGGATTTAATTTCGATAACAAGAAAATATTTTGCATACTTTAAACTGATTTGTGTATCTCTCAAACTTGACTGCCAGTTAATAAAGAATATGCACATCAGAATTAACGTTCATAACTTACACTTACTTTTGACATTATTGTTTATGTTATCTTTTTCATGCATTTGTATGTTAGAGTTATATGGCTGTTAACGTTATTTATACAGCTGTTACTATTTATATTTTATGTGATACTTCTCTTGCAATAAATGAATCAGAAATCTAATACACTAAGTACACATCCTGGGCTGAATGCAGAACCTAAATCAGGTAGCCTCAAGTCAATGCACTGTGACGTCATACTCTTTACTCGATGCCCGGACATCTGGAAGCGGGCAGAATGGAACACAACAGCTGAGATTTGCAGTATCAGAGGCTTCCAAGTGCATATAAGATAAAAAAAAAAAAAACTCTTTTCCTCTTATTACCTTTGCGGTATTTGGAGTAATTGTCATTGTTTGCACTGCCAAATCCTATACTATAATTCTTTTCAGATACTTCTGTAACGAGGTTTACAGGTTTCATTAATGAAAAATCTGATGTGTTGCAATCACATGACTTTCTCTACTCTTGTACTAACCATTCTAACAAACTCTTATTCCTAAATCTCCATGTTAGTTAACATAAACATTCGTACAAATTATCTTGCTTGTTTCCTTGTAGGTGCTAGGGAGATATTAGAATACAGCAGGCTTTGTGCGACAGTCAAATCTTTTTGACCTTTGAGATTCCGTTCTCTTTGCACGATGAAGATATAAAAAAATGAACAACGTTGTTGCATTTCGCTAAAGTTCTAAGTTTTCCGAAACTCACACACATAACAAGGAATATCTCCGAAATGGTTCACCCTACAAGAAAATTTATTGAGACATAAATTGTGTATTTTAGCATAGCAAGATTTTGTCTATCTCTAACGGTTTACCAGTTATGCAAAATTCGTCCAGAGTAAATACGACTACATGGGCTATAGCCAGAAAATTCAAGATATATATATTTTATTTGTCATAAACATATCTGAAACATATGACATTTTAATCAAAATCGTTTGAGCCATTTTCAAGAAAATCATAATATTCGAAAAATTTTCTATGTAAAGGGTAGTTTAGGGTGGGGCTAATTTCTTCAAAATCTTCGTGTCGCATCCATGACTGACAATAAACTTAAATACCAACTTTGGTTTTTAACCGACTTTTCGTTTTTGAGTTATGCTGTCCACAGACTGACACACAGACACACACACACGGACCTTTTTCTAAAAATGCTTTTGTTAGATTCAGGGGGCTTCAAAACATATATTTCCGGTGAAGTCTCCTCATCGAATTTTTGGGCGGAACACAATAGTTCCCCTACTTACCAGTAGAGAAAGTAAGAAAGTACTGACAAAAGTAAATAGACCCAAACATATTAGTAAAAGCTTTTGCATGTATGATGTATAGCGTGCGAATCTTCATACAAGAAACAAAAGGTTGTGTACTTTGGACTATAGGAAGTAGGAGGGGTC
The DNA here is from genome assembly GCA_030765045.1 of Tenodera sinensis. NCBI lineage: Eukaryota > Metazoa > Arthropoda > Insecta > Mantodea > Mantidae > Tenodera > Tenodera sinensis. Next base: position 38,302,995 of record CM060961.1, on the reverse strand, counting down.
ATTATCACAAGATCACAACACAGAGGAGGCCAGACACAGTCGACTCAACAATGCTGTAGATAACGCTGCTGCGTAACTTACACTGAATGCTGTCACAATTTGCAGTAAAATATTCACTCTCAAATTCTGGTACAAGTTCAGCAACACGCGAATACTTCAATTTTCGTACTGGAGGCATTTTAGCCTGTGTATGGAACTAGTTAACTCATTCGAGAAACACTATGCACTGTAGACAGTAAGCCTAGTTGTTTTTCTGTCACCGTACGCGCGAAATGACGTACGTTATGCTCTATCCATGTGGCAGTTAACTTACGACCGCCTCATTTCGCGATAGCAGTATAAATGTTCGAGCCCTAATGTTCAGATTTTGACAGATAATGCAAAGTAAGTTACGTACATGTATATTTATTGGTTTTTATTCGCACATCTTCATGATTGGTGTGATTTCATACACAATATTGCAAAGAAATAGCCTGAAAATAGAAAGAAATGCTAAGAGGGACCAAATTGACCCTATAGTGCTTGTAGATAGTCACCATATTTCACAACCTATTATAAACATTCCTAACACTCATAAAAACCTGCTTAATATGTCATATAATTCATGAAAAGTCATTACATATTAAGTCATACTGGCTTACGGTTTGGTCAGGCCACAAGTGACAAGATAGTAAAGAGGGTGATTAGTAAATAGGGTCCTTATAGTCTTAACATACGGTACACCATCTAAACTGGCCACCAGACGGCGTGAAGCTCGGCGCGCGGGTTACCGAGCGGAATCTCCCAGTGCCCGTCTGGCTGATGCGCGAGGAAGTTGCCGTGTGCTTTTAAAGTGTTAAAATGCCCAAGTGCAAGTATTCTCTCTCACAAAAAGTGTTTATGTTCGATTCGTATGTGAAAACCGACTCAGCTCGTGGGGCTGTAAAGCTGTACAAACTGAAGTTTCCTGGTGAAAATATTCCTAGTCTTAAGATGGTTCACACACTCGTAAACAGATTTCGCGAGACCGGTAATATCCACGACAGGAAGCCTAGTCGCCGTCGGACAGTTCTCACAGAAGAAGCACTCGACGAAATAAGATGTCTGCTTGAAAAGCACCCGAAAATATCACTTAAGCTTCTCGCCAAACAAAAAGGAATCTCTTATAGTTCAATGAAAACAGCCACACAATTATTAGGACTAAAAGCATGCGAAGTTTCTGTGGAACGGGAAATCAGTCCAAGCTTCAGGGCAGCTAGAACCATGTTTTGTAAATGGATGATAACTAAGGTTAATTCTGAAAACATTGACCGTAACCTTATATTCTTCTCTGGTGAAGCTTGGTTCCACTTTCAGGACTCCAAATTAGGAATTTGGTGCGCCATTAGTGGTCAGAAAATAGTGGGTCCCTTTTTCTTCCAAGACACTCTTAATCCTGACATATATGTCACTAAAATCTTACAACCATTTCTTGGTGAACTAACGGAGACAGAGCGTAAGTTCGGTTATTTCCAACAAGACTGCACCACAGCACACTCCACTGATGTTTGCCTGCAATCAATTCGCGAAGTGTTCGGTGACAGAATCATAGGCAAGGATCTGTGGCCTCGTAAATCGCCCGATTTGACCCCGTGTGCCTATTTCCTATGGGAACATTTAAAACGAAAAGTGTACGATATAGAACTACATACGCTGGAAGAACTTAAATCTAACATCTGTGAAAGCATTGCATCTATATCCAGAAAACAACTGGCTCAAGTCATGGATAATTTATTAAACAGATGTCAAAAATGTCTGGACAACGATGGCATGCAATTTCAACATCTTCTTGGTTGAGTTTAGTGAGTACTTATCTTCATCAAGGTTGTACATCAATTGTTTACTTCTACTTTCATTATGAATCTTTAAGATATGTTATTGTAATTTGCTTTTATACTTGCTGTTGTTTAACAAAAGTAATTGTAATGAGATATCCGGTTGTACAACTGCACAACTCAATTAAGAGCATAGCAGGATTTAATTTCGACAACAAGAAAATATTTTGCATACTTTAAACAGATTTGTGTATCAATTAAATATTAATAGCACTCCACTTCTCTTAAACTTGACTGCCAGTTAATAAAGAATATGTACATCAGAACTAACTTTCATAACTAACACTTACTTTTGACATTATTGTTTGTTATCTTTTTCATGCATTTGTATGCTAGAGTTATATGGCTGTTAACGTTATTTATACAGCTGTTATGTACTATTTATATTTTATGTGATACTTCTCTTGCAATAAATGAATCAGAAATCTAGTACACTAAGTACACATCCTGGGTTCAAGGCAGAACCTAAATCAGGCAGCCTCAAGTCAATGCACTGTGACGTCATACTCTTTACTCGATGCCCGGACATCTGGAAGCGGGCAGAATGAAATTCTGCATACATTTCATCTGCCGTGACATTTCCATATCTAGCACCCGTACTATTTTTTTCGGGGCTTTTTTTTCTCAAAACATGGATTTAATAAAAATATTTGTACTACATATCCATATGGCTTAGATGATACTTTCGGAAGGTTCCAGCTTCAACCCTCGAGGGAACCGAAAATCAATTGTATAGTTTTCCCTGACTATGCTAATGCTTCAGTTCATTTCCCCCTTTGCAGGGTTTGTCGCAGTGGTAGACGTATAGCATTTGCGATGGATATGGTTTGGCATGCTGGCATGGAACCTTCTGCCCGACTTTGTCTGCAGATATGGAGGGGCATCAAAGGGACGATACGTCGGAATGCACAATGTTAGGGACCCTCTTGCAATGTACCTGTCACCATCACCCCATTCCCCCACCCCCTTCCTTGCGGAGTTGGAAGACCTAGACTTGAATGCAGAGTTCTGAAATCCTCCTCCGTCATTATCCTATAACCTAACATACAGTGATTCCAGAATACATTCTCTCCATTTTAATTGACGGAAAGAAAATTATGATACTTAATATGCAGAAAGAACAACCAGTGCAAGGTTTAGCAGTTCTGGCGTTTTTCCACATTTTTCATTTTATTAGTTTTATACCTTCTTTTTTAATTTCGACATTTTTTAACTTCATTTTTCACCTGGAAGGTTTAAAATGTATTTAGTATGTTTATTTAGAATATAATATCTAAGTGCCACAGTTGTAATTCAAAGTGATTGATAAATAAATGTGTGAAGTGACAGAACAGTAAAGTCAATCATAATTCTCGAATCTGATACTGTCCCAAAAGTTTAGGTGTAATAACGAAACGTTTGCCGCATTAAATGTACACAAATAGAATACTTTTGTAAACACTAGAAGCTTAAAGTATCGGCGCTGTTAAAAAATTGTAAAATTTCAAATAAAATATTGCAAAATGTCGAAACACGTAAACTGTAATATCGTTTATTGTTGCTACATATTACAAAAGAATATCTGCTGGAATGTTTTTGAAATAGTTTCTGGAGTCAGTGTCCCTTTGCACAGTGTTGCCAGGTTGAGGGATTTTTCCCTCGGTGTAGGTATTTTTAACTCGAAAGGGAATGAGGGAATCCTTTGGAAATTAAGGGATTTTTCAAGTAAAATGCTGAAATTCAAGAATTCAGATTCATTCACTCATGCACTTCTGCTTTTAACTAAGAATTTTTCCTCATTAGACGTTTCAACATTAAATGAAAGTATTACTTCGTTAACAGTTTCTGCAGTATGTGTACCATTGACTCAACAATCGCGGAAAAGGAAATGCTAACATTTCTTAGAATGCCACACCTGCAAATTATCGCAAAGCAACAATGAGTCGTTTGTTGTTTTGACTGTTGAGTAAGTAAGCTATGCGTGTATGGTGTGTTCCATTTCATTTCGGACAGCAGGGCACCTTGGTTATTTTTGGCGGGATTTGGCAAATAAAGTACTATGGCAATGACCATAACATACTTTAGGAGCTAAACAAAGGAAACAAACAGTTTTGGTGCAAATGGTTACTTAGAGAAGCACAATTCCTGCATGGCACTACTTGCCGATTGGTCCAAATTAGTCATTTTAAGTTAAGTCAAGTTAACTTGACTCTAAATTAGCTCAATTTAATATGTGTTAGAATTTCCCGTTACGTCCCGTCACGTTAAGTACGGCGTAATCCCGACAATTACAGTCTATATGAGAGCAAGTCAACAGAGGTTAGGTTTTATGAGCAGAAAGGGAATTATTTTGCTTTTGAGGGCCTATAGAGGGATTCTCTCCATCAGAAGCCTGGCAACACTGCCTTTGCAGCGCGCCTATTTTGTTCCCCTACCGCTCGTGATGCGCAAGTGGTTCTGCCAAGCCAGCAGTCAGTCGCGCAGTTGTGTTGCGTCTCTCCTCCATAGCGATCCAAATGGAAGCTCTCCGGTTCAGCATCGAACAGCGGGTCTTTATTTACGACAGCTACATCATCACGGGCTCTGCAAGGCGGGTGCAAAAACGGTTTGCCGAGAAATATCCCGGCGTTAAAGTTCCCAGTCGTTCCACAACGCACGATCTCGTTCGAAAATGCAGAGAAACTGGGAGCGTGCTAGACAAGAAACGTAAGCAACGGCGTCGTGTCCTAACTGAGCAAACCCTTGATGATATTGCGTTTCATATGGAAAACTCTCCGCGGAAATCAACCCGTCAGCTCGCAGAAGAGTTGGGGATTTCGAAAGCATCCGCTCACATCGCCTTCAAGCTACTGAAACTTAAACCCACCGTGGCACGTCATTTTCGTCCTACCGATCCTCACAAAAGATATCACTTCTGTCAGTGGGTGCTGCATCAAGTGGCTCAAGGGGAAATCAACCCTCTCCTCGTTTTCTTCTGTGACGAGACTTGGTTTTACTTGAAAGGCAATGACACTTATCAACTCTGGAGTTGCGAAGACTCCAAAGTCGGCGTGTGGTGTGGTCTTCGAGGTGAGAGAATCATAGGACCAATATTTTTTTACGAACCAATGACACCAGAGCGCTATGTCCGCGACATCCTGACTCCTTTCTTTGAGGAGCTCACCGAGGAAGAACGACGTACTGCTGTCTTCCAACAGGACTCATCCGTCGTTCATATCAGTAATACGTCCCTAGCGGCTTTAGAAAGTGTGTTCGAAAACAGAATAATAAGCACAAATCTATGGCCCCCTCGTTCCCCGGATCTCACACCTTGCGATTTCCATTTATGGGGCAGCATCAAGGACAAAATTTATAAAACAAACCCCTATTCTCTGGAGGACCTGCAAGAATCCATACGTCATGAAATTCTCAGCGTCACGAGCGAGGAACTGAGGCTAGCAGTTGACAATTTCCTTCGTAGATGTCAAAAGTGCATAGAAGTAGCAGGTCAGCAGTTTCAACACCTTCTATGAAACCGGTGAGTTTTATCTTACTTCTGACTAATGGTACAGTAGACTTGTAAATTTCCGAGATGAGACCCGGGCTACCTTGGATATGGAAAATCTGGTATGATAGGGAGATGGTGTGCTAATTGCGCTTAAGTTACATGGAAAAAAACTAAAACTCTAGAATAATTAATTGCTTACTTCAATTTAATTTCTTAAATTGTGCATTGAATACTTTACACAATTTAGTTAAATGATAAAATGTGTAAACAGGCTTTCGCGGCCGGCGTCCTGACTTAGCTTCAGCTAAATGATAAAACATTACACTTTTGAAAAAGTCTTTCATATTTTCTTCTAAACTTCAGTCTCTTTTGGACGCCATGTAACGTTCCTTCCGCAGGGGTACTTTATCAAGCTGCCTACAACACTTCTTGCTGTTCAATCAATGTAGAGTGTGGCAGTTTCGATCGCTTTCAGTCTCTCAAAATTTGATCTTTCGGCGTGATATCCTTGGTGCAGAAGTCCTCGTTAGGGTTGATGACCAGAACAACAATAGCGTCGTCAGTCAGCTCCATCTGTGACCTTGGTTACACAACTCGAGGAGGTCATTTTCGATGATCGTTTCCATTGTTAGCTCATTAGCTCGTCTATAAGGCATAGCACCGCCCTGACACAAAACTTGTATACTTAATTTTAAACAAGTCCCTCAGTTAACAGTACCACAGGTATAACTTAGAGCTAGCAGTCTTTATCTAAATGTTTTTAAAATTTTGTCGCATGCAGTTGTAGTACCGTTATAAGCGTCTTTTAAATGGAACAACGTCGCATGAAATATTTTAATGCGCGAAGGAATAAGAAAAATCAAGACATGGAAGTAAATACGGTCTGTTAGGGCGTGTACTCATCGATGGGCATTCAATGTCACGTGTAGAAGCTAAAATCATAGCGGGGAGGTGAAGCTAAATGGTCCAAGTATTTGTAACAAAAACGCAGACCAACTTATGGCCGCGCCGTAGACGAGTGGTAAGACATTCGGTTCTCACCAAAGCGGCCCGGGTTCGATCCCAGGCTACCGCATGTGGGATTTGTGGCGGACGAAGCGGCAGTGGGGCGGGTTTCTTCCGGGTGCTCCGGTTTCCCCCGCCATTTCATTCCACCGGTGCTCCATCTTCATTCCATGTATCATAGGTGTCACCGCCTGCGGTCCCGTATGTAGTAAAAGCGGGTGTTAACAGCATTAACCCGGATCCTCGGTTAACTGTGAGTCTACTGTACCTCGCAAAGTGAAATATAAAATAAACACAGAAATTAGTTTTATTCATTTACTAGTTAGATTACGAATTGCAGGGATGCATTGGTAAGAAACGGTTTAAATAGGAGTGCTAGCTTTTACAAATCGTGAGTAGCCTTTAGTTTTTGATGTAAAGGTTCTCCCATGTTTTGTTCCAGACTGATAAAATAGTGTAATAGTGTACGGCATGTTTAACGTAATATGTAATTTTTTCCAAGCGCTATTGGTAACTTACAAATTTGTTTCCTGATTGGTCAAACGATGCAGTTTATAATTAAATGTTAGTGTTGGTAATATGCATAAACACCTGGTATTATACAGTGCATCCGTAAAGTCATGGTGCAGATTTGACTGATTACAGAAAAGCAACGAAACAGTATAGAAAAGTAAAACCTTCACCAGATGAAAGGAAAACTCTCCAAGTTTGCATTCCTGTTCAGAACAGTTCGATGTGGCTTTTTTGTTCGCCTTAGGGATGTTAATGTAGGCATGATCCCAGGGACCCACATGGTACTCGTGGTAGAAGAAGCGGCGTCTGGGCGGCTTTTCTCTGCTTCTCTGATTTCCCCCGCCACTCATTCCACCAATTGCGCCATTATCACCTACATTTCTATCATCCTTTTCCTATCATACCTGGTATTGGACTGACCACCCGCTTCCAAGTCCACAGGTTCCTGTGCTCCCCGACAGGCTGACCCTAGGGTGTATAAGTTATTCATACGAGGAGGGTAATCAGATAAAGAAGGAGATGTGCAAGCACTTATGACCGAAAAAAATGAGAAAATATGACCTAACATTTTTGGGTACATTTTCGAAATGTTCAAAAATCAAATGCTATTTAAAGTAACATTTTATTGAAAATCTACTTTAAAAATCTAGCACACTTAATGAATAAATAATATTAATTTTATTGTTGCACGTTGTATTTAATTACTCAATTCAGAGCTAACCCCTCAGCTCTGCACAGAATTAGGTAATTATCAGATTTTGAAGTGCGATCAGAAAGAAGAATTACAGTAGCAAGTTACATACATTTAAAGAGTATTGAGACTCAGCGTTGCTGGCCAGACTAGTGTAGCTGAACGGCTAAGTCGCGCATATCATCACGAAAAATTGAAACTCGATCAGCATGAAGGAAAAGATAGGAATATGATTTCCAAAATCGTTGATTGTATCAATTTTTATGAAGTTTTAAAGCTTGTTGTAAGAGATGACAATGATACTGGTGAGGTGTTAGATCTCCAGGCGAGTGTAGAAGATGGTGTAAGAAATACTTGATATCGAGGAAATCAACTCAAGAATACACAATGAAATCTTGGACTGCATGTTGGAAGTCTGCCGTGAAACTATAATACAAGAAATTGAGCGAGCAAGCTTTGTTGCAGTACTGGCAGAAATGGCCATTAATGCTTCCCAGCAGTCAGCTGGTGTTGATTTTTCGTTACGAGCATAAAGGTGTCCCATTTGAAAGATTTTGAGGACTTATCAAACCTAAGTAACTAGAAGCAGATGGAATTTCTGAACGTATCTTAAATGAAATAACCCTCTGTTTACACAGCATTCTCAGAAAGTAATTGCTCAAACCTTACGTGGGGATGGCGTGACGAGCAGTGCAACAAGGGAAATTGAAGCGAATACTAAAACTCAGTATTCCAATGCGCACTTCATACACCACTATGTTCCATCATAGAACGAGCTGCTTCACAAAACAGACCTGCAAGATTCTTCCGTCAAATATCGGAATTTGTGCAGCGTACTTCTGCATTGGTGGCTCGTACAAATCCCAAATGTTCTGTGACCACTGAAGATTTCAGATCAAGAACTATTAGCCTGCTTTCTGAGAACAAGGAGGGCTTCAAACACTGTTTACTGGAACTGAAAGGTGATACTTTTCAAGAAACTGCTATTTTAAGGCGTTATTTGGAGAATGACGAGTTTCTATTCTGGTTAACCGTTTTCAACAAAATGTGGATATTCTAGAAAAGCAGTTACAAGCAAGACCGACTGATTCTGTTGCGGTGTCACTGTTCTTAAGTGTGATCAACCAATTCACTCACGATGACTGCACTGAAAGTCTTCTAATAAGAAGAAAATAACGACAGAGAGGCAAAACATCACCAGAGAAGTGTGTGGCAGAATTACCGAAGAGGTTTAACATACCTTCAAGTCATTAAGGCATCTTAATGCGGCAAACTTGCGATATCAACTTCTGCGATTTCTCTCAGAAATTTCCAGAGAGTGATTTTGAAGCAGCTGTTCAGAATTATTTAATCCTGGGAAAGTGGAACCTACGCGTTTTGTACAAGATGAAGTATTTTAGAAATACTGAAGATGCCGTTCCACTGTTGCAGTATATGTTAACAAACAACTTACAGGAGACCCTCAGCGAAGTGACAAAGCTACTGAAGATTCTAGTTACAACACCTTCTTCTCTGAGAAACCATTGCCATGAAACAAACTTCATGTTCATCATTTTCACACACACAGAAAAACGTGCCAAGTTATATACTGGTTAAATAGGTATGCAGTTGCTAGTAAATTGGTTTAACGAAGTCAAAATTGGAGTGCACTTCAAACAGAGCACTTCACGAGTAAAATACAAATGATATAGAGTATATAGACTAATCATAATCCTTACATATAACGGACCATGTAACCAACTTTTTAAAATTTATTTTCGTCGCTGATGTGTGTATGGATACACAGGTGCAACTATTATTATTATTATTATCATCATCATCATCATCATCACTATAGTGTGTGTAATACATCTGCATTCAAAAAGAATGAAAGTTTGTTATTTCTGTGACCAAATTTCGTTACGAGAGCAGATAAAACGCCTATAGGAGTTTTCACGTTATGAAGGCACAATGGCTCTTATGGAGAATCAGCGCGGCGTTGCCATGTATGTTGCGCCGCAGCGATTACCGTGGTTTTGCTAGTTGATTCCTGAATTTCTGTTCAAATCTATCGCTGTCCACTTCATCATGATAATCAACAGAACCTTTTTACAAGAAAACAAGTTTTGCACCCTGTACAAATCGTACCATCCACATGCAATATTACAAATTGTGGTCCGCGAGCAGTAGGTGATTTAAGACCAGTGGATAACCCGGCAAAAAGCGCTTCCTATCCTTCCAAACTTTTGATACCCAACTTTCATCAAGGTACAGGATTTTCCTTACCTCTTTGCTGAATTGCTTTATTTTCCGTAAACAGGAATGTCGCCGCACTATAATATAATTTGTCTCAACCATAAACGATTTATTTCCTCTGTTTTCAAAATGAAATCCCATTTCCTCCCTAAGCTATAAAAGGTTGAATATTTGAAATTTGGCAGGTCCTCATCCTCATTGACTTTTTTCAACACGGTCAGAATTGTAGGGGGGAGTACTTTGAAATAGAAATTCAGGACATTTGTGCCATTTTTGCGTTCAAAATGATCATACTTTATCTTCTGCTGGTTTCGCATGTAAGCCGCGGTGTAGTGATGGGACCCTCTTTACATTCTTTTCTTAATATAAAAAATGTAGGCCTACTTACACCAGTCGCCTTATGAAGCTCACTAACAATAAACGAGTCACTGTATCCGGGGTTCTTTTTCTTTCAATAATCATACACTCTAAGAATTGTTTTCCGGTTGCGACTTTTAATAATTTCGCCTTTTTTTCTGCGATCTATTCCGCACTGATCACTTAACTGCAATGCACATAATTACCAGAGAGCTTGTAAAACTCACTCGCGCCTCAGATTCCCAAAACCTATTGAAAACCTGCGCTGAAGTACAATGCCTTATCGGCCCTTCAACTGTCATACCACATCTGGTTTTCATCATCCCCAAGACACGAGGACCGGCTTTCGTCCGGCGCGCCGCAAACATTTGCCTTTAAATGGTGATTCATGGATACTTCGGTACTGGAGACGTTCTATATGTGTATAAAAAATAATTTCGTTATTTTCTTGACAACTTTGTCGCTGAAAGTTTTTACGTGGACTTACAGAACGAGAATTAGCCAGCGACGACATTTTCCACTGTATAAACACTTTGTTTTAAACTTTATTTATTTAGAAAAATATGTTTAGACATATTGATATAATCTAAATACCAACGTGGCCTAGCGAATAATCCAGATTTTTTTCATTGCAATTATTTCGATATGAAACCATGTTTTGACGTTCGGAGCGAGAAAGATGTTAAAAAATCTGCTTTCGACAAAATTTTAGATTTTATTATTTTAAAAACTATATAATTATATAAAAGGTTTATCGTGCATGCCATAGTATTCTTCGACACATTTCACACCGAAATGCAAGTTCATACTTTATCTTAGTCGCATTTGAAAACACCCACATTTGGCAACAGCGCACGTGAAAATTCCTATAGTAATTCGGACATTAAGCATAACGCAACCATAGCGAAGCTGCGGGTTCTGTAATCTATGGAAATGTTGCACAGAGAAACAGGGATTTAGTGTGTGTGTGTGTCAATTGCCAGGATCACATCAGCGTCGCCGGTGTGCGGGAATTTTGTCCCGCAGGAGTTCTTTTACATGCCAGTAAATCTACTGACATGGAGCTGTCGTTTTTAAGCACACTTAAAAACCATCGGCCTGGGCCGGTGTGTGTGTGTGTGTCTGTGTGTGTGTGTGTGTGTGTGTGTAACTACTCACTTCATAGTTTCTGATAATTCTTACGCTATAGAGCAATGTTCTTTCCGGCGGACGTAGGCTATCAAAATATATTTCCGGGTTTGCATATTCATGCTGAATAGGTATTTATGTATGATGAATATTTGGCCCCCTTTGCATACTTGGCATATTTTAATGGCTTCAAGCCAAAGGTGTAACTGGATAAACTTAGAATGTTTAGCACTTGTGGGGGCCTCAAAAATTCTATTTCCAGTGAATCTTGATATCGAATTTTTGGATGGAATGCAATACCTTCTCTATCTGCTATGGTGGAGAAAATAATTTTTGTGAAAACATATTGTACCTAGTAGAAGCTATACAAAAATAATGTGAAAGTCTTGTAAATGTAACATAAGATTTTGGAAATGCTGTGGAGAAATATTGATGAGCAATTCCGCAAATATGTCGTACCAAGTGTTAAAATTTGAAATCAATGTTTCACTTTTTCACTGAGGAAAGATGATGCTAGATACTCCAAAGTATCTTATGAAGTGAAAAATAAATGTTTTTGACGTGAATATGGGTTCAAATTTCACTTCTTACCCATATATTTGCAAAACACTAAAATGAGCGTGAATAACAGTGATTTTCATATCAATATTTCAGGAGCTATGTACAACTGTTTTAATTTTTTTGTTCTGTACATCACATAATGACTCTTCGTCTTCGAAACGTGTATATTGCTAATAATTTTCGACATTTATAAAAACTCCTTAGAGCCTGTTTAATTATTACTGTGTGTCAATGTCAGTTAGTCACGGTAAATAAGGATAAAGTCTTCTGCAGGGAAAAGTAATAGACTGAAAAAAATATCCTTTTTGATTCTGCGTCATTATAATATAACAAATAAAAAAGTATCAGAAAGTTTTCCTTTACAGTCATTCGTTTTCCCACAAAACACGTGACTAACGGAGAGTTAGTGCTGGCGCCCTGTGGTTGTCATACGCGTACAGTTGCTTGTGAGACTTCGGTCAGGATAGACGTATCAGTCCGTTCCTGACTCACTCCATGGCTAAAACACCAGCCCAAAGACAACGTGAATACAAACAACGTCTGAAGGAGCAAGGCAGTTATGCACAATGGAAGGATAAAATAAAAGTGACTATGAGGAAAGGAAGAGCAATACTGAAACAAACAAAACAAGGAAGAGAACACCTCAAAGCTAAATATAGGAGACATAAGCAAGCACAGCGGGCAAGACAGAAAATAAGAGACCAAGAAGGAATTGATAAGGATACTCCATCAACATCAGCGGCTTCCAAAAGCAGACAGCATGTTGGAAAGTGCAGAAAACGTGTTGAGGAAGCATTGCCGCAATCTCCACGCAAAAGAAAAATGATTCGTAAGTTAGCTGTTGAAGAGGGATTACATGTTGTAAAACCAAAGCATTCTGTCCCGGTATCAGGAAAACAACTATCAGAGGAACTTAAAAGTGCAATCATCAAGTTCTATCAGGATGATTCAATATCTTACCAAGCTCCTGGAAGAGATGATTTTATTGAAATCCGCGTTGAGGGAGAAACAAAAGAAGTTCGCATTAGGTATCTAGTGGTAACATTAAAAGAAGCACATGCACTCTTTCTACAAGACCGAGAAGAAATGTCCGTGGGGTTGACAAAATTCGCTGAATTACGCCCTGCTCACGTGCGTCTTCAAAGTCTGATCCCACATAATGTGTGCACATGCATTATACATGAAAATATGAAGTTTCTTCTCGAAGCATTGTGTAAAAATCACGTACTCACTGAGACTGAATTTCCTAACTTCATAGCACAAGTGGTTTGTGATCAGAATTCGAGTGAATGTATGCAGGGAGGATGTTCCAACTGCCCGGGATTGAGTGGAGCAGACATTTCGGATGAACTTGCTAATTCTCCATGCGAATGGAAACTGTGGAGTTCACGTAATGGCAGAATGGAAATAGAAGTTAAAAAGGGATCTGTAAAAGACTGCATTGAAGAACTGACCCATTGCCTGCCACGTTTCCTAAATCACGTTTATGTAAAAAGACAGCAATCCGAGGCCTTTAAGAAGGCTCGGGAAAATGTTGCAATTAGTGAAGCTGTGATACAGATCGACTTCTCTGAGAACTACACATGCAAGGAGCAAAATGAAATTCAAGCTGCCCACTGGAACGACACACAGATCTCAATATTTACTGCTGTTGCCTGGTATAGGAAAGAAGATATCGGTGAAATTCAGAAACAATGTTTTGCTTTGGTGTCTGATTATATATCACATGACAAATATGCAGTTGATATTTGCTTAAGGAATATATTTTCGCAAATATTGGATATTGTTCCGAATCTTGAACTTGTAAAAGTGTTTTCTGATGGAGCTGCTAGTCATTTTAAGCAGAAATACACATTGAATCATGTGACATATCTTTCCGAAGTATTTGGAATCCAAATTGAATGGCACTTCTTCGAATCCTATCACGGAAAGGGAGCAGTAGATGCGATTGGAGGACAAGTGAAGAGGATGGCATGGACAGCTGCGAAAGCGGGAAGCAGGATTCAGAGTGCTGAAGAATTTGTTAATACTGTTAGAAAGAAAACCAAAATATGTGTTCTTGAGGTTTCTCTGCCTGAAATTGAAGAAGCAAAAGAATTCCTCGACAAAAGATTTGAACATATTTCACCTATACCGTCCACTCAGCGGGTTCATTATGTGAAAGTATTGGGTTCAAATGTTGTGGAATATGCTTTTCTTTCATGTGCGGACAGTGTCAGAAAGATGCACAACTTTCGGAAATAAAAACAGTGTAGTGATCTACGCGTGTACTACGAGGCTACTGCATCTAGCGTTCCTGCACTATAAGGAGTCCAATCAAGTCACTACTGTGTTACAGGTATGTGCTGTGTGCTCTATGTGTCGCCTTTGTTATGGTTTCGAGTCAGCTTTTTATACTTGCAATGACGTAACTGTGATAAGTAGGGCTAGGAAGTTGACGCATTTGCATGTTTTTTCATAGGGGTTAAAAACGTATGCCTTTGCATTATGTGCACGAATTATGGAATTTTCAGTTATTTGGACATGATTTTATGGTGCATATAACTGCATATTTTCTTGATTTTGATAAATGCATAATATTTTAATGATTTTATGCGTTTTTTTATTATTTTTTTCCCATCTGGATAATATTTTTCCTATTGGTAGTATTGCGCATGATGATGCAACTCACGAAGACTTCAATATTATAGCCCTTGTATTGCATATTTTAATGATTTTTATCGTTTTTATTATTTTTTCCATGTGTATAATACTTTTCATATTGGTAGTATTGCACATGTTGATACAACTCGCGAGGTGAGTCATGTTGTCATGCAGTGAACCCCCTGTTTCCATCCCTTCATTATATGTTTGTGCCTAGAGAATAATCAGTGCGTTATCTGAGAGGTTTATATTAACAAAGATAAAGTGCAGGTAAACGTTTTGAGCAGCACGATTATCGCAACGCTTGCCTGCCCTCCAATAGTTGAGCCATGGTCTTCAAACGTAACAGTGTTGTGAACTGGTTCCCACCAAATTAAATTAGGCATATAAAATGTTAAAGAGCTCTTCAAATGCCGAAAATAAAACCAACTTCGAGTGCTAGATGAATTAGTTTGCAGAAAGAGTTTTCGGGTGATTTAATATCTACAGATGATATGGTACTGTTTTGTGGAGCGTGTGAGTAAAATGTAGGGAGCGAGAAAAGATTTCAAGTAGTTCAGCACATAAACACAGCGAAACATAACGAGAATTTAATCAGAAAACTCGCAAACAGAGAATCTGTTCAAAAACAGCAAGTAGAGTGTTTAGGAAGTAGGGTTACTGAATTTTCCTACGACTTGTGCCAAGTATTTTTAGCTGCTGATATTCCCTTGTTCAAAATTAATAATCCGACATGCCAAGTACACTCGACAACATATGCCTGAAGAAAGTGCACTGCGCAAGACTTAGGTCGGACATTGTTACAATAACGCACTGTCAAATATACAAAATGAATTAGTGGATCAGTTTGTGTGGTTGTCTCTTGAAGAAACCCCTGATTATGAGCGCTGTTCTATTGCTAATATAATCGTGGGTGCTTTAAATAATGAACAAAAGACTATACCTTATCTTCTTAATGTGTGCGAATTGTCGGCCACTGACAGTGTACCTGTAACCCAGTTTGTGATGGACTCTTTGAAATTACTATGGTCATGTGGAATCAAATACAACCGGTTACTTTTATTTGTTACCGATGCAGGTAATATGGTAAAACCAGGACAAACTCTGAAAGGTATTTTTCCTAACATAATTCATATAACTTGTTTGGCACACGCTCTTCATCGCATTTCTGAGACAATACGCGATTCTTTCCCATTGGTAGATAGATTTGTATCCTGTTAAATCTCCTAAAAGAGTTAAGTTGTTTAGATCAACAGCACCTAATATCCGACTTCCTCCTGCACCAGTGTTAACTCGATGGGGAACATGGTCGGTGCAGTTTTATATTATGCTGAGCACATAGAAATAGTCGAAGAGGTTGTTAATTCATTGGACTCGAAAGATGCTTCATCAATAGAAACTGTTCAAAATATTCTGTCAGGCACTGGGTTAAAAGAGGATCTTAGTTTCATATCAGCCCATTTTTCTTTGTTACCAACAGCCATAACGGCATTGGAAGCTGTAGGATCTCCTTCGCATGAATCACTTACTGTCTTTGAAAAAACAATATGTGATCTAAGTTCGGTTCCTGGTAGTATAGGACAAAAAGTAAACGAGAAAGTGAATTATATAATTTCAAAAAATTCTGGTTATAAACAGATGTGCGACACTCGAGACATCCTCGAAAGAAAACCATCCGTCACACCAAGAGACTTGACTCTCTCTGTGAAGCAGTTAACATCATTTAAGTATGCCCCGATAACATCTTGTGACGTGGAGAGAAGTTTTTCCGTTACAAAAGTGTTTTGCGAGACAACAGACAATGTTTTACAGTTGAAAATTTGTGCAAAGTGTTGGTTGTGAACTGCAATTTAGCAGTTAATACTAGCAATGGGACCACTTCTGCTTCAGCCTCTAAGCAATAAGAATGAATGAATGAAAAATGTTATGTTATGTTTAGGGACAACCCTCTTCAGCCGCGTTTGTGAAATTTTTGCTTTGTTGTGTATGGGAGGTCTTTCGGGTGAGTGTGTGTGTGTGTGTGTGTGTGTGTGTTGTGAAGATGTGATTTATATGTTTGTGTTGTGTGTTTGTTGGTGTGTTTTCATCCCTAGCTGCGCCCGCCTCGGTAGCGTGATGGTTAGCGTGTCTGCCTCACGTTCAAGAGGCCGCGAGTTCGAATCTCGCTTAGAGTAAGTTATTCGGGTAAGGTTTTTTTCCGAGGTTTTCCCTACCCTGAGAAGACGAATGTCGGGTAACTTAAAGCTCCATGGACCTCGGGCTCATTTGAGCATCATTTCACCCATTTCATTTCATTCATTCGTCCGATATGACACAATGTTGGAGGACGTTAATTTAAAAAAAATCCCTAGCTGCATGGTGGTGGCTTCTGCCCTCAAAGATTTTAGGTTTAGATTGTTGAAAAAGGTAACTTTATTTATTATTTATACTAACTCGCCTTGTCTAATGCAAAGGGGCATTGTTTTAATTCAATAGTGCATATTTCTTGGCATATTTTAAAGTTTTTAAGAGCATATTTGCATGCATATTTCAGTGTTTTTTTAGGGCATGAACTTCCGAGCCCTAGTGATAAGAAATGAGAGCTGTCAACATCTGTTTATTCTGTTTATGTTGCATGACATTAATGCTTCTACAAAGGAAATGATTCTTCTCAAAACGATAAATACAATTACACATCTGTGTGTATTACATGCATGTAACGTATAATACGTATCACTATGATTTACCATATGTTATACCATGTAAAACAAAGACAAGGTATTACAATTTTCGCAAATGTCAGTTAGTCACAAACTCATGCCAGTTAGTCATGCTGACCTTTTGAATAAATATCTCCAGATGAGAATAACATGCCAAACCTTTTTTTCAGGTCATTTGAAAGCTTAGAAGTTCCTCTCTCAAGTGATTTTTCAGAACAAATCAAATAAGAAAACTTTCAGAGAAAACGGAGGACAAACGTTTGAAGTTGGACCTGCAGTTGACAAAAATGTCAGTTAGTCACGAAAAGTTTAGCGTTCATTATTAAATAATTGTTTCACTTTTTTAAGGTTTTTATATTTCCTATCACAACCGCCAATGTATTCTCTGTCATCGTATGTCGTTAAAATAACATTTTTACACCTATATTGACCATTAGACATTTTAAGAAGAAAATGTAGTGCAAATGTCAGTCACACGCGGAATTGCTCTGATATAATCTGTCTCGTGCTTTCCTCCCAGATTTATATGTAAATATGGACAACGAAAGCTCGTTCATATTTTATCTCCGGATGTTGGTATAGGTAACTCCTGCCAAGGAACAAGCATCATTCTTTTGTTTGTTATTTCCGACTGTATGAATCGTCTATCGCTATCCTGAGAAGGATGTTCGGCAGCGTCAACACAATCAAGCCGGTGATCAATTACATTGCCCACGGTTGGAAGGGGGAGCGGGGTAGGAAGCACAAAAATAGAAAACAGGAGGGAACTCAACCTTCACCTCATTTCTTCACGTCCAGTGGTAACCTTGAGTTTCCAGTACCATGTTAAGTCATGATTTTGCTGCCAAGTTTACTTACCTAGTAGGCAGAGGAAGTATTCCCTTTCACAAACCATTACCGAGATATCACAGGAAATACATGTTTTGAGACCCCTTGGTTCACAAAGAAAAGCACTTTTAGAAAAAAAAAAGTGCATGGGTGGGTTCGGATTTTTAGGTGCTAAAACTTGGAAAATATTATTTTTCTTTTGTTCTGAAAATGTCAAAAGTATGCGTTAAAACAAAATATTTTTAAAGACCTGAATGGCTGAGCTAATATAAATATACGCGGTACTCGATGGACTTTATTTCTGGAAAGGATCACGAAATACTGTACAGTTATTGTATACGGTCACATGCTTCCTCAAATTTTCCAACCAGAAAGATTGTCTATTTTCACGATTGTCTTGAATTTGAAAATGATAGCTCCACGTCAAAAGAAGTAAGTCTCGCTGCCCTGATTACAACGTAGAATCTCACTCACACAATGTCACGCTGCCCATTCAGCAAATTTAGCATTTTACACATTATGTTAAATCTACTATTATTTCCTTATTTAAGTTTTGTGCTGTAGAACATTCCCCATCCTGAAGTACTTGAACTACTTCTCTCAAAGGCATTCCTATTGATTTCAGTTTCTTTGTGGAATCACAGATTTGCATAAATATATGTAATTTCTTCACACAATGTCACTTAAAACTGCTTGAATTTTAATTGAGCTGCCATCTTTACAAATATCTGACTATACAGTTCAATGGCCACCCATTAGTATCGGTGTATAGACTGGCGGCCTGTGAATCTTAATCAAACATATGACGGTGGAGAAATTGCCTGTCCTCATCTTGCAGGTTCATGTAGCCTGAGAAAGCAGGATGGTTATATTTTCTTCCATCTGAAGGCACAGGCATCAGTTCTTCCAACAATGATTAACAAATTGCGACATTTGGCCTACACAATTAAGCATTAAAGAAGTTGGTTGGTGACTTGTTAAAACCAATTCTGCCGCCGCTTTTCTGTGACTTTATGCATATTGTCACCGCGCCCGCCGCATCTAATTGCCGACAGCAGCAGTGTCACCCATCGCATTATTGTCGGCACTACCGCAAAGGAGCCGAAGGAAAGAGACAGAGAATGGCCGCATTGTTGGGGCGCTTGCCGAAAGAGAGAAAAGGATAGAAGCTTCTGGAATCTTCCTCTTTGTATTCCACCGAATAACTGAACTTTCCAGAATAGTGCCTGGGAGATATAAATAGCGGTAAAGTGCGACAGGAGAGTCAGTATGTGAAGGTTGAGTAGTCGTGCCGACGGAGACGGACAGACGTATGTGAAGCCGACGGAGAAGAGTTAGTCTTTTGTGTTACGAATTCGGAGCCGTGCTGTTGGAGAATCGGAAAAGACTTTCTTGTT
This sequence comes from Tenodera sinensis, assembly GCA_030765045.1. Classification (NCBI taxonomy): domain Eukaryota; kingdom Metazoa; phylum Arthropoda; class Insecta; order Mantodea; family Mantidae; genus Tenodera; species Tenodera sinensis. The sequence continues at coordinate 38,283,619 of CM060961.1, read as the reverse complement.
GTTGCAACGAGTGTACAAAGTTACTGTTTACGGAAATAAAAGTGTTTATCTCGACTACATCTGTCGTATTTACTTCACAACAACCAACAAAAAGTTACACTGGTGTCAGAAGTGGGATTCGTCGAATTGCTTCTAGTTTCATTACATCGTCAGAAGTTGCAACGTTAGAACCAAGATGGAGGGAGATTCGGAAACCAGGATGATGGCAATGATGAAAGAATTATTTGCCAAAAAGGGAAACGAGAAACGACAACCTCGTTGCCGAGCTGAAAGAAGAAATGAAGAGGAGAAACAACCTCGCTGCCGAGCTGAAAGAGATGAAGACGGCAAACGACAACCTCGTTGCCAAAATGAAGACGAGAAACGACAACCTCGCTGCTGAGCTGAAAGAGATGAAGACGGAGCTATCGGCGAAAATTGACGGCGAACTGATTGGCGTGACGGAAGACGTGGAAGAACTCGGCGAAAAGGTGGAAGACCTCTGCCAGCACGTGGACGTCGTGGAGGACGACGGGGAACGTCTTGGCGCCCTGGTAGTAAGAGTTGACGAGAGCGTCAAAGTACTGGATGCCAGGGGCAGACGGAATAGCGCGGAGCCGGGGAGGGAGCACCTAGTGGCCGAGGCGACAGTTGCGCCCGTTTCAGATGATATGAGGGAAGACGTGGAACAACTCGGCGAACTGATTGGCGTGACGGAAGACGTGGAACAACTCGGCGAACTGATTGGCGTGACGGAAGACGTGGAACAACTCGGCGAACTGATTGGCATGACGGAAGGCGTGGAAGAACTCGGCGAAAAGGTGGAAGACCTCTGCCAGCATGTGGACGTCGTGGAGGACGACGGGGAACGTCTTGGCGCCCTGGTAGTAAGAGTTGACGAGAGCGTCAAAGTACTGGATGCCAGGGGCAGACGGAATAGCGCGGACCCGGGGAGAAAGCACCTAGTGGCCGAGGCGACAGTTGCGCCCGTTTCAGATAACGAAAGTGTACGTCTCGGGGAAGACAAAGGGGCAGTTCAGGGACGTCGACGGGGATCCTCTGGAGGAGTGTGTCGGGTACGTAACCAACCAGGATACGACGTGGAGGACGATCAGCAGGGAAGCGCACAAGCAAACGAGCATCACGCGAGAACCGACTTGGCGTGTGACATGGGGGGACCGTCGGAGCCATCCAATCACCTGACGCATAGTGCCGTGAACGGAAGAATGGTGGACATCATCGTGGACGGCAGGATACAGGAGAGGCCGTGCCGAGCACGAGTGAACACGAGTGCAGCGGTGGACGCGAGTCGCGCGGATGTGGTGGGGTTTGTTGCCGGACCCATCGGAAGCAAGGTGGCTGCGAAGGTGCGCCAGAGAGGTCGGCGGACACGGTACCCAGCGAGCCGTTTCCAAGTGCGCAGGATGGCCCGCCAACACACCAGGAAGAAGGGCAACTGGACGAGAGACCGTCAAGACCGGCGGTACTGTTGCAGAATTTCGAAGCAGGATGGCATACATCGTCCTACCCGGACCAAGGGACACTATCCAACAGCGATACCTAGGATCGTGCCTCCTGGAGAAGAGGTTCGATGGGTTAGTCCACCAGGGCGCAAGGGAGTTGCCGCAGTGATAGTGCTGGTCGGGACGACCAACTCTGAGGAGGGAGCAGTGTCACCGCGCCCGCCGCATCTAATTGCCGACAGCAGCAGTGTCACCCATCGCATTATTGTCGGCACTACCGCAAAGGAGCCGAAGGAAAGAGACAGAGAATGGCCGCATTGTTGGGGCGCTTGCCGAAAGAGAGAAAAGGATAGAAGCTTCTGGAATCTTCCTCTTTGTATTCCACCGAATAACTGAACTTTCCAGAATAGTGCCTGGGAGATATAAATAGCGGTAAAGTGCGACAGGAGAGTCAGTATGTGAAGGTTGAGTAGTCGTGCCGACGGAGACGGACAGACGTATGTGAAGCCGACGGAGAAGAGTTAGTCTTTTGTGTTACGAATTCGGAGCCGTGCTGTTGGAGAATCGGAAAAGACTTTCTTGTTGTTGCAACGAGTGTACAAAGTTACTGTTTACGGAAATAAAAGTGTTTATCTCGACTACATCTGTCTACTTTACTTCACAACAACCAACAAAAAGTTACGGAATGTCAAATAAATATCAAACTCAGTTTTAAGTTCATCTTCCGAGTTTTCAAGAAAACTCCGTTACCCACAGCTACCTTTTGCAATGAAGGAAGAAAGAAACGAAAGTAGTTTTCATTGCTCAAAAAATGGCTCAAATTATTTCGATAAAAATAGCGCATGTTATGAAACTTGCCTTGCGTAACAAATTATACATAGCTTGCTCTTTGTGGGAATAACCTTAAGTCCTCTTCATTCTAAATGGATGTTGTATTTGTATAATTGTTAGAGATATTATACGCAAAAACTTAGCACACAAAAACGTTTATCTCGTTAAAACACGCACATTTATTTGAAATAACCTTTTTGTGTTATTACTTATTAGTCAGTTTTGAAATACTTTATTGTTATTGGTTTGTAATTATTTAATAACTGTTTTTTAATTATTATTGTACTTTGTCATTTTTGGACGCGCGATCAGTATTCAGTTTTTTTCACAAAGTCAGGATAGAGTATATAGTGCTTTCAAAAACATCTGACTGTTGGTTTCGTTTCTTGTATCCCCCTTTTATCTAATTATTATTATTATTATTATTATTATTGTAAATTTATCTACCTCTGGTAAGTAAAAGAAATACCGTATTCCACCCAAAAATTCGATGCCGGATTTCAGCGGAAATATTCGCTTTGACGTGAATAAATAAACCACTTTTAGAAAAAGGTGTGGGCGCGCCTTTGTCTATGAACAGCATAACCCAAAAACGGTGTAATGGATACCAAACTTAAAATCTGTACCATCCACCGTTTCAATTCAAATGTTTTGCTTATCCTTTTATTTTCTCAACAATGGTTTTATATATATTATAATCATTCTGAATGACCTTTGTATAAGCTTTGGCAAACTGTAAGAGGTGCACAAAATCTCATTACACAAAAATGTAGACGTGGTTAAAGCACACATATTTGTCCAATAAATTTGTTTGTGGCATTAACCACACCGAGATGTGGTTACTGTTTTTTTTTTTTTTTTTTTTTTTCAAATATGTATAGTTTTCTCCAGTGGTAAGTCGCTAGTCGTTTTTCTTCAAGGTCATGCGAAGTATGTAATTGCCAAACTATCACATAGCTCAATATTATTGTACTCCACGTGTGCGTGCAACGAAATGTGTCGTAAAATAGTTTCTGCAAATGTTTATTTCGACTAACATTAAGCGGATAGAACAGTGAGCTTTTGTCAGGATATTTTGAAGAAAATTGGATAGAGGAAGTCATGTGAATGTAACATCAGTTTTTCTCCATGAAGTAAATATGTGCAACAAAGGTAGCAAAAAGAAGTGCGATCTTTGTTTGAGAATGTCCACATACGTATTATTGCTGTTGCTTCGGAGGCAGAATGTAACACACCGACCTTGACGCCATTTTCTGACGAAGGGGAAAGGTACCGAGAGGTCGTTTTGTCGCCCGGCCACGATCGCGTGTATGCGTGACTCGCTTGCTCAGTCGCTCGCACTGCAGTGACCTCTATTGTTCAGCCAGATCACTAGTGGCGAATGACCCGGTCTAGTTGCATTTACCGGCTGTGAATGTCAACTTCCAGTTAGTGCCTTCTGTTCGTGCTGTAAAGACTGAACTAGACTAGTGTTGTGTGTGAACTGTATTATTATGTAAGATTTGAAGCTTTCACGGCGAGCGTTATTAATGAAAGCTTTGCGGGTGATTAGCCGCAAGGCCGTATTATTATTGTTCTTGCCACTGAAATGCCTAGCGAAAAATTCACTCTGGAACAAAAGCTTTTTATGTACCACACATACCTAAAAACTGAGTCATGTAGGCAGGTGTGTAGACAATTTCCGGAGACATTTCCTGGTATTCCAGTTCCAAACAGAGACACCGTCAGGTTGCTGGTTAAAAAGTGTAGGACAACCGGATCACTTCACGCTATAGCTAAGAAGCGAAAAAGACATGTGCTAACGGAGGAAAAACTTGACGAAATTGGTGCATCATTGGAAAGCACTACAAAGCAGTCTCTAAGACGTGTTGCACAGCAAGTAGGTGTTTCAAAAACCTCTGTACTTACAGCTGCTAAACTTTTAAAGCTGAAACCCTTCAGAGTGACCATTCTTCATGGATTACAACCTGGTGACGTCGAAAAACGAGTTCATTTCTGTAGCTGGATTTTACAAAATATCGTTGATGGTACTGTGGACCCACATCTAATAATCTTCTCAGATGAGACATGGTTCCATGTTGCCATGAGCACAGAGAATCCTCATTTATTTCAGGGTGTAAACATTGGTGTATGGTGTGCTGTAACAGCAAAACGGATAATAGGACCCATTTTTTTCAGCGATACCGTAAATTCCGACAGGTACCGCAGAAATATACTTGCACAGTTTTGTCAAATGTTATCAGATGATGAGAGACAAAATGGACACTTTCAACAGGATTGCACCTCAGCCCATACTGCCCAAAACTCTCTGGAAGACATAAAGGCAGTGTTTAACAACAGGATAATTTCTAAAGGGTTGTGGCCTCCCCGTTCTCCGGATCTTGCCGTGTGTGACTTCTATTTATGGACAACTCTAAGAAGCAAAGTTTATACAAACAATCCACACACTATAGACCAACTTAAAGACAATATCAGAATAGAAATTATGAAAATTACGCAAGAAGAACTTATGCGTGTGAATGAAAATTTCATCCAAAGATGCCATGAATGTCTCAGTGCCAATGGACACCACTTTGAACAGAATTTGTAACAAGGTTAGTGGTCATTATAAGTGCATGTTACTATCACTCGTGAGTAGAAACGAGAATTCCATGCAAATGCATGTTTTATAGGATTATTGAACATAGCTCAAACTTGGCACTACTTGGCAAAGCGTTGACCTTGGCTGTTGAGCGCTACGATCGCTTCTTATCTTGTTTATTAGAAGAGCTAAATAATAGTAACTTTGAGTATAGTCAGTGATAAAACACAAATAGATGATCTCTCGCGCCTGCCCATATACGAGACGTTGCTGTTCTGAAGATATGGTTGCATCTGAACAGAGTGTACATACCATGTCTCGCCGTGTTTGTGCAATAAACTCACGTAAACAGCTGGGCAGTTTCACATTCTTTCCGATACGCCTCATGGCTTTGCCAAATAGTACTTGTCGATTTAATTACTTTCTTATTATAAATGTGTATAATACCTTTTCCGTGTAGGTATATCTGCATATTTTGGCCTTTTGATGTATAAAAACGAGCATAACGCTCGATATGGAGTAGACAGCTCATTTTTGCGACAATGCAAGTTCTGCAGTGATGCATTCGATTCTTAATTGGCATGTAACCCTTTTAGAAAAAGGTTCGTGCTCGCGTATGTGAGTGAACATTACTACCTTCTATCTACCCTCAACCTCATTCTCAGCCACCACCCTGCAAAACCCCATATCCCGTCATAAAAGTGGTTAAGCACTAAGAAGGGCAGGTACACGAACGACACACCTCAGGCTGTTCTCAGTCTCAACAGAAGTGAGCGAGCCTCAAACTCGATCTTCCAAGAATGCCACACGAAGATTTTCAGGAAAATTCTCCCATCACAAACCACCCTTTATAGGAGCAAATTTTAGAAAAAAAATATTTTCTTAAAAATGACTGACGAGTTTGATTAAAATACCATACATTTAAGATATTTTCATGAGAAATGAAATTTACATAACCTCTTAAGTGCTTTTCATTCTGAATGAGTTTTGCATAATTTATGAGGCGTGACAGACAAAATCTTACTTTACAAAAATCTAAATCTCGTTAAAGATACAATTTATATAAATATTTTTAGATAACAACATTCAAGATATTCGTTTGAATTTTTTCTCAAATAGGAAGTAATTTTATGTCCTGGTCATTCAAATAAATGGAACATTAAAGCCATCGCATTGCGACCAGCTCTAAAAAGATAAGTATGACTATCGCTTAAGCCTACTGCATTCTCCTTATTCCCGTTGTATCTATAAAAATTAAACTTAGTTTTTATTTATGGATGCTCCTGCTGTGGTTTTTAGCATAGCATTTTATATTGAGCGTGAAATACCTCGCTTAATTTTTGTTAAAGGCGTCCTCGTCAGGCTTGATTTTTTTTGCGCGGTATAAATCTACAACACGGAGTTATGGAAGGACGCCATTTTTAGGCCCGAAAACATCCATTGCCTCCGCCAGTTTTGAACCTGCGACCTCTGTCTACAAGGTCAACTGGGTGGTAGACGTACGGAGGGAAGGATTTACTATGGTTGCTGAGAGCCCAAGTTGCCCATGTCTGGCTTAATGGATACAGAAAATGGTATAGTTCACATGTTAATATCATGGCTAGATGCTGAAACCGGTTGTGACCCACGAAAATAATTTTGAATCCACCTGGCTGAGCAGCCCCCTTCCCTCCATTCCATACAAGCCGCCCCCTACTATCCCAAAAACATGAGCCAGGAAGCTGGTAACAGTTGAATCCCATCATATTGTGGTTTGGCATGTTCTCCATGGAGTGAGATAGAAACCGTGATGCACCGATTTTAAACGGTAGATTTGGATGTAAGGATGAAAAATGGAAACAATTGCCACCAGTCTGATCCAAAATACTTCTCTGGTGCGGTTGAATATTTCACGTTATCAACATGTCTTTCAAGGCATACGTACCGCGACAAGGACACATTTATGCTATTAAAAAGGTTATTCTGCTCATCCACTTCATGTTACGCAGGATGTACATATTCTCAAAAAGTGGAAATAAAATGCGGAAACAACATTGAAATCATTGTTCGTGGCCCTAGGCTCCTGCGATGTAAAGGAAGAAAAAAGAATCTGGTGTTACATTCACGTGACTTAGTCGAGATGGTTTCATGACATACTTCCTTGTAGAGGCAACGGGAAATGGAGAATACAATAGGTTTAGGAGATAGCAAAATCTTTTATTAGCTGGAAGTATGTGCTATAACGAGATCTACATTTTTGTATGTCTCTTAGATTTCACCAATTGCAAGTCATTCAGAGTGAAGAGGACTTCAGATACTATTCCAAGGAAATTCAAGACAATTTCCCATGAAAATATCAAAGTAGATAACCTTCCTCAAATGAAATTCTCCCCGAGTTATTGTTGCACAATAGTTGGAGTACGCCACTTACAGACACATTTAGATATAGCTACATAATGTTGTTGTGAGAGAGGATAAAGGATACTGAAGCGCTAGTCAAATGTTTAAACGCGGATCGCCATAGATACGTTGACCATGAAATACCAAGAAACACATAAATGATAATGAAAAATCTCGAAAATGACTGATACCACTGAAAAGCAAAGCTATTTCAAATAAATTTTAGGTATATTTTCAAGGGTTCTGCTCTTTTTATTTCGATCTCTTAAAGTTTTGAAGTTTTACAAAATCGCACAAAATTCATTCCGAATGCGGACTTCACAAGTCACTCCCTGAGCATTCAAAATGTACCTCAATATTATATTTTGCATGCAAACCAAAATTATTAGAGAAAAGAAAGTAAACATCCCTACATAATACGAAAGATGTTTGTTTTGAAGAGCTCTGTCTATACCCTATTTGACCCCTACACCCATATACGCCACTGACCCCATTAATGGTCCCGTTGCTCAGTCGGTGGAAAACCTATCTGGTCCCGGGTTCGATTTCCGGCTCAAGTGGTCAAGGTTATTCGCTATGCGATATAATATATACAAAAGACTCGAAACTGACTGTGTACGAGTTAACACCATTGCAATATCGTATCTTCCAAAGGAAAGACCTCCGATATGGCGTTTGAACTTATAGGCGGGGATATGGATCAATTAATAATAATAATAATAATAATAATAAAAAAAAAAATAATAATAATAATAATAATAATAATAATAATAATAATAATAATAATAATAATAATAATAATAATAATAAAAAATAAAGCCACTGACCCCACTATATAAAAAAACCAAGCTCTTGTAATGATATATTTCCCGGAATAAATTATCGTTGTGAAATCATTTTTTCACGAAAACTTAAGCACTGCTAACATTACTTGAATGTGAAACGAGTTTGTTATATTATTTTCTAAACATTATTTACGGCGAAATCTCGATGCAGAAATTTTAGGCGAGTGACAGAAAAGTTTAAAATCAGAATTTATTTTCAAAATTTAAATTTATATGTAACATTTGTTGCAAGTTTTCACTCAATGTAAGCAAGATGCAGGGAAAAAAAATAAATAAATAAAATAAAAAAATAAATAAATAAAGGGGCACTTGACTTCCCTTACCCACGACTATGTTCCCATTTTAGAAATTAACTCATGTCCACCGACGTGTGTAAATGATTTAGAAGTATGAAAGTAGGTGATATTTTTATACGCAGAGACCGAGAATTCACAATAATACACGACAGTTTTATCGTGTCTATGTAGCTGAACTGGCAATGTTCAGCCTTGGAAAATGTTGGAGCGCGCTGTCTCTCTAAGCAGGGGTCCAAGATCGTTGTTGTGCTACTAAAATAAATATAGGGAGCGCCAGACATGTTACTCTACTTCTTGTCAATGATAAACGTTTTCCATAATTTTTTCAGTTATTTTTATTTTATCTATGTATAGTAAGTAGGGAACGTATTGTATTCCACCCACAATTTCGATATCGAAATTTTGTCAGAAATTCTTGTTTTGAAACGTCTTGACTCTTAGAAGACATATTTTTAGAAAAAAGTGAATCATGTCTGGAACGCTAGTCTACTTTACGGGCAGAGAACAACTGCACGAGTACCAAATAACTTGCAGTTTTCAACAAATAGGTATGCCTGACTGTGTGTGTGTGTGCGTGGGGGGGGGGGGGTTGTAGGCAGGTATGTATATACTCGACTTACTTTGGGTATGTATGTGTTTACTTATTTATGCATGTATGCGTTCCAGACGTGACTCATATTTTGTCCACAGGTGTACATGGAGAATACATACGCCATTACTGACAAGTGTTCATTATAAAGTAAGCTGGCAGTATGAATGCTAGAATAGATATTTTGAATAGTCTTTGCATGGCCTAATAAGAAACAAAACGGCTGAACAGAACATTTTACAAAAGTACACCGAAAATCCCTACAACAGGAAATACCTTGCAAATGGCAAAGGCCACGAAAAAGGGGATTTAAACAAACTGCAAATGATAAAATCCTCTACCCTTTTCTGAAGTAAGTTTTGCATTCTCATGGTTCCACAGTATATAAACCTCACAACGAAGGGATCTTCACAGGCAATTCATAGAAAGTTGGAAATATGCGTTTTCTTTATGGCAATGCCTCAAAAATAATATTTTAGTCAGTGTCGACAGAAGCACTTCTGAGAAAGTAAAAAAAAATCAGGGAATGTTTTGTATTAGGTGGGGAGATCTTTTCTTGGAAGTCTGTCACATTCTTGAAGGTGGTGAATATAAAGCTTGATATTTATTCGACCTTTTAATTTTGGCTTACTATGCACGAATCAGTTTAGACATACGCTTTTTGGAGCTTTCACTGAACCTCAAAAGTGTTATTTTCGTAAAATTACGGTATCGAATTTTGGTGTGTTATGCAACATTCACTCTATTATAGGCTGAGAAGGCAGTAAACATTCCGCATACCTGTATGGAAATCCATATGAAAAAAATGTATCCACACATTTTCGTTTGAACTGAGAAGCGGGACAAAGGTAGTGTTTTTAATTTAGAGTAACTTAAGATTGCTTCAGTGCTCATTTAGCAATTAAATATCAATAAATATGTAATGTGTCGGGTGAGCAGTTGGAGTGGTGACCACTAGGCGGCAGCGTGCCTCTCCTCGGAAAACCGCATTTCCGCTCAGTGTTCAACCGGCGCAGTGCAAGTGGCCATAGGCAATTGCGTGCATCTCCGCGATCGTTTTCCTTCAGTGATTTAACGATAGAATGTCCCAAAATAAGTATTCTATTTCACAAAAAGTGTTCATGTACGATTCCTATGTGCGAACGAAATCCGCTCGTGCGGTTATAAAGCTATACAGACAGAAATATCCTGGCGAGAGTGCCCCGAGTCGCAACTTGATCCATAAAGTTGTGGACAGGTGTCGCGAGACCGGAAATATCTACAAGAAACGCAGAGGTTATCGCAGAGTTCTCACAGAGGAAGCACTGGATGACATCGGATATCGCTTCGAACACAGCCCACAAAAATCGCTCCGACTCCTTGCCAAGCAAACGGGCATTTCTTACGGTTCTATAAGAAGAGCAACGGCATTATTAAATTTCAAACCATACGCATTGACTGTACAACAAGAATTGGAACGTGATTATCGAGAAGCTAGGCGTCGATTTTGTGAGTGGATCTTAAGTAAGGTCAACCGTAAAGAACTTGACGTTAACTTAATCTTCTTTTCGGATGAAGCTTGGTTCCAATTCAAGGACTCCAAAGTAGGAATCTGGTGTGCAATTAATGGATACAGAATCATAGGCCCAATTTTCATAGAAGAGACCCTTGATGCTGGCAGATACGTAATTAACATCTTGCAACCATTTCTTCGTGAGCTATCGGAGACAGAGTGTAAGTATGGCTATTTCCAACAAGATTGTACCACAGCACACTTTCCCAAAATTTCCCTGCAAGCAGTTTGTGAAGTGTTTGGTGAGAGAATCATTGGAAAGAATCTGTGGCCTCGCAAATCGCCAGATTTGTCACCATGTGCTTATTATCTCTGGGAACACTTAAAGCAGAGAGTGTACAGAACACATCTATGCACTGTTGAAGAACTGAAACATAGCATTTCTGAAAACATTGCCTCCATATCTCAAACGGAACCACAGCTAGCGATGGACAACTTCTTAAAGAGGTGTCAGTTATGTATGGACAACAATGGGATGAAGTTTGAGCATCACTTAGGCTAATTTCAGTAAGTAAACCTTTGTTATACTTATCATTAGCGCTTAGTGCTGAGGTCAGTATACAGAACTTTATTGCCTGAGCCATTGTTGCATGTTAGTTGGAGGACAGGGTTGCTGCATTTTATCCCTTAGTGTTTCCATCGCCTTGTGTTTACGGTAACAGGAAGCGTGGTAAACATGGGAGTTGGAAAAAGAAATCAAACTATAAATTCAACATCCTTGGGATAGAATAAATGACAGTGTTGCAGGTGAAGAATCTGAAATCCAACCACCTTATCGCTACACCTGTCGGAATCAGCACCGATCAAGTCACGCACTTGCACTGAAGCCACACCAGGCTCAAGTTTCACGGTCAGTTCCCATTTTAAACATTTGGTTGTATACTTTTGCACCGACTACCTGGCAAATCCATGAGGTGTATCAGAAAGAATGTGAAATTGCCGAGTTGTTTACGTGAGCTTATCACACATACACGGCGAGACAGTGTATGTACACTGTTCAGATGCAATCTACTTCTGGACATCTCATATATGGGCAGGCAAGATATATCATTAATTTGCATTGCATTACTGACTGTACGCCAAAATGAAGTAGATAGAGAAAGAAGCATTTGCAATAATAGTTCATATAAGAGTGAGTATAGCTCCACACATACATATTTGCGAACAGTTTCTCCAAACTGAACTATAGTAAAAGTCTGTATCGCAATAGGTTATGCGACGATCACTTGGTATATCTTCTAAGGCTATGCGCCTCGACTTGTCGCTAAATATTGATAGACTTCTTAAATATATACACTACTAAAGTACTATGAACAGATGTTTATTGCATAAGATTTGGAAGTCCTTTCGTAAATAAAACGAAAAAACAACCGCCACTGTAACACAATACACATCCATTTGTTAACGAATTGTAACATCGGCGTATAGTGAAACAAGGTAAATCCATCCTTCCTCATTTCAAAAACTTTGACATTGCTGACAATGAAAAATATCGGAAAAGGCTGATGCCACCAAAAACACAGTTATTTTAAATAAACTATACGTTTTTATATTTAAAGCTTTTGTCTATATGTTGAGGTTTAGAAGGTTTACAAGATTATACAAAGTTCATTCCGAATGAACAATGTAATTCAAAATGTAACACAATATAATATTTTGCATGTAAAAATATCTTAACCCAAATCATTAGATAAAACAATACTAGAACACCTACGTAACCACGAAGTAGTTTGAAGAGCTCTATCTAATATTACGCTATTTGGCCTCTGCCCCCATATAGGCCATTGACCCCACTTCCGGCTATGGTTGACATGAAAAAACTCAAGTGAAAGTCCACGTGTGCTTGTTTCAGATGAGCATTTTTGTCACAGAACATTTTAAATCCACATTCCCGGGAATAAGATATTGTTGCGGTCGACCGTTTCCTTTCCAGAAAAACTCATTTTTTAAAGTAGAACTCCGGGGAAATCTTTACCTTGCACTGCTAAAATTATTGGTTTTACAGTAATAGATTGCAGTTTTGCTACATGTAGCTGGACTGCCAACGAGCAGCCTTGGAAAATGCTGGAGCGCGTATATATATTATCTCTCTCTCTCCGCGTTATTCCTACGAGCAAGGATGTCCAATTAAGTGCCTTGCTGTACTATTATAATAAAACGAATTCTCGGGGGCGCCAAGCATACTGAAGTATGGAGCACAAGCGTGTGTCTGGATCTTAAATGTTATATTATTTAACTAATTGTTTATAGTAGTAATCTTCAACAATATAGAAAAAACACAGACATCTGCATTTTAAATAATGGTATATTATTTAATCTTTTATAACAGATAATCTTCATAACCTGAAACAAGCTTATTGTAAGAGTTATTTTAAAACGCCTAGAATGTCTGTTCCGTAGCATCAAGCACAGCTCCTAAACTTGCAATAATTCCTATAGCATTGTTAACAATCGCCTTAATGGTACAATAGGTACACTAATAGGTCCATTAGAGAGATTTTTCCGGGCCACTGGCCGTGGTCCAGTAGATGACGAAGCACCTGACGCTTCGCCTGTCTCTCCGTCAGGCATCTTCAGAGGTAATCGACTCATGGCTGGAGTAGAATGAATGAATGAATGAATGAATGAATGAATGAATGAATGAATGAAAAATGTTTATTTTGTGCTACTGTGCTTTGAAAATGGGAAGAGTTCTGATCTGCAGCCAATGAGATACGTTTACGTGCACAGCGTTGCAAGCTCATTACCCCTACTCTTCTCATATTTCTTGGCGCGCGTCAAGACCCACTTAAAGGGAAAGCAACATGACAACACAACAGGCCTCCGATTGGTTACCGGGCTAGAGGCGCTCAAGGACAAATTCCTTCCCATTTGAAAAGCACTATAAGTAAGTTTTACTTACTATTGTTTCAAAGTAATATACACTCCCAAAGAAGGGATCTTCAGAAACAATTTATACAAAGTTCCAGATATCATTTTCTGTGTTACAATACCGAAAAAAAACTCTTTTTAGTCAATATCGGTTGGGGTATTTTTGAGAAGTCAAAAAAAAAGGGAAGTTTTTTTTTATTAAAAGACAGAGTGGTGTATGGGGTGGGCATTTTCCTTAGTCTTTATTTCGCATTCTTGAAGGTGCTGGATATAAAGCTTGATATTTATCCAACTTTCCATTTTAGGTTTCTTTCTCTGTCTTTCTCGCACATACAGCGATCTGTTTCTACATGCGCTTTTTGGAGGTTTCAATGAATCTCAAAATGCGTTATTTCCGTAAAACTTACGTATCTTACAGTGTAATACAATATTGACTGTATGCTTTACACGTTGTAATGACAGTAAACTACCAATATTGTATTGAAAACCATGCCTTTGCCAGGCGAAAAAAAAAATAGGTATTCAGCCATCTTCCTTTTGTAGTGAGAGGCGAAGCGATAGTGTTTTTAATTTAGAGGTCATTTAAGATTGTTTATGTATCCATTTAGCAACTCAGCACAAATAACTGTGTAATGTGTCGAGTGATCAGTTGGGGTGGTGACCACCAGGCGGCAGAGTGCTTCTCCTCGGCATCGCTCAGTTGAACCGCGTTTCCGCTCCGTGTTAAAGCGGCACAGTGCAACAGCTGCCTGTATCTGCTTCTGGCTCAGTAGAACCGTTCTCCGCGGTCGTTTTCCTTCAGTGATTTAACGATAACATGTCCCAGAATAGGTATTCTATTCCACAAAAAGTGTTCATGTACGATTCCTATGTGCGAACGAAATCCGCTCGTGAAGTCATAAAGCTATACAGACAGAAATATTCTGGCGAGAGTGCCCCGAGTCGCAACTTAATTCATAAAGTTGTGGACAGGTGTCGCGAGACCGGAAATATCAACGACAAGAAACCGCGACGCTATCGCAGAGTTCTCACAGAGGAAATCCTGGATGATATCGGACATCGCTTCGAACATTGCCCACAAAAATCGCTCCGACTCCTTGCCAAACAAACGGGCATTTCTTACGGTTCTATACAAAGAGCTACGGAGCTGCTAAAGTTAAAACCATACGCATTGACTGTACAACAAGAATTGGAACGTGGTTATCGAGAAGCTAGGCGTCGATTTTGTGAGTGGACCTTGAGCAAGGCCAACCGCAGAGAACTTGACGTTAACTTAATCTTCTTTTCGGATGAAGCTTGGTTCCAATTCAAGGACTCCAAAGTAGGAATCTGGTGTGCAATTAATGGATACAGAATCATAGGCCCAATTTTCATAGAAGAGACTCTTGATGCTGGTAGATATGTAAATACCATCTTGCAACCGTTTCTTCGTGAGCTATCGGAGACAGAATGTAAGTTTGGCTACTTCCAACAAGATTGTACCACAGCACACTTTCCCAAAATTTCCCTGCAAGCAGTTTGTGAAGTATTTGGTGAGAGAATCATTGGAAAGAATCTGTGGCCTCGTAAATCGCCGGATTTGTCACCATGTGCTTATTATCTCTGGGAACACTTAAAGCAGAGAGTGTACAGAACACATCTTTGCACTGTTCAAGAACTGAAACAATGCATTTCTGAAAACATTGCCTCCATATCTCAAACGGAACTACAGCTAGCGATGGACAACTTCTTAAAGAGGTGTCAGTTATGTATGGACAACAATGGGATGAAGTTTGAGCATCACTTAGGCTAATTTCAGTGAGTAAACCTTTCTTATACTTATCATTAGCACTTAGTGCTCATGTCAGCGTAGATAAGTTCTCACCAATGAAATTCTTTTCTTAGGTAATAAGTATTAGTTGCGGTAAACCGTTTCCACATTCTCTATAGTGCAGTCCACTTCCTTGCACTGACAGTGAAAGTAAAAGGAAACATGGCGAGAGTGGGACTTGAAAATATAAACCCTATGCGTTTTGGATGGAAAACAATTTACTCGGTATTGGAACCGTCGAGGGCACTGTCCGTGATTAGACGCTGTTGAGGATGCTAAAACCTAACGCTGTTTCTTTATCACTCCACAGCTTACCACCATTTCAACGAACTGATGGTAAAACCGAGCAGGATGGCTGAGGCGATTTCTTCTGCGGCTCTCATTCGGAAGCTCGCGGGTTCGATCCCAGCGGGCGGTCTATCTATCCATGGTTTTTCTCAGAGTTTTCCCCGGATCGCCAGCTGAATGCTGAGAGGTTCATTACAACCCCCGAATTTTCTGCCTCAATTTCACGTCACTTCTGATTCCTTTCAGCTTTTATCCGGTTGGTATTTCTCAGGTAGTAGGTGTCGGCGGGTATCTCGGCGTTGCATGGTAGGGAATACGCGCTCTGTAAACCTTCGGCCTTCGGCGGGGCGGTCTCCGAACCTGCCTGCGGGATGTCTAAGACAGCGGTGGGGGAATCCGGTTGTATTATATGCCGCTGGGGAGTTTCAGCCTTGAAATGGCAGGGACCCTACCCTCTTCTCTATCGTGACTCCTTGTGTCGGCCGCCCTCTGTCTACTCTCGCTTCATCCTTCGTTCCGGGAGTGACCCGCAAGGGGCATAGGTATAACAGATTTTCCTGTCCTATCTTAGGAGTAGCATACTTACCAATCCTTGGAAACCGAAACCCGTAAAACTTTCCCTCGTCCAGCAAAGTGTGATGATTTTGGCATGAGATTTAGAATGCATAACATGTTCAGAGAGAGAAATGTACTTAAATGATGTGTATAATGGCAATTTCGTTCTATAAGAATCCTTGCAGATCTAGTAATGCCGTTTATTTGTTATACCTGGTGAAATTCTAGTGCACAAGTATATTATTAACACGTATAAATACGCAAAGGACATCACTTCCGGGACCTGATTTTATATATTCACATCTTTGTAACATGAGCTATAAACAAAGGTCACAGAAAATGGGAACATATCCCACAGCCATAGAATACAACTTATAAAACATTTGGTGAGGGAGTTAACTTTACGATGTTCATCGCCCATTTACTGTTGCTTGCTAGAGGTCACGAGTAAATTTTAAATCCGCAAGCTATGGTTTTCGTTGCGCCCAGTGAAGGGGGACCATGAAGAATAGACACAGATAATCTCTGGCCTATCATAGCCCAGTATGCCAATTAGCGAGATGCATTCCTCTTTGTTTTAAGTTATAACACAATGTAATACAATTAATACTTTGCCATGTCCATGGAGAAAATCTATAACATGTTGAATCTGCCCACAAAGCCATAAAGACGCCTTCTATGCTGTAAGGTCGTAAAAAGGCCTCCCGTCCTGTACATTTTATAGCCAAAACATAAAAGATGGCAAGTATGGGGTAGATACACTCAAGCTACACCCAGACGCCTATCACGCAACTGTCACTCGATCCTCTCAAAGGACAAGTTTAGATTTCAAGCGTTCGAGACTGAGTTAATGTAATGAGCGCGGCAAGGCTTGTTCTTGCTGGGTCGACTGTCAGAAGTGTAATCTCCGCCGATTCGGATATAATATCCGCACAACTGATTCACGATCCCGCGGTTGTAACACGAATAAGGACCTTCTTTCACACAGAAGTTAGAGATGTTTTTGAAGTGAATCCTTTCCTGACATTGTCGTTTAACATTTTCTGTTGGAAAGAATGAAGGATTCTTCAACTTCTTCTTGCTTCAGTTTGCAAGCACCTTCATACTTTTTATTAATTTTTATACAATTTGTAGGTCTATTTTCCACACTACTTATCTGCGATAAGAACGGGAAGTAGATGAAAAGTTCACGTTAATATGCGTTTTGAAGCTGCCTGAATTAAAAAAGAAAAATTGTGTACGTATGTGTGTGAGTGAACTACTTAAGCATTTTCCAACGATGCAAAACCGAAAATGTCCACGAAAATCCTTCCACTCTAAATTACCTTTTATACGCCAAATTTTTCGTTATTTTTGATTTTCTGAAAATGGCTTAGTTTTAATTAAAATACCGCACGTTTAAGATATTTCGATGACAAATTAATCATACCTTGAATGTTGTGAGAATAGCCTGTAAAGTTCCCATTATGAAACAACTTTGTGTAAGTGGTAAACTGTAAGAGACAGACAAAGTCTTACAGCACAAAAAATGAACATAATTTATGTCAAATACACTTTTTGTGGCATTAGCTATTTCCGAGTTGTTGGTTTGAGTTTGAAATACTTTACTTTTTTAAGGCAGTAAGTCAGTATTCGCTTTTTCTCGTGGTCATATAAAGAGACTGTAATTTTAAAGCCACCGCATAGCAAATCGCTTTCTAAAAATCGAACTATCGCTTTTAGCTTTAAGTACTGTATTCTTCTTAACCTACAATGAAGTGTGCAATGAAAGTTTATCTCGATCAATAAGAGGTAGATAGAAGGATAACATCTTATAACAATTAGAAGAGTGAGTAGAGAAAATGATGCAAATGCAACGCATGCGTTTTCTTTTAACCTTTGCGAATACTTCATGGGTATAACGCTTGAGGTTTTACGGGTAGTTTGAGTGTATTGACATTATTAATTAACTTCTCTAGAATATAAAGCTCTTAAAGAGATTTTATAAACTGTTGGGATAGTTTTCAAATTTATTTTCCAAAAAGCATATAGTAAATTTTACCCACCATAGCTCACTATTTATATCATTAAAAGAATGTACTTGAAATTCAACTCTAAGCATAGGTACATGATGAAATTGATGGCACGTGCAATAGAAAACAAGTGCCAGCCAGGCAAGTGGAACGAACCTGGGCCTGGGTACAACCAGTTCGTGCGGGTAATGTGCACGATTTTGCTCAGCTGGACCGCTAGGTCTGGAGGGGCCCCTCCATCTCCCCGCCACACAAACTTGCTCATAGCTTACCCGCGGGTGTTTGCATTACCCGCCCGTCCAGTCCTCCCGCCATGTCCCACGCAGCACACCGTAGACGAGCTAGGGGCGACGATTTCGGCAAGAATTTCAAATCTTTCTGGGAAACGGAGTATCTGTTCGCGGACTGTCACGACGACAAACATGCCAAGTGCCTCGTGTGCAAGAAGTACATCATCAACAGAAGTTACAACATACGCCGGCATTACACCGTCAACCATGGCGAGGACTTCAAGGACCTCACCCTGGACAGGCGCAAAATCTTGATCGCGGAGCTCAAGAAGGACATGCAAGGAGACCCTAAGGTCAGGAATCAGGCATCCTTTGACCATTACTCACCAAATCCTTATTTGTAAACAGCTAACACCAATGCCATAGCGGTAACATTTGAGGTAAAAGCTAATGCTTTTATTAAAAAGTCTGATACGTAACAGTCACACTCTACATACATTTCATAGTAATTTTAGGAAAACTTATTTTTCTTTGTGCAGAAATTGTACACTAATTTAGCTTATAAAGAGAAATACGGCCCATAGGCATAAGACAAGTATTTGAAAGCACAACTGATCTTAAAATTTGAAGAAAAAATTAATTGCCATAAATTAAGTAAATCTTATGTATTTCACGTTACTTTCTCTGAGCATTATTCAAAAACTATTCTTACACAAGCTTATTCTTCTAATTCATGTCAATTGAGGTAAAACATTCATAGAAATAATTTTATTATATATTTACTTGTTGGTGCAATGGGATACGGAAATTCAGTAGGCTAGAGGGGATACCCAAATGTTTTAAGAGCTGATCACTATGTGATGGTTTTGACATTCCGTTTCCTTAGCATGGTCAGGAGAGAAAAAGAACGAAAGGAAAAAGCAACAATAATAATAATAATAATAATAATAATAATAATAATAATAATAATAATAATAATAATAATAATAATAATAATAATAATAATAATAATAATAATAATAATAATAATAAATTCACACAGAAAAGTACAAGTATTAGAACATTCAAATCAATAACAATAAATGTTGTAAGACTGGGAATGTTTGACACGAGCTGTATATATATATAATCCCTATCGACCCAGTTTTGGATCATGCCTTGTCTTATCTACTTACAGCAAAGAGTTATTTATCTGAAACAACTTCTGACAATTTTTCATTATGATTAGCAGGAAATTGACTAAAAATTACCTTTACTTCAGATGAATTAGAGAACATCTGTGAAACTAGCGATTATGTCAATTTTAGGCGTCAGATATAAAAAAAATAATTAAATAGTGAATGTGGTGGATGACCCTGGCGGGAATATGAAATAATCGTAGGGGTGAATTAATAACGGCAGCTTTTGGTGGTAAATTATTAACACATAAAAAATATTACGCTTTATTTGTGGCATTAACACTAGAAATAAAGGCAAAATGTTTTCTGTAAAATTGTATCATTTAGAGGTTTTCTTTTTCAAACAAGTTTTAAAAGCCTATATTAATATGTTGTGTGGGATGGCAAACTGACTGGTTTTCAAATAGGAACACCTGTCCGGAAATGCACGGTTTGGACGCTGTAGCGCAGCTAAGTGTGTTCACATTTCGTCAATAAACCCAACATCGAACTGTCTACGTTACATACGGTCTTTGAGCTGTGTACCACCTACGTAATTGCAAAGCCTACATATATCGGCAGTGGTGAGCTTCATGCACATGACTCAATACGTGCGGTTGTCTTTGAAGATATTCAATCGCTCCGTGAACTTGAGCCATAAAGTGCTCCGCTGAAGTTACAGGAGTGTCACACATGATACTCTTCATACAACTCCACAGAAAGTAGTCGAGAGGTGTAACATCTGGCGACCGTGCTGGCCATGCAACTAGTCCATCTCTACCAGTCGACGTTGAGGTGATTCCGCACATTTGCATCAAGTGGAACTTATGTTGGCAATTTCAGTAACTGTGTACTGGTACATGTCGCACTGCTGCTAAAAACGTCACTGAACTGCAAACCAGGCAAGTAACGCAGTATGATATGCATCAGGAACATTATGAAGGAATTAGCGCATGCGCAGTAATGTTATTATGCTAATGTTATCATGGCTAAATGGTTGCATACCTTCCGTATTAAGATACCAGAATGAATGTTTAGAACTTGTCACAACCGTTCGCTCTCAAACTTCGACGCTCTCCAGCGTCCAAACCGTGCATTTTCGGACAGGGGTTCCTATCTGAAAATCAATCAGTTTGCCATCCCGCACAACACACTAAGCGTTGTCGGTGTTTCTTTGGGACAACCTATATATACACATGTTTTTACAGTTTCTGTCATCTGAAGGAAGATATTTTTGCTCTCGTAAGGGGTCGTGCTCCACATGTTGATAACTATTCTTCTTTATTTATTGTCACTGGAACTCTCCCCTCTCCCTCCACCAAGGACTTTGGGGAAAATTTCATTTAAGGAGTATAGGTGGCTGCAAAGTTTGTTTCCTGAATTATAGCTTTTAAAACACAAATTTAAGCAATACTAAAAAGCTCCGTACGATGCAATTTTCTATATTTTAGCAACATTTAGATTCAGGTTCCTTAAGGAGCTAGAAAATAATTTTGTAAATTAATTGGTTCATTCAATGCTCCAGCTGACTTGCATTTTTCCCAAATAAGCACAAGTAAATCAAATCATATTTTAGATAACCTTCACCTTTGGCGACATGCAGAGAGATCCAAAAACATCAGAACCGCTGCGCGGTGTTTTTCCACTGTGTACACAGAAACACGATAACGTGATGCGGTTGATTTGTTTTTCTCTGCTCTGAAATTGCGGTATTGAGCTGACGTGTGTTGAGTATGTATTGACCAGTATGTTTTTTATTTTGTCCTTACTTAGCCACATTTATTTTATACGGCTCCAAACTTGTTTCTTGTACTTAGGATACATGTTTTGAACACATTGCTGTTTCGGGTAGGCAAGCGAAGTTCCAAAACTTGCACTCAAGAGCGTGTAGACCTTTTTTTGCATGTTGGAAGTTTGCAATTAAACAACATTAATTCATTACTTTGTTGCCAAAAACTCAAGATATGGCTTATAGTATTTGTGGCGGATAAACGTATTTGTTTGT
This sequence comes from Tenodera sinensis, assembly GCA_030765045.1. Classification (NCBI taxonomy): domain Eukaryota; kingdom Metazoa; phylum Arthropoda; class Insecta; order Mantodea; family Mantidae; genus Tenodera; species Tenodera sinensis. Next base: position 38,262,176 of record CM060961.1, on the reverse strand, counting down.
GCTAAATAAAAACTGTTGTTTATATCAGAATTAAAACAATAGTCTAATAGTAAATTGATTGCACATTATATTCATTAATTTCCAAGGGAGAGTAGACCGCGGCCCCCTTGTCCCCTCCCCCTTCGCGACGCCCATGTTTGCACTTGCGCAGTTCAACAATAGCGGATAGAAGAGAAAGTGTGAGCTCTCCCGCTAGTTCACTGCATGATCCGTGGTAACTGACCAAAACTGCGGCGTGGCGATCGCAGTCGCCTTAAAATGCGACCGAACTGTCTCAGCCTGCCATCTGGTAGTCTAGTCTAGTATGTGATTCGGAAGCACAGACAATTTTATACGTATGCGTTGTGTGTTGTGAGTAATTAGGTACATACTTGTGAAATTGCTTCTAATTTTGTGCATAAATGCGTGTGTTCTTCAAAACGTAAGTTTCAAGCAACATCAATAATTGATTAAAAATGCCAACTTGTTTTGTACCCGGGTGTCGTTCAGGATACACAAACTGCTCAGAAGCTAGACATTTTTTTACTCCTCCTAAAGATAAAAATCTGTTTTACAAATGGGAAAAGTCTATTCGTAGGAAAGACACTAAATTATCTGTTAAATCTAGTATTTGTGACAAACATTTTCCAGAGGACTTTTTAGTGAAAGTTGATTCATTCGTTGTGCATGGAAAACTAGTTGAAATCCCTAGAATTAAATGGCGGTTAAAGCCAGGGGCAATTCCCTATATATTTCCTAATTTACCCAGGTACTTAACTACAGTGCATAAATCCCGAAAATCTCCACAAAACAGAGACAAAAAATTACTGAAAAAGCAATATTCAACAATCAGTAAATTACCAGATGCAGGATCCAGTCAACCAGTTCTTATTTCAAACGCGCCGTCCTTCAACAATGAGGAATTCACAGAAAACAGTTCTAATTCCTCCAAGGTCACAAACACAAGTGTGTCTAATTCCACGGTGAGTTTCGATATTTATATTTTATATACATTACATACATAATTTGCATTATGGTTTAATTTTTCAGCGTAAAATCATGTAAGCAGATATTTCCCACTGTTCTTCGTTAATTATAATACCCATTATTGTAAATACCATCCTATATTATGTGTCAAGGAAAGACGATGTTTCAAAACAGTATTTCCAATATTCCTGCTTACGATTTTAGATATTTAAAATGCTAACTGATAATATGAAACCCATTTTCACCATGTATTCGTGAACTAAAGTAAAGCGACCGCGACACCAGTGCCATCTTGCGAGCGAACCATAGTAACTCCCGAAGAGCTCACACTATCTCTTCTATCCGCTATGGTTCAACCTTGCAGTAATTTCTTACAGCTGTTTTCAAGAAGCTCCTTATAACAAGGATGCATGGGCGTCGCGAAGGGGGGGCAAGGGAGGGCCGAGGCCCCCTCTTGGAAATTAATGAACTTAATGTGCTGACTATTAAACTATTATTTTAATTCTTATGTAAAGAACAATTTCTATTTAGCGCAAATTTATAAGGTTATCCGCAACAAATACTATAACTTTTGACAACAAAATAATGAATTAATATTATCTGATTGCAAAATTCTAACATTTGCCCCCCCCCCCCTAGAAAAAAGTCTGCCGACGTTCATGCAAGGATGTTAATAAACAGTTGGAGTAGAAAGCACGTTAGTTGGGAGGCAGCATGCGCACGCACTCGCGCACACGTACACACACACTATCGTTTTTTTAAAAATATATTATAGTTTTATTGTGCACATTAGTTTTCTAAACCGATATGCCACAAGGCGGAGAGGGCACAGAAAGCAGGAGGAAATAACCGAAACAGAATATGGGATGAAGTATACTCGAACAAATACGAAAGAAAAACATGAAGCCATCAACCGGGTTTGCCATAGTATGTATTTTCCTTCTCCCTCTCTCTTCCAGTCCGTTTAAGCAATTATCAAAACTAACCATAACGATCAAAACAGACTTAAGTTTGTGTTGTGTACTACCTTTCTTATTTTTCCAGTGCACTTGGGACTATTCCCGCGCGAAGTTGACATGTTTTAATGTACGCAAGCGCTTGGCCCTTACTTTTGCATGTGTGCTGGCAGCCGCGCCAGCCGGCCGTGAGCATACAATGCAGTTGGTGTAGCGATCAATATTGTTTTGCCACGTGTTTACGCGAGTGCTATGAAGTGTGTCAGGATGAACAGCGTGGATAGTCTGTTTAAAAATCCCTTTTCCGTCAGGGCTTGCGGGGAATAGCTCAAAGTAATTCAGTTATGTAGATGTACCCCTGACCTCGACATATATCAGGAGGCAAAGGGGCCTAATGGTATGTACCGCAGTGTTCAACAATAGGGTGTACTACAATACTTGGGTATGCTGTTGCGAGATGCGGAACGCGCTCCTCTGCTTCCCATTTCTTCTCTTTGGTAACGATAGCAACAATCCATGGATAACGCCTCCAGGGATCCGGGAACTCGCTCACATAATCCATTGATGACAACACACCAGCAGAACAAGGGCAAGCATAATGTACTAAACCTTTGCACCTTCGGCAACGGCAGCTTCAAAACATTTCTAACCTAGGCAAAACAAAGTTGAAGAGGAAAAACAAAATAGACTGCTTATTTCCAGGATAATTAACAGCATTAGGTCCTGTGGGACAATTGCACTCAAGACTCGAAGGGGCAGATTCAAGTGTGTCTTCGACTCTTGTGGATCTTTTGGCGAATGATGGTAGCGACCTGAAAGTGCACTTAACATCAAATGTAATTCTTCGGCAAGTTGACAGGGTGCTGAATATGTTGACCAAGTAATTGGCGAATTGGAAGCAGCTGGCTAAATTGTCATTATGCTCGAAGAAATAATAGATCCCATCGAGCAGGTACGGTTGTCGCTAGTGTTTCGATACGAGGATTGTCTTCCATGTGAAAGATTCTGGGGATTTTGACAACCTGAAGGGGAGGGTAAGAAAGGATCTTTACAGCTCTTCATAAAATGTTGTATGACATCTTTAAGGATAAAAGGAATAAGCTGATTGCTCATACGTGCAATGGGTCTTGTTTTGATGGCGGTGGGACTGTATCCGTATGCTGCAAGCTTAAATCCTCCCTTCCTTTCGCCCGTCATAACCAGTACTACAACCATACCCTTAACACTGTGATGGATCAAACAGCTTCACAGGTCCAGTCAGCGAGGGCGTTTTTCTGTTGTCTGTCAATGTTTCCCACAGTCATATCCACGTGTCAAGAGCACATACTGGCACTGGAACTACTATCCACCTCTCCAATTTCCATTAGCTCAACAGCCAAATGGGATTTTACATCTAGAACTATCAACATTGTTCATGGGTTCAAAGATATATTAATTGCATGGTTTCTGAAACTGGATGAAGTCTCTTGTAACAAGACTGCGTTGGAAGCTCGTCAACTTCCTCATCATTTGGAGGACGAAGAGCTTCTTTTCTGGCTGTCGTTCTTCCGCAGAATAAAGACGCATGTAGACATGCTGCAGAAGCAACTACAAGCCAGATGGGAAGATAGCGCAAATGTGAAAGCTTTCTGCACGGATTTTGCATGGGAATTACCACAATGAAAGTGTCTGCAGAAAACAACTCTGTCATTTCCAAGTCATACGCCACGACCGACTACAAGAGACGCAGACTATCATGCAGGCGAATGGGTGCAAAGGAGGTTTACGATAAAGTCATACAGGCTATGCGTTTTCAACTATATTCCTTGGAACATATTGAAGTTCAAAGTCTCTCGAGTATCTAGTAAGAATTATGGCAATCATGCCAAGTGCTTTCCCGAAAGAATGATTGATATTGTAGCTCCCAGTTACGTTATAGACAAGAACAGACTAAAGATAGAGCTTCAGGCGATGCACTCAAGACCCGAGTTTATTCAAATGGGAACAACGGAGCTCCTGAAATACATAAGATCAGAAGGTATTGATTACACATTTATTGAGACAACTATGCTTCTTAAAACCGTGATTACTACACCATGACTACGTCGGAACCACGAATATGTGGTGACTGAGCAACTACTGAGAGTAGCCAAAAAAAGCCTCCCTGGCGTATCAGGAGAGGGCTAAACCGGTGACACTGATGCTTGACGTGGAAAGGGCATTCTCTACCACCTGGCACGAAGGGCTTGTCTACAAGCGCATAGAGCACGAAATTCCCCCTCCATATATTTATTTGGTAACTGGTTTCCTTCAGGAACGTGGAGGATCATTTTCAGGAGAAAGGCCCACTGGCGCTGGAGTCCCCGAAGACTTCGGGCATGGTTTTGGAACTGCCAGAGAGCTGCGTGCCCTTGTAGTACTTTGACCCTGACGTGATGTCTGTACGTAAGCCTTAGTCCAGCGTAACCCCGAGATACTTCGCCGTGTTCACCCAAGGGATTCGACGGCGCCGAAGCACGAGGTCCAGCAGGAGCCGGTTTGCACACATGCCAGTATGTGGACGATCTCATGATCTTCGCTACGAACGGGAATCCCCGCTACAGCTACCGGCAGTTACAAGCCCATCTACGCGCCAGTGACCTAGCGTATGCCCATCAACCCGGAGAAAAGCTCTGCGATTCTCTTGGCTAATACAATAGCAAACCGGCTCCTGCTGGACCTCGTGCTTCGGCGCCGTCGAATCCCTTGGGTGAACACGGCGAAGTATCTCGGGGTCACGCTGGACCTAAGGCTTACGTACAGACATCACGTCAGGGTCAAAGTGCTACAAGGGCACACAGCTCTCCGGCAGTTCCAAAGCCATGCCTCTCCGCCTGAAATTGTAGCTATACCGTGCTATGATCCCGCCTTTGGTTCTCTGCGGATGTGAGATCTGGGGAACGGTGGCAAATTCCACCTTTATCAGACTCCAGACGTTGCACAACCGGGCACTAAGGACGATTTACGGCAGTGGCTGGAGATTCCCTGTCCATATCCATGTGATTTTTTAAATTGAATGTCCCTTTCAAAAACTGTGGTAGCAATATTCAAAGCAAAATTGTATACATGTGTATATATAAATTAAATGTTAATGCTTATTTTTGTCGTTCTGATTTCAACATTTTTTATGCTTTAAACAAGGTTTACCTTCGTTGCACTTAACTCGACACAAAAGCTCATAAATGTGAAATGATACATCACATATCCACTACTGTATTGTTGCGGTAATGCCAACACTGTGCAGAGACGACTTCCAAATGTTAAACCCATTAAGCATTTGCTCTCTAATACCGTGCCTTATTTTTGACTCCTGGCCGGCTGCTTGACGGACTGTGGCTGCGTGCGCACAGTACTTCTAACCGGTTCTGGCTTCTGCTGTTCTCCCTCAACTCCGCGCGTCAGTGCATGTGCGATCCTTGCTAGCGCGAGTTCGTGTTTTGTTCTTTGTGATTAATAATGCCAAGAAGTGAGTTTACTTTAGCACACCGCATATTCATGTATGATTCCTACGTGCGAACCAAGTCTTGTAGAGAAGTGACACGGCTGTTTATAACTAGATTCCCCGGTATCCGTGCACCTCACAGAGAGACAGTTCGTAGTCTTGTAAACCGAGTTGCAGAAACGGGTTCTGTTCTTGATAGGAAACCCAAAGTAACTCGCCGTGTTCTTACAGAGGAAAAACTCGAGGAGATAGGACAAATGTTAGAACATAGCCCAAGAAAATCTCTGAGTATGTTATCACACGAAACAGGGGTTTCACAATTCGCGGCTTGGAAAGCCACTAAACTTTTAAAACTAAAACCTAATAAGATAACCGTAGTTCAGGAACTACAACCACGTGATACTGTCAGCAGAGTAAATTTCTGCAATTGGGTGTTGGGTAAGGTTAACGATGGCTCTATGGACCCAAAATTAATCTTTTTCACAGACGAAACATGGTTTTCTTTAAACAGCCATGTATCGACGCAAAACAAGAGCTACTGGAGTGCAGAAAACCCCGATATTGTACACGAAATGCCATTGCATGACCAGAAAATTGGTGTTTGGTGTGCTGTGAATGCATACAGAATTATAGGGCCTATATTCTTTCACGAAACAGTTAATGGGCAGAGATACAGGGAGAACATTATCACACCATTCCTGGAAGAATTGTGTGACATTGAATGTAAACAGGCATATTTCCAACAAGATTCGGCTACAGCACATACAGCCGATCTCTCGTTGCAATTAATTGAAGAAGTTTTTGAAGCTAGAGTCATCGGTAAAGGAATATGGCCAGTGCGATCTCCTGATCTTTCTGTATGTGATTTTTATTTATGGGGGAACTTAAAGAATAAAGTCTACCGGAACAACCCTCATACGTTGGAAGAACTGAAGGATAATATACGAAGAGAAATTACTGCAATCTCAGAAGAAGAATTAATGCATGTTAATGAAAATTTTCTGAAAAGGTGTGAGAGATGCGTGGCAGCAAAGGGACATACTTTCCAACACTGTCTGTGAGAAAGGTATGTGGTTACTGCATGCATGTGAATCTATATCCTTCAGTTCAGGGTCGATGAACATTTACCTCGGCCGGCAACAGCATGTGGCCCCGCGGCAGCAGCGAACCGCGAAGCAACCGGGCAGGAGTCAGAAATAACGCACGTTATCTTGGGCCTGAAGGACGCATTTATAATAGTTATGGTATTCACAATGGTAACACAATATACGTATATTCCGCGCAACTTCCGCTCTAACGATTTCGATCAAATTTTGTACACAGATAGGGTTTTGCTGTTTAAGTTTATCTATATAAACTATCTATATATTCCCGAAAAAAAAAAAAGAACCGCAATTTTACGCGTAACAGTCATAATTACTGTAAACCTTATTTTGGCCATAATTTCTCTGTTGATGGGCCAATTTCAACAAACAAGCCAGGGTATTAGACGCCTCATCAAAATCTTTCAGAAAACGTAAAGAAAGTTGACTTAGCTATCTTAGTCTACGCGTAACAGTCACAATTAGCCGAAACCTTATTTCGGCCATAATTTCTCTGTTAATCCATTTCAGCAAACGAGCTAGCGTTTTAAAAGTCCTCTTCCAGTTGACCTGGCTATATTAATTTATGCATTACAGCTCGTCCCGTCTATATGTTTGAAATAGAAATACAACATATTACATTCGTACTATTTTCTCTACTCACTTTTGGTTTGCTTAACAATTCATGTCATTCTCTTTCTTTTATCAACTTCATACATACCAACGCCTATATATATATTGTATGTTGAAGAGTGAACAAACTCCAAAACCGGTTGTTGCCATGAAAACTGGCACGTGTAGAAGGTTTTTATGCAATCCATTTTATCACACAACGTATTACGTTCACATGGGTTTCTCTACTCCCTTTTCTTTTACGCAAATGCCGAGGGAAGCTCGGTCGTTCAGGTACTAGTATCATTATTGGCTGCATAATTCTAATCTATCGAAGTATTACAGACAGTGGACGGCTATTTCTGGAGGGGGAAGTTGCAGATCTCCAACACAATCCCCCAAATACGTTCTTGCAACCCATTTTTTAAGATATGACTTACACTTCAACCTCCAGTATATCCCTTGAATCACCTATTACGAAATATGTAATGAAACCATTTCTGCAAACGTTCATCTTAGTAATGCAATACATATCGACAAATCTGATGTGTTACATTCATGTTACTTTCACTGCTCAATATCGTTCATTTTTATAAACTTCTGCCTGTTGGTACCAAGGTCACGGGTTCAAATTCGAAGATATTTAAGTGTGCTTTTAAGAATGGGGGACCATGTCAGTTGATTTAATGGCATATAAAGGAACTCCTAGGGAACGGAATTCCGGCACACCAGTGGCGTTGATATGATCCTGGCAATCGGCAGCGTCGTTAACAAGCAAAGTATTTATTTTGTTCATCTTTGACATTTAACTGGAATAAATGAAGACTATTTCCTCCTGCTACAACATACTCAATTTATCATGTACATAATTCAAACGTATAATTTTATCATGTTAAAATGTTTGAGGTGGACGGAATTTCGTAACTATCTCCGCCACGTTATAATTACTCAATAAAATTTATGGCAGTTCCATGCCATCCATTTTTAAACATATTCAATACAATAAATGATTTTACAAAAATATATATCGTATTAGAAGTTTTATATTAAATCTTAATTATTGCGGAAAAATAATTACTTCTTGTACTCTCGAAATTGTAATTCCAAAAGTTCATGATGATTCAGTCTTGTTTTAAACTGTCAAATGGCCATTTTCTTCACTGTAATTGCATTTGAGAGATGATAAAATTTTTAAAAATAAATTAGTTAAAATTGTATCTTGTGGGGGCATTCTGAGTATGCAGAAATGTTGAAAAATTGAGCGTGCCTATTAATAAGCATGCCTCTATACATTTATAGATCACATTCATTAACTGATACTTCAAATGCGGCATATGGAGAAAACTGTTTTCTTAAAGTTCATGTTTTATTACGAATAATTTTTCAGAGTTTTTGGTCAAATTATACGAATGCATTACCTTAAATGAGAAATGTTGTTTTGATTATGCGAGTTTTTATTTTGTTAGTTTCCCTATCCTCACACACATTTCTATTTTTCAGTAGGACTTCAAAGCCTGTATTTCCTTGAAATAGGAATTTTGAGTTAAATGAAAATAATTTTTTAGATGAGCGTTATGAACATTTTGAATTACAACTTCATTGTAAAATTAAAATTTAGTCGCAATACTTGTAAATGATACAAAATAAACCAAGTAAGCAAGACCTAAATAACTTAAAGCGGAACTTAGCTTCGGTTATCGGCCAATATGTCCAGTTTTTTCTTTTTTCTTTCTTTTTTTTTTTTTTAAATAGATAAACTCACGTGTTAGTGCGGAAATGGCACTGATATAAGGGAATTGCTGTAGAAAGATCAAGTATAAGAAATTGGGTGCTCGTATTTTCTGTACTACAGGTAAGCGAAATATTGTGCTCGACCCAAAAATTCATGTCGAGATTGCACCGGAAATGTATGTTTTGAGGCTCTGAAAATAAAACAACACATTTTTAGAAAAAGGTCCGTGTGTGTGAGTGTGTCAAAAACGAAACGTCGGTATTTAAGTTTAATGTCATTCAAGAATGCGACCCGAAGATTTTGAAGAAAATGCCTCTAACCTAAACTACCCTTTACATGGAATATTTTGCAAAATTTTTTATTTTCTCAAAAATGGCTCTTAACGATTTTGATTAAAATGCCATATGTGTAGGATATTTTTATGGTAAATGAAATTTACATTTTGAATTTTTTGGCTATAGCTCATGTAGTCCTGTTCACTCTCGATGACTTTTACATAGCGATAAACAGTAAAATATGACCAAATTTTACTGTACCAAAAATGTACATCTCTTTAAACCACACAAGTTATGTCCGACTAATTCTTTTTGTGGAGTGAACCATTTCGGAGATATTCCATGTTATTTGTGTGAGTTTTGCAATACTTAAAGCTTTTCTCAAATGGAAGGTCGTTCTTCGCATCTCTTAGCCGTGCAAAGAGAACGGAATTTCAAACCCTTCATATAGCGACCAGCTTTAAAAAAATTATCCCTCAAGGCCTACTCTATTCCCCCTGCACTTACAAGGAAATAAGCAATAGGATAATTTCTGCAAATTTTGATCTCAACTAACATGAAGATAGAGGAACAAGAGCTCGTACTAGAGTAGAGAAAGTAATTTGAGTGCAACACATAAGATTTTTACATAAGGCTCCAGAGAACCAGGCCCAAATTACTAAAAACACAGGCTCTGTGTCTGACAGACGCAAGACATGCACAGTTCAGCCTCGCAACGTGCAGCCTTGGCGCGGAGCTTTCCTCTGTCCCTCCTTCCCCATGCACCACGTCCTGCGCTGTTTGTACAAGTAGGGGCGTCCAATATCTGCCTACAAAACTAATTGATGTGAAAATGTTGGAGCGTCACAGATAAATATATTTGTCTGCATTTAAAATTTTAAATAAAACAAGATTACAACTGAGTTATTTTGAAAGGCCTTTATTTCTCAGCATCAAACACTTTCAGTAAAACTGTGAAAATCACAGTGACTTTGTTTATATATTCTTTACTGCCACAATTTGTTCACAAAAGCAGGGAATTTGTTTAGTTTTAACCACGGTTTTCAATAGAACCTACTTGAAAATATCTTCGGAACGAAACAGCATGGCCACTATGCGTACGAAAATCTGACGCAAACGTACACGAATTTCTCCACCCACTATAACTTTCATATGTATTGTGTAAGTTGTCTTCATTTTCTAATTTCGATTAATTAAAAAATGTTTTCTGCAATGGTTTCAACTCATTTTCTTGTAATTACATAGAAGTATACAAGCCACCATTCCGACAGTCAAATGTTCAGTATAAAGCGAAGCTCGCTTTGTGTATGTGAAGTACACTGTGAATCTCTGTACGGCCTGATGAGAAACAATAGACTACAAACTAGCTTGGAATGCTGGAAATTCCGACCAACACAAAATGTCTCGATGGGCACATAAAATTAAAATTATTTTATTTGCTAACGACGCTGTCAATTGCAAGAGTCATATCAGCGCCGCCGGTGTACCGAAATCTCATCCCATAGGAGTTATTCTACATGCCAGTATATCTGACATATACACTTAAAAGCATCGGTCAGGGCCAAGTTTGAACCCGCGACCTTGGAATCAGTAGGCCAGTGCCTAACCAACTCAGCTACCCAGTCCGACAGAGATGGGTAAGGCCACACAAATGCGATTAACACCAGTTTAAGTATTCTCTTTACATTTTTACGTTTAGTTATTTCACCCAAAAATTTGATATCGAGATTTCACCGGAAGTATGTTTTGAGGCACCCTGAATAATAAAAAAAAAAAAAAAAAAAAAAAAGCATTTTTAGAAAAAGGTCCGTGTGTGTATGTCTGTCAGTCTGTGGGCAGCATAACCCAAAAAGGAAAAGTCAGTTAAAAACCAAAGTTGGTATTTAAGGTTAATGTCTTTTAAGGATGCGACACGAAGATTTTGAAGAAAATTCCTTCACCCTAAACTACCGTTTACATGGGAAATGTTTAGAAAAATTTTATTTTATTTTATTTATTTATTTTTTTTTTTGAAAATGGCTCGAACGATTTTGATTCAAATGACACGTTTGAGATGATATTTTTACGAAAATGAAATGTATATCTTGAATTTTCTGTACTTTTCTTTACTTACTTTGCAAGACTTTTGTATAACTGGTTAACCTTAAGAGGTGGGCCAAATCTTACTGCACAAAAAAATTTAAATCTTGCTAAAACGCAATTTATGTCTAAATACATCTTTTTGCAGAGTGAACATTTTCGAAATATTCCTTTTTATTTGTGCGAGTTTTTGAGAGCTTTTACTTCTGTCAAATGGAACGTCGATATTCATTTTTATACCTATATCAAGAGCGCAAAGAGAACGGAATTTGAAAGCTTTAGAAGATCTGACTATCGCTCAAAGCCTGCTGCATTTCCATAATCCCGTTGCACGTGCAAGGAGATAAGCAATAAGATAATTTCTGCAAATGTTTATCCCAATTAACACGAAGAAGATACAGGAGTAATAGTTTGTAAGAATGGTTAGTACAAGAGTAGAGAAAGTCATGGGAGTGCAGCTGATCTGATTTTTTGAAAAGCAGGTAGTCGACTACATTTCTGTTTAATATATTTTTGTTTTTCCATTTTATGGGTTCCTTGTGCAGGACGCAGCTTGAAAAAGTTCTGAAAGCTTTAAAAACAACGAAAATGATCGAGGCTCAATAACTGAAGTGGAATAATAAACATTATTACAAATATTCAGTGTGGAAATCTGGAAGAAAGAACAAATATGTTCCAGAACAAGTCTAGGCATTTTGTTCTCTTTAATGTGTTAAGACTGATTCTAAGAGAAGGAGGAATATTTCACTTGGCATGATTCTGGTAAGGGTTCGGCATGGTGTAGGAATAAAATGTTTGTGAAGTTTAGAAGGGAAGAGAAGCAATGCAAGCTAATCAGAAAATTAATTTAGCTCTTCGAGTGCCTCACATTACTAGCGGTTGCTAGGGTGAACTGGACAGCCTTGACAATGGGAGCGGATGTCCGTAAGGGGGGAGCGAGTTGCGCGCGCATGCACCGCACATCTTCCAGACATTGCAGGGATGTCCAGCATTTCACTTCATTGCAGCAGTCTGGCTTTTATTAGGGCATGATCGAGTCACACCTGGCAGCTGTCTATTGACATTCCGCTTTATTATATAATATCGATACTATGGCGAAACTTTCAGGCCAGGCATTTGCATGACATTTAAGCTCTAATTACGTGAACAATTACGTGTAACAATGGGTTCCACGGCTGGTCAGCAAGGTGTAATAAACCCTATTAATGTTCTGGAATTCATGATGAACCACTTCCGAAATAAGGGTTATCATTCTTTAGAGGCAACTAGCGGCGTGGAGAAAGAAGTGGGTGGTTATTTAATCGAATTGTTAGAAAACAATCCATTAGGAGTTGGGCGTTACGAAGACACTTATCTGGATATAGTGGAAGGTGGCAGTGAAAGTGATTCGAGTGAGAACGATCCGTTTGCTATCGATGAAACTGCAGGTCCTAGTGACATAACTGAAGTGCCAACTCATCCGAGTCAGATAGTCAGCAATGATTACAAACGGAGAGCTGTCAAGTTCTGGCTGAACGAAGGCGGTAGGAAGCGTTTATCGTTAAAAACGGTTAGCAGACTCTTTCGTTTCGTGACGTCATCCCGTCAACTGTACTTGTGGAAGAAACAGGTAGAAGAGATGCCCTCTAACCCGATTGAATATAAAAATGTGATGTACGAGAAACTCTATTCCCGCTTCATGGAAGCTAAGCGAGCTTTGCGACATGTTAGAGATGCAGATCTCCAGCACTGGGCCTCGGAAATATCAAAAGGGCTTGTCACTGCTTCCTTCGCCACTCCGGCTTGGCTTGGACGCTTCAAGAAAGTCCACAACATAAAGAGTAGGAAGTTAACTACATTCGTATCTCGACATTACCTGAGTAATGATATTGCGCAAACTGAACAGCCAACTTCGGAACCGTTCATCCGCTTCGACACCTTCAATGTTTGTAATATAGACCAGAAGCAGCTCCCTTCTGCTACTCCCAACTTACAGGTTAGTGCACCGGCAGTCCTTAATACTCAAGTTGCAGCCACTCCTTCTTACAAGCTTTTAGTATTTAACTTGAAATGTTTGTTTGTTCGGGTCAAATCTTGCAACGGAGTTTTAAAGTAATTATCCTCAACGGATTGAGCTGAAACTTTGCATACACGTTTAGTTTGGATGACAATGCATGGTTAGCTATGTGCATACTGTATGGTTTTATCCACGCTGTTCTATGACAGCGGTAGTCGGCGACGAGCGCAGAAAACCCGTACAGACAAAAAATAGCGCAGCCGGTTCACAGTCTTTTGGATCACCCGTTATTTAGGTCAAAGCTCTTCGTTGCTGTTCAAGCGTACGTGGCCTTAAGTGATTTACCTATGCAGTTAAACAAGAATACAATATGGAACTTGATATAAGTAATTCTATGAAAAAAAAAATGTTTTTATAAAACAGGTAAATCGCGACAAGCTGTTATATCATATAAATTGTGTTATGTAATAAATTGATGGATTTGATTTAAAGTATGTTTTCTTCTTTTTAGAGCAGTTAAATAAAAGCTTGTTGTTTAAAAAAATGTACTATTAATTGAAATGGTCGACAACTCTCTAATGCTGCCTGTTACAGGTGAGGAGATTGTCAAATGCGCGTAGGCATTTTATCCTATTCTTTCCTCGGTGCTGAACTGCAGTGCATACATCCCTAAGTCAGTCAGGTCGTGTGTTTTGTCACGTGATATAGGCAGAAAGAAGGAAACTTCTTGAATTACTGGACAAGGTGGTACGCGCATTAAAGTTCTGGCTAGAAATGTGTTTGGGATGAATTTAATATGATTTTGATTTGTTGTATGTATCAGGTGACTGACAGGCAGGTATTGCTGGACCCAAAAACTATAGAATTCAACATTTTCATTACCATATTAACTAAAACGTAGCGACTGCCATACTGGTATAACTGATATGCAGTGCTTGTTTTTCTTCCTTTTCTTTAACACTCCATACATCATTGCATGTCAAATCAACCAACAAAACATTTTCAATCTCATCTCCATATTTGATGAAATTATAAATATGTGTTCATACCAGGAAAGGAATTGTCATTTTTCCATATGTTTTAAACAGTACGTTACAAAATAGCAAAATCTAGCGTGCGAATCAGTCTTATAACACCCATACATCTCAGACTAATTATCAGGGAGCGGGGTTTTAGTAAGTAAACATAGGAATAAGATTAACAGCACGGAGTATAGAGCCGGCAGGTAGCGTGAGGACTGTACTGCCTTCCACTCTGCAAGGTCGCCGGCGCTTTCACTTCCAGTTGTAAGTGCACGGTTAACTTGATGGATTTCGCACTAAAACCCCGCTCCCTGCTAATTATATTAGAGTTGTGATTGAATTCTCATTTTAAAGCGTATAAACTAAACTTTAGTTTGAAATACAATACATGTTTTGTCAAAAAAAGGAAAAATTGTTCATTTTGAAAAGTATATGTATAAGGTCTGCGCTTTTGAAAAATAGAACATTTATTTAGGTGTTGTAAATACGGAATGAACATCTAGTATTGGGATCTACTCGTAAATGGCATCATACTGTACTGAAATTCTTAGGCTAAGAGAAACTGATAAACGTACAGCACTCCATAAATAGATTCAATATGCTTTAAATGGCTAAAAATGTGTGATGAAGAATTAGTTTATTTTGTATTGGATACAAATTAGCACAAAATGAGATTACAGAATATGTTGCAACAAGCATTGCTTGGGCAAAAACAATATCATCGTATCTCATGTTCCTGCTTTTATATCTTTGTAACCAGAGTGGCCAGGTTGGACAATACATGGATAGCCTTATGGACTTATTAAAATACAACATTACGACTATCGCCATTTCGATATTAGTCCGTGGGAATCAATCTCTGTTTGTTATTTCGTTTACAGTTTTATTGAAACTTATATTACTCAGACATTTGAGAATGCGTATGCCCTGGTGGCGCTGTTATCGTATTTACATAAAGGTTCCTTTATTTAAAACTTAACGGAGCACACGGCATTTCGCCTCTCCCGCGACCTTACTGGATTCTCCACTACCGGCCGCCGTGTGCGCGCGCGGGCTGGCGGTGTGCACCTCGTTGGGCAGGATTGTACCGGCTACCAGTGTTGTCAAATTGGGCTGCTAAAAACTTTTCTGCAACAAATTTTTTATGAAGACGATTTGCGAATTTTTGAGCTACTAAAATATTTCTGCAAATTATGACTTTTATGGTAATGTTGCGTTGTATTTCCTATGGAGAGAAAACACTCACATACGTGAGATATTCCTTCCGTTCTATGAAAGATGCAGTTTCTTTCTCCCAGCCTTACAGTTCTAAATTCGCTGAACTTCCTCTAGAATTACAGGAGGCAACATCTACTATTGGAGAAGCTGAACATCAGTGGCGGATGTATCTGACTTTCCGCTGGAAAAATATTTTCAATTACAAGGTTCCTGAAGATGACTCGAGTTTCCGGGGTGAAGCCATCAAGCTTAAAAACTCAGCAGGACATCATGTTTTAAAAGACCTTTATTTGCGTTTGCAAATATCCGTGACACACTTTAATACATGGGGCACTTTGTCGGGAGTTCCAAACGAAGTGCTTTGTTTTCCGCATTGTCTCTCTTCGTTGCACTTTCCTCAACTCACGCAGGTTGCTTCACGTTTCATGAATGCATGGACATTATTCACAACTTCCCTTGTTTGGCTCTGCAAAGTTTTTTGGCAGGTTTTGATAAAATCGGGGGTACTATAGCTTAGGGTCAGAACCTCCATTGAACATAATATATACATTTCAAGTTTAATTACAGAAACATGTAAAAACTAATTTATGCACCGAACGTTCAAAATAGTATAAACAGACCTCTGGCAAGAGAGATGTTACTCGGACTACTGCTTCCGTTTGAGTGAACTAGTTACATTTACTGCGCATGTCCAATAATTGAGGCTCGCTGACTGTCCAGATAAGCGCTGCGCATCCAGGTTTCACTGACACAGAACTATTGCCCTTATGTATCGTGGGTATGCACGTCAGCCATTTTGTTTCTAGTTCAAGCGATCTTCCTATTGTGCACTAATTGTGCTTCCTCGTGTTTTCTTTCAACAATGGGGTGCTGTTCTGCACCAAACTGTTCAAATAACAGTACTACAGGATATCGACTATTCCGTTTCCCCTCCGACAACTCTAGAAGAGCGATTTGGATGCAAAACTGCCGGCGTTACAAATGGAAGCCAACATCTACTTCAAGACTTTGCGAGGTAAGTTGTTTCAAATTTATCGAAAGCCAATGATTGACTCATAAAGCAACCCTCAAGACTGTTCAAAAAAAAAAAAAAAAAAAAAAAAAAAAAAGAGCTAAATATCGAGTATCTACTAAGGCATACTGGTTAATGCGAAAAAAATCACCTCAATAGGAGCATAGAGGGCGCTTGTGTCTTATTATATGACACCACAAGCGATGAAAATCTGCTATTTAGATCATATCACAAAATTTTTCAATGGCACACTGCAATTACATATCACATAATTAAACTTGGATATAAACGGTGAATGTATATAAATGGCTTAGGAAGTAGCAAAATGACATTGCATTTGCTTGTTAAAATTCTACCTCAACAATATATAATATATTTTTTGTAGGTACACTTTGACGAAAATCAGTGGGAACATCAAAGGGCAGATGGGTGGAAAAGATTGAAACCAAATGCAATACCCACATTGTTCAAAGTCCGAAAATCTCCTAGAAGCTTTACATCCACAAGAAAATCTCAGTATAAAGTAAGTGATAATGCTGCATCATTTTATACAACAAATCAAAGTAGGATATGATGATTTAAAGCAAACATTGAAAATGTGCTCAAAATGTTTAAAATTGTTTTGGTAGCTTAGAGTGTGTAGAAATAGAAGATGTGCTATTTTTATTATTTGTACCACTTTAGGTCATTAATACGATCATTTAATGAGACATGTGCATGTGGTTGATGTTTAAATACTCTGTAAGGCCACACTGAAGATTCCAATCAACCTATCACTATGAAAATTTAACTATGCAATGAAAACATTAGTCTCAAGTAACAGCCAAATTTTCCTGCTGGTATATCAAATACTTCATTAATTATTGTTTGAGTGAGAATATTGTAAGAATTACTTGCTATATCAAATGTTCTATATGGTAAGAGGTTTAGGTTTTTAAAGCTGAGTTTCTGTTTTTCACTAATACATTAACATAGATCGAGGCAGACCTGACACCATAAGGCATAAGGGGAACAAGAAGCACTGTATTACAAGAAAACCCATATTCTAAGTTTTTGAGAGTACTCTTTTAGCTAATTTTTTTTTTGTTACTCAAAAATTCTGAGTTATTATATTCTTATGTTTTAGTATACTTTTCAAAACATCAGCGTTTATAAGAAAAGGGGATTGTGAAGCTCCTTATTTATATATTATGGGCCAAACCTCAGAGTTTCACTAAGCTAAATGAAAAACTTTGACACACCGGACATAGTACATGGCAATTATGCCATTGCCAAAGGAGAACAGCCATCAAAATAGGACAACACACATATGATGACAGTCCTTTCAAAGGAGCTTTTCATGAAAGTGCTGCTATTGTACATTCGTATAGCTTCTCAAGAGCTGCTGGAAAGCTGTAGATCAGGGAAAACAAAATGCAATGAATGCTTACACTTCGAAAGAAACTTTTGTTTCAGTAAATCAAAATTGAGCTTGAAGTGACTGCTGCTGCAGATTTCAACATGGGCTGATGTTGAAACTGCAAAAACTGACGACAGTCATGTCATGTTAATAAATCAGGGATAAAGACCTAGGAGCAGAGAGATAGTCATCAACTTCAGTAGAGTGCCACTTCTTGTCAACGTGATAAAAAGTCATCCCACAGGATGTTGAAATGTGGTAAACATGCCGCACAGCAGAAGAGTTTTAGCTCCCTGGAAACATTAGAAATATAAGATTTGAGAATTACTTTAAAACTCTTTTTTGAGAACCTTTTCTTTTTTCAATACACAAAATGTCCCATGCGTCAAAGTTTTTCATTTAGCTTAGTGAAACTTGAAGGTTAGATCCACATATGTGAATAAGGAACTTCACATTCTTCTTTTCTTTTAAATGCTCATGTATGTTAAATTATATGATTTAAAATATGAAAAAGCTGCTATTTTCAAACTTTTGCAGTAACATAAAAAAAATTAAAAACAAATGTTAAAAAAGCATTCCCAACAAAATAAGAATGTGGGTCCTTTTATAGTACTGTACTAGTCAAAAGCAGAAAGTTAATTTTAAAAATTGAAACCTTTTTTCATGAGGAATAGTTTCCATAGCAAGTAATTTTTACAATATTTTCGCACAAAATATTTAATAACTAATGATATATCACCATGAAAATCTGTATGTTAGTTTATGAATGATAATCTCATTATGTAGTTAACTTTTCATAGTCATAGGATGATTATTGAATAAGTTGGAATTTTCAGTGTAGCCAACCAGGAACTAAAATAACAAAAATAATTTCAAGATATTTGACCATTTTTCATATGTTTCTAATGCACCCGTATGCTTTCCTTCACTTCTTTTGAGTCAATGAAATATTAAGAACATTACTCAATCTATGAATTCAACTGTTCTTTAAAATAATATTGAATAAAACAATGAGTTTAAAAAAATTTCTACTCCAAGAAGTATAACTATACTGTTATATTATGAGGGGATAAGTTACTGTATTAAGAAGGAAGAAATATTATAAATGGAAATAAGTATGAAAGGAGACGGTGAACCATCTACTAACATTAGATTGCGATTGTTTATTGTAAAGCAGGATAATTTCATTACTTCATGAAAACTGTGTTTTTTTCTTTTTTCAGATTACATTTTGTATTATTTCATTTGTGCCACTTTAAGCAATCTAAATATAAGTACATACATCATACAGCAAACACAAACACACACACACACACAGTCTCTCAGAAGGGGAAATGAGTTTTTTATAAATTCAAAGTAAAATTAAATTAAAATTTGATAAATTTAATTACTTGTCCATCGTTTTAGTAACTGTAAGTAATTTACTTTTTTGCAGGTTTCAGATAGTCAAAGTGAAAAATCTGAGATTGCAAGAAATGTTCCACATCAGCTGTACATCTAACGAAGAAGCAACTGCTTCTACAATTAAGTTGCAAGAAGAAATCAGTTCATTGAAGTGTCAACTTGAACAACAAAATGCATCAATGAGGAGTTTGCTCAATGAAGAACAGATTTGTGCTTTAAAGAACAAACCTAGAACTTGGGGCAGTGAGTCCACTATTCTTCCTCCGAAAATTAGGCTCAGTCTGGGAGTTCATGGATACAACTATTTACGCCGACAAACTCCATTATCATCATACAGCACCCTGAGTAAGAGACTTGGAGAATGGGAAATGACATTTGGAGTTTTTGAAAATCTCTTTAAACATTTAAAATGTAAAGCTATTGGACAGAATATGTACTATTCCAATTGATAAGATGGAAGTGAGTGGGTCAATTGACTTGACAAACACAAAAACTCATTTTACAGAAATGTCGCCTGGTGATTCACAATCAGTAGGAAACACAATACCAAATTACTGATAAACGAATTGCACAGCATGTTCGCCCTCTTTCTCTGTGTGCTGTTATTTAAAAGAGAAGGTTGTTACACATTTCTTTACTGTTGGGTGATATGGAGTAATTGATTTTA
Source organism: Tenodera sinensis (assembly GCA_030765045.1). Taxonomy (NCBI): domain Eukaryota; kingdom Metazoa; phylum Arthropoda; class Insecta; order Mantodea; family Mantidae; genus Tenodera; species Tenodera sinensis. The sequence goes on along the minus strand of CM060961.1, from coordinate 38,242,296 downwards.
ATAAAAATGGAAAAAAAGGGATGTAAAATGTATGGCAAAGCTTCTGTAAAAAAGAGTAAAATATGAATTGCAAAGTATATATGTGGATTTAAAATTGTAAGTTTAAACACAGGTGATAAGATTAAGCATTGCATCATTAATAAAATATTGTACGTACTGTGCTGCATTAAATTGTATTGTGTAGCATTTGAATACCCACATTATTTACATTTGGGTCAAATAAAGTCTGATGTTGCCACTGATTTTCTTTATGTTATTATTGCATGGAAACACCTGCTGTATAGAAATTGTTTTGAGCAGCTAAAGAGTGCTAACTTCTACTTCATTGAAATTTGCATATGCACATCAAGCACAAAAAATACCTATTGAATTAAATCAAAGCGTGTATTTCCAACAATGAGAAGTGCTGAAATATTTTTAGAAGGAAAACCAACTAATTCAAATCTTTTATGCTGACTTGTTGGAAAGGGTAGTGCAGGTATTTCCAACTCGCATCCTGAAAAGAGTGGTCTGACTTTTCTTTGTGTTTTGCAGCTAATATGACAGAATATCTAAAAAGCAGGCTTATTGCTAACACTGACTTTATATAGTGTATACATTTATATAATGCAATTTCTGATAAGCAAAACTTCTTAGAAATATTTTTAAAAATCAAGGAGATTCATATATACACTTTAATCGGATGAGCTAGATGAAGACACAAGCAACCTGCTACATTAAATTTATACTTTATAACAGCTCTTGCTGTGTATTACATGGATTTAAATCACACATTTGTACTTGTTTCCCAAACAAGTTTTTAAAGAAAAATGTTAGAGCAACCAAACCACAAGATCAAAATTTCATGAACAGCATTTTAGCATTTCTAAAACTAAAACATGTTGAATTCATTATTTATAGTGGTGCTGTGAATTGAAATAATGTCTATTGTAAAGTTGCACTAGAATATTACTTCATTATTAATACACCAAGCAATACGAAGAAAGAAACAGCAATGTAACATTGCAACTTATGGTACAGAGAGGCAGTATAGAAACAAAGTGGCAGATGCACATACCTGGTATTTAGAGTACCCTATTTATTAGTACGTTGGTTGTAAATAAACAAACACATTGATTACAGCTTAAGTGTGTTAAGTGTGCTGCTTTTTATGTGCTATAACAGTTTGCTTTCTTTCAGCTCAAATATTTCAAGGTGTTCTAATAGGCCATTCACGATAAAAAATACAAGTAAAGAAGGCCCATAAAAGTTGAAAGAAAAGAAAACTATGTAAAATAAAGGTTGCATTACTTTCTTCCCTCAAAGAAAAATATACAATACTTGCTTGTGGTTCATTGAAAATGTAAACAGAAATACTTCTGTCTTTGTGTGTTATTTTCCTTATGGTACACATGAGTACAGTTTTTAAGAGTTTTGTCTCCAAATAGTTCAGGCATTTTAGGTCCCTCCTAGTTTCACTGTGAGCTTTATTTCCAAGAAAGCAAGGAAGTAGCAGTGACACAGCAAAAAGTAACAAACTATTATTATGTGTTTCAGTGTGAAGACCCTGAAGAACAGCAAAACATTGAGGGTGTGATGGAAATGAAATTGGAGGTCCTGGAGGAAGATGGCAACAAGACAACCCCAAATTTCAAGCCCATCATGCTCAAAAAGAGACCACCTTCTGAATCAGAGTACCCACCGAGGAAGAGAAGGCCAACCACAGATGATGACCTTCTGGAAACAAGATCATTTGAGGTTCTGCCCAGAGACGACTGCAGCGTGTATGGTGAACACATAGCGAACGAGATACGGAAACTCTCACATCGAGCACAGAACAAAGTAAAACACCTCATCAACAATATAATTTATGATGCCCAGATGGGGATGTATGACAATCCACAAGCTTCCCCACGAACTTCCTCTCAGACCTCCCCTACACCTCCAGCATTGAGCTCACATTTTGAAGATTCTATTTCAAATGAAAATGACCATTCGATAAACAAATATTGTGCCGTTGTGAAGCAGGAGGAACTCAGTGATTAATAAGTGGAAAATAACATTAATTGCGTTACCTCAAGATCTCGTCTCTTCTGTTTTCTTTCACAAATGTACATACTTTCCAGTTTAATTGTTCCTTTTACTATTAAGTGTACTTCCAAGAGGCTCAAAAAAGACATTAGACCAAGTCAAAGGTGACAGATATGTTACATAGTTTATTAAAATGTTATGTTTGAACCAGGAAGCTGCATTAAGTGCTGCATAAAGTGTATTTTCTGAAAATGCACATAATTTGTAGAGTATAGTTTCTTCTCTGGAGCTATAGTGAGTAACGAAGCCAAAATATGTACAAGAACTAGTCCGTTTATGAGCAGCAAATACAACATTAACGAGATCGCCATTCAGTATACGCTACTTAAACGTTTTTCCATATTTATATAGGGCAAAAAGAACTTTCAATTCATTGGTTAAATGAAATAATTATACGGAGTAATTAATGAAAAATATTTGTATTCATTATAATGCAAATAGTTATGTTTTTTAGTAACACTTTTATTTATTACAATGCCTGTGAAGACAGCTAGCTTACCATGGTCCCCGTTGAATCAAATAACAGGTTTATATCCACAACATTTGCAGACTTTTGGGACTGCTGATGTTATGAATATCAGTCTGTTTCAACTTGATTCTCACTGTAGCCTAGGTGAGATAAATTCAATTAAATCCGCTATGTGAGGAAATGATTTTGTGCTGCTCTCATTTCAGTTGCTTTAAACAGGTCTGAATCATCAAATATGAGACATTTTTGTGTGCTCCTGGTTCATCATTATAAAGAATGTTACAAAGCGTAAATGAGTTTGATTGAATGTCTGAAATGATGTTCCTATAGTAGTTAAGTAAATAGAGTGCAGAGTGAGTGCAAATTATCATATTTTAAGAAAGAAAGGGTACAAGTAAATATGCTACACCAGCTCATTCCATTTTTTTACACAAGAATATTATGAGGAAAAAAAATTCCTTAATTTTATGAAGCTAATTATCATGTTCTTGAATCACTTCATTTTTTACTGTATTTGTGCAATTTGATGTTTTGGTTATTTTGACTGAATGTTAAGAGCTGTGTGTTTTTCACAGAGAGATTAAATGGCAGTTCTAAAAATGTTGGATTATCTTAATTAAGTAGTCCTGAGTCTCCTGCATGCTAAGCAGCTCTCATTTAACTATGTGTAAAGGTAAATATTTTAATGACAGAATCATCAGTTTAAATTATGCATTATAACAAAAATAGTGTGAACCTCAAAACTCCAGCAGACCACAGCTTTTAAGCCCGGAAGAAATCTCTAGCCTTAAAAATAGACGAAAAGTGTAAAAAAATCAGTTATTTTCAATGTTCCAGGGAGAGCAAATCCTTTTTCCTTCAGCTGATAAGCTTTCTAGCTAATATCTTTATCTCTATATATACTGGGTGTTAAGGGTATAAGTGCAGATATTTTGATTGGTAATTTAGGACAGGGTAATGAACAATATTGTTTCAAAATGTGCTTAATTTGAAAACTTATAATTTTGCTTATTAAGAGTAGTATGTTTAGTACCTCTAAGTAGGTGTGGCACAGGTGGCATGCAGAATGGGCTGGCCTTGTTCTAACGATTGGGTGTCACAGAACTGAGTTCCAATACTTTCTGCAAGGTCAACGACCTCACGGTATCTAGACCAGCAGGTCATGCTTTGAGATGTGAAGTAAAACACAAACTATATGCGCCAGATGTTGTTCATTTCACTGTGCAGTTACAACCATGTAAATAACCAGGTAGTAAACTTTGTGATTGGTTTGTGGGAAATGAAATTGATACATATTAAGATCCCCATTTTATTATCAAAATATCTGTACATATACCTGTACCAGTCAATATGATGTCAAAATATTTTACTATCACTAATGACTTGTAAGAGGGGTACAAATACCCCTTTTCTAGGTATTCTTCCCCCAATAAACAATAGCACCAACCCCCAAAAAGTAATATAATTTCTATCATTTATTCAAGCAATATTATCCCCCAAAGCATATCAAGACTTGAATGAACATTTTATACACAGTATACATTATGTCAGCTAAATCTATATTTAGTATTGGACAAGGTGAATTCTGCATGTTACATAGGTGGCAGAGGCAAGTTTTGAAGCTTGATGATGGATTTATCAAACAGGGTAAGGTACCCTCCAGAATATCCTGGAAACCACTGGATCTTCTGACTCCTCCTTTTATTCACTAATGAACCTATGACATTGCCAGATAGATAAATTAAGCTAAAAGCCCATGCATATTAGCAGAATAACTACTGAAGATTTATTGAAGGATAGGATGGGTTAAAATCATTTATTTGTAGGAAAAAATGCTGAAACACTGTACAAAAAAGTTAATATGTGTGTAGAACGAGTATAAGATTGTCATGATAGGAAAGTGATTTTATGTACAAAAGCAAATTAAAAATTAACATTTGATGTGATGCATTTATATGAATTTTTCTACTCATTCTTTTACAAACAATTATTCTTCAATATATTTCTTGTTAGTGGGGACATAAACATCAATCACATTTTGCTGTAGTGCAGTTGGCCAAAGTGAGTCCAATGTGATGACTGCTCCATGCGTGAGAAAATATCATAAGTAACTTACCACTTGAAAAAAGTATAACATTCAAGCCCTAATGAAGAATATCTTGAAAATGGCAAACTTTGAAATTGGGCATAAATTGTGTGCTTCAGCAAATTTTTCTATCTAAGATACAATTATATACAAAATAATTCAGAATGAAAATTTCTCATGCAAATATATTAAGGTATTTTTATTAAAATCGTTAGATATATTCAAGGGAATCTATAATAAAGTAAATTGTTCCATGCAAAGAATACTTTTGAGCTGGGGATTTTCTTGAAAATCTTTATTCGCAGTTGTGGAAGATGCTGGACTACCGTGTTTCATTTTTGAGTTTTGCGTCTTGCAAATCATTTTTCTTTCCAGGGGACATTAAAGCACATATTTCTGGTGAATCTCAATATGGAATTTTAAATTACTAAAATGCTAGGATTGCATAAAAGTAATATTTTCTTATTTGGTGCATTTTTACTTTCTCTACTACTAAGTACAGGAAGTATTGAATTCCACCTAAAATTCAATGTCGAGATTTCACTGGAAATTATGTTTTGAGGCCCCCTGAATCCAAAAAAAAAAAAGTATTTTATTTCACCAAAAAATTGAATGACCAGATTTTACCGGAAATATATATCTTGAGGCCCCCTGAATCCAAAAAAGTAGTTCTAGAAAAAGGTCCGTAAGTGTGTGTTTGTCAGTCTGTGACCAGCATAACTCAAAAACGAAAAGTCGGTTGAAAACCAAAGTTGGTATTTAAGTCTAATGTCTATCAAAGATGCGACACAAAGATTTTGAAGAAAATTCCCTCCCCTAAAACACCCTTTACAAGGAAAATGTTTCGAAAATTTTTATTTTCTTGAAAATGGCTATAAAGAGTTTGATTAAAACGCCATATGTTTCAGATTTTTTTTTTTTTTTTTTTTTTTTTTTTTTTTTTTTTTATGGGAAATGAAATGTATATGCATCTTGAATCTTCTGGCTATAGCCCATGAAGTCATATTTGCCCTAGATGACTTTTGAAATAACTCCTAAACTGTAAGAGATTAACATGTAGAGTAAGATTTGGTCTATCTCTTACAGTTTACCAGTTATGCAAAAGTCATGAAGAGTAAATAGAACTACGTGTGCTATCGCCAGAAAATTCAATATATATATTGAATTCGCCGTAAAAATATCTTGAACACATGGCATTTTGATAAAAATCATCAGAGCCATTTTTGAGAAAATAAAAATTTTCCATGTAAAGGGTAGTTTAGGGTGGAGGCACTTACTTCAAAATCTCCGTATCGCACCCTTGAAAGATATTAAGCTTAAATAACAACTTTGTTTTTTAACGAACTTCTAGTTTTTGAGTTACGCAGTTCACAGACACAAATGCTCACGCGCGCGCCTTTTTCTAATACAGCTTTTTTGTATTGTGGAGGCCTCAAAACATATTCCCAGTGAAATCCCAACATCGAAATTTTTGGTCGAATACAATACCTCCGCTACTTACTATACGTGGTAGAGAAGTAAAAATGCAGATTTATTCAGTTAAAACGACAGAGTTTAACTCAAATCAAAATGTGACAACCATTTCCGAGATTTTCTTCGTTAATGCTTTGAATTTAAACACTAATGGCTGTTTCAGATGAAAGTCACTATTCGTTACTTTTGGTGATGGTGCAAATATTATGGAATTTTAAAGGAAACAGCGAATCGCTTTTTAAATATCTGAATGGTTACTGTATCCTTTCTGCTTTTATCTATTGTATTCCACCCTAAAATTCGATGTCGAAATTTCACCGCAAATATGTTTTCAGGTCCCCTAAATAAAAAAAAAGCATTTTTGGAAAAAGCTCACTGTGTGTCTGTCAGTCCGTGGACAGCATAACTCAAAAACAAGTCGGTTAAAAACTAAAGTTGGTATTAAGTTTAATGTCTTTCAAGGATGCGGCACGAAGATTTTGAAGAAAATTCCTCCGTCCTAAACTATCCTTTATTTGGAAAAGGTCTCGAAAATGCCATATGTTTGAGATATTTTTATGACAAATGAAATGTATATCTTGAGTTTTCTGACCATAGTCCATGAAGTCCTATTTACTCTGAATGGCTGTTTCATAACAGGTAAACCGTAAGAGACTGACCAAATCTTCTGTACAAAAATGTAGATCTTGCTAAAACACATAGTTTATGTCTAAATAAACTTTTTGTAGTGTACCATTTCGGGGATATTGCTTGTTATTTGTGTGAGTGTTGGAGAACTTTACTCCTGTCAAATGGAACATCGTTATTCATTTTTATTTTCTCAACTACGTATAGTAAAGTAGAGTAAGTATTGTATTTGACCCAAAAATTGGATGTCGAAATTTCACCGGAAAAATGTTTTGAGGCCCCCTGAATCAAAAAAAAAAAAAAAAAAAAATTTTTAGAGAAAGGTCCGTGTGTGTGTCTGTCAGTCTGTGGACAGCATAACTCAAAAACGAAAAGTCGGTTAAAAACCAAAGTTGCTATCTAAGTTTAATGTCGTTCAAGGATGCGACACGAAGATTTTGAAGAAATTTCCTCGACCCTAAATCACCCTTTACCTGGAAAATTTTTAGAAAATTTTAATTTTCTTGAAAATGTCTCTACGATTTTGGTTAAAATGCCATATTGTGTGATATTTTTATGACAAATGAAATGTATATCTTGAGTTTTCTGGCTGTAGCCCCTGCAGTCGTATTTACTCTGGATGACTTTTGCATAACTGGTAAACCGTAAGAGATAGACCAAATCTTAGTGTACAAAAATGTAGATCTTGCTAAAATACAATATCGTTATTCATTTTTATATGTTAACTGTGCAAAGAGAACGGAATCTCAAAGCATTTAAAGTTTTGACGCGCACAAAGCCTACTGTATTCTAATATTCCCCTTGCACCTACAAGGAAATAAGCACAAGAAGTAAGCAATAAGATAATTTCTGCACATGTTTATCTCAACTAACACGAAAAAGATATAGGAATTAGTTTGTAAGAATGGCTAGTATTAGAGTAGAGAAAGTCATGTGAGTGCAACACATAAAATGTTTTTACATGTTAACCGTGCAAAGAGAACGGAATTTGAAAGCTTTAAAGGATTTGACTATCGCTCAAGGCCTACTGTGTTCCCGTTGCACGTGCAAGAAAACGAGCAATAAGACAATTTCTGCAAATATTTATCTCAACTAACACAAAGAAGATAGAAGGGTAAGAGTTTGTAAGAAGTCAAAGTACAAGAGTAGAGAAAGTCATGTGAGTGCAACACGTCAGATTTGTATGCCTACAAATAGATTTGCATAATGACTTTATCTCATGCAGGCAGAGGAATAAGGATTTGTAAAATTTTGAAAACGAGTGAGTGGTCATGTGAAAGTAACACATCAGACTCCCTCCCCCGTGGTGTAGTAACAGCGATATACACGGAAGTATCACCTTTAGGTACTTTTTGAAAAGCTATCAACGATTATTATTCCAAATTGTACAAATATGTTGGCTGTTCCATTTAAAATCATAGAGCTATACTTCCTGCTAAACCGGAAATTGGAAAACGTCAGGAATATAAAACGACTGTCCCCGTGCACATTACAAAACTACACGGTTATTTACAGTCGCTGCCGAAGAAATCCGTGCTATGACAATTCTTAGCACCGAAACATTCCAACGTTCGGTATACAGAACGAACAAACGATATTGAAGTACTCTAGCGTTTTTAACACTTTCCGTTATACTTTCGTAATCGCACATATTTTTCATTGGACCGAATTCATACATTTTTCTTTATAATGTTTACAAAATTACATTTTAAATGAAAAATTACTTTTGACTTTTTTTTTCTGGTAAGGTCAATAGCCATGTAATTTCAGGCATTGTGACACAGCGGTCGGAACGGTAAACAAATAAGTAGCGCGCTTGCCCAGCGTAAACATCGGAAGTGTTATCAACAGGTAACCAGAATCTTGTGGAAGTTTCTACATCTCGAACGTCTGGAACTGTGGAAGTTTCCAATGGCTATATAAGCGAGCGCTCTCGCAAGTTGAACCGGTTAGTGGGAGAGCAAGTCAGTAAGTGCGTTTCTGTTCGAACAAGTGCCGTTCTCCGAGCGAGTCAAAGACGGCTGGCATGCAGTGAGTGCTGATACTGCAAGGGATTAGAGAAGTCTTCTGCTCGACTCCCCAACGAGTGAACCGTCGTATGAAGAGGCTGCGTCGTGCGTACTTCATTGCGGCGCTAGGAAAGTAGCGTCTCAACAAAAGTTCAACCAGGTTATTAAGTAGCAATGGAAACGGAATGAAATGACAAAAATGGAACCAAGCACTAAAGTTATGGAAACGAATTTTGTGAACCATCACGTTTGGTACAATTGAAAAAAAAATCCGACTTGCTAAATTCACATGAGTTTACTCACTATAATTTAGTTTTTCTGTTATTTATTTTAATAAATACAATCCTTTAAAGAAATGCAATCATTATACATTTTGTCATAAGAAAATTAGAGGATGCCGAGTAGATGTTATATGCTGGCCTTGAAACTCCTTACTCTTTCCATAACAATGCTAGAAAAAACGCTAGCCCGTACCTCAGCCGGTGGGCTACCTGCCCGCGTTTGATTCCCGGCTGGGAGGGTGGGAACTTTCTTACCCATCATTCATAGGGTCTGGAAGTATGAATGTGTGTGTGAATTTAATGTCATAATTTAAAGAAAAACCAAAGTAATAGAAACCCAAAGTTCAAAACCACCGCTAAATGAGTTAACACCATTGCTCTTAAGCAATTGTTCCAAGAGGTTAAAATATAACATTAAAAAACTCTGAATAGCCCTAGCACCTCAAAAAAGACCAAGTATTACGAATTCAAACAGAAATCGTATATCTTGAATATGTCTCAAGGGCCTCGCCAAAGGCTATTTGAAAGAAATTATGATTTAAAGACAATAAATTGTATGTGTTTCTCTCTATAACATTTACCAATTATACAAACCAGTTGCCCAAAATTTCTTCCGAATAAAGAGGGCTGCATCGTTATACCTTGAAAATTAAATCTACATATACCTATATCCTGAACATATGGTATTCTATTCAAACCATTTTGAGCTATTTTTGAGAAAGGAAAAAAAATGTGGTGTGCTGCATTCACATGACTTTCTCTACTCTTGTACTAATCTTCTTACAAACTCCTATTCCTTTTACTTTCTTCGTGTCAGATAAGATAAACATTTTCAGAAACTGTTTATTTTCTTGTAGGTGCAAGGGGCATATGGGAATACAGTAGGCTTTGAGCGATAGTCAAATCTTTTAAAACTTTGAGATCCCGTTCTCTTTGCACGTTTAAGATATAAAAAAATGAATCACGATCTTCCATTGGACGAAATTTAAGTTTTCCAAAACTCACAAATAACAAGTAATATTTCTGAAATGATTCACTCTACAAAAAAATTCACTTGGACATAGCAAGATCTAAATTTTTATAGTAAAATTTGGGCTATCTCTTACGGTTTACCAGTTGTACAAGTCACCCAGAGTAAACAGCACTACATGGGCTATAGCCAGAAAATTCAAAATATAAATTTCATTTGTCATAAAAATATTTTAAAACATATGACATTTTAATCAAAATCATTAGAACCGTTTTCAAAATATTTTCCATGTGAAGGATACTTTAGTGTGGAGGAGTTTTCTTCAAAATCTTCCTGTCGCATCCTTAAAAGATATTAAACTTAAATACCAACTTTGGTTTTTAACCGGCCCACACACTGACAGACACACTGGCACACACACATGGACATTTTTATAAAAATGTTTTTTTTTTGTTTTTTTTTTGGGGGGGGGGTGGATTCAGGGGCCTCAAAACATATATTTCCGGTGAAATCTCGACAATGAATTTTTGGATGGAATACAATGCTTCCTCTACTTACTGTACGTAGTAGAGAAAGTAAAAATTGCATTAGCATTTTTCAATTCATTTTGCACATAGAGGACTGCTTGAAGAGTGAGAATTTCGTCTTTTTGTCGCATCTATGAAAAATATTGAACTAAGTACCACATTTGATAATCATCCGAGTTACGTTTTTTAGTTATTCTGTTAAAAGATACCTATGCACACGGGCCTTTTCTAAAATGTTGCAATTTTCTCTTTAAATCCACGGAAAACGTTTATTTCCCGTGAAACCTCGATGTATAATTTTTGAGTGGAATGCAATACTTTTTCTGTCTACCTAGTACGTAACAAAGGAATACTGAAAAAACTTGAAAATGACAAAACACATAAACTGTTACATCTTTTGTTGTTTCTGTGTATTACATATTCACATTTGATTGCTGGAGTCTTTAAAACTGGAAAGAAGTTTCTGGCGTCACTGCAAACGTCTGAATTGGGTGCTAGCCCAAAACACTGCATCGGATGATCGCTCAAATAATTCTACACAACAATCCACTCACTCTCCTGCGGATTTGAACAGAAGCAGCTCCTTAATAATTGACGTTATTACTGATGGGTTACCGCAACCAAATCGTCATTTTTATCTGTCAAATTCGACTATTACTGCCACCATGTGTCTTTTCACATATTGCTTTCGTCGGAATGATCCTTGTCAACATTACCAAATTATTTGCGACATGTCCGTCTCCATCGCGGTGTATTAACAAAACATTACGCAGCGGTCATCGATGCAGTCACCATGTTTTTTCTTCTTTTCAACATGCAAATTAATGTCCACATTCCATCATTGTAGTGCCATCGGCTCCCATATTGGATGATACTGCGCAAGCGATGACGACGTCTAAGCTACTGCGCATGAGCTACCAGTAGAGTCCCCTCCCACCACGTGAGACCGATCACGTGCGACAAGAGTTCCTGGTAAACAGTTGTTATTGCGCCAAGGGCAGCCATAGCCGTTCAGTGTTAGCGTAAACACGAATATTGAGGAAGTGGTACCTCGATGATTAATTCGCTGTAGCAAGTTCATCTATTTTTATCTGCTACTCGTTTATAAGAAGGCAAAGCATTTTATTTATTTAGATGTGGCTTTTAGTTTTTATTTCTTTTTCATTCTGGGTGAAATTTGCATTCCATATTCGTAAGCATTACTTTCAGGCACTGTAGCTTCATAATCTATTCTGATGCTTATACCAAGGATGTTTAAAATTAATTTGAATCATATTAAGGTGGCGGCACCTGGCCAAGCGGTTAGAGCATTCGCCTACCACCTAGGCGACCCGGGTTAGATCCCAGATACTGTATGCCCATGACAAGAAGGCTAGAGGGGAATGAAGGGCAGAGGGGGCTTGAACTGTGTATCTACTCCGGTAGCGGACCTGTTTACTAGGAAATGAGTGTATGAGAGTGCATATTTCTAGCTATCGGTGTGTTATGTGACAACATTGTGTATTTTAAACGAGCCTAGCATCCTTCTCATACTCGGAAACTAGGCATAAACACCGTGCGGGAAGCACAAAATGATTACGCTACACATTCCTAAGACTTGCCTTCTTGTCCTGGGCATACAGTACCTGCATGTGGTATTCGTGGTGGACGAAACGGCGTCTGGGCAGGTTTCTCCGGTTTCCCCCGCCACTCATTCCACCAATTGCTCCATTATCACCTTTCCAATCATCGATTTCGCCTGCATTTCATATCATCCTCTTCCTCACAATCATACCTGGTGCTTGCATGACCACTCACTTCCAGGTCTTCACTCTGTCCGGTCCATAGGTTTCTATGCTCCTCGACAGGCATCTGACCCTAGGCACTGGCTGTAAGTCCTACGGGATGTACGTCCTACATAAGGGGGGGGGGGGCGGGGGGAGTAATCAGGTAAAGAAAAAATAAAGCACATTAAGGTAGAAAATGCTATAAAGATTGCCTTTTTTAAGTATGATTCGGTGGTAATTCTTTTTCTTGGCATTTTCCTTCAATGTGATCCACGGTTTTTGTTGAATTTGTTTTCATTTCCATGCACAGTTCTAAAATTGACATATTTAAAATTATCAAGATATGAGTTTAATTTTCAAACTTCCCAGTGATAAAATTTAATTTAAATAAACCCGCGTTGTTTTCATGGTTTCCCGGAGTTAGCCACACTGACGTTAAAGTTCAAAGCCACATAAATTTCAGTGTAGCAGAGCCTCTTACGGGTAATAACTGCATCTCAGGAATAAAATAGCTCTCTTGTGCCATCTCATTTTTCCTTTACCCAATTATGAATATTGTTTATACAATAATACATCTTATTTTCGTAGTGCGAAAAAAGTTTTGTTAATATCGCGTATTTGTTAAAACACTTCACATCGATTTTAGAGCACTTTTAGCACTATATTAAATTAATTTATTGTAGCAGTACTAAGAATACACGTTTAGGAACAATTGTCACCCAATGTAATGCTATCTATAGGTATGTCTCTAAAATACACTTAATTGAGGCAAGGTGCAGAAATTTCAGATAATGGGTATTTGGTAAAATACAATTTTCATCAAAATACTTAGATTAGCATACTACATAAATATTGTTTAAGGTGTGATGATATTGCCCCATTTAACTCTTAGAAATACGGTTTTTTTCGAACGTGGTAAAAACTGTTATCTGCGTGTTTAACGAGGCAATATAATACTCTTAAAACAATATTAATGTGTTGAAGGATCCGGGGACTAATATACGGACTCAAGCTAATACAATTACCGGCAGTATGTGCAAATACCCTTTGCTTCAATACATATGATGTGCTATTATTTTATTTTATTTTTTACTCAGGCATTTTCGAGGCTGTTTCACACTGTTGAAACGGGGCCTGTGTAGGAGCTAAAATGCTAACCCGTATCTGCTTTTCCAGTTTTCTCGTGTAGGCAGTTTCAAAATTTAAATTGTACTTGAGCTTTAATCTAGTCCAATTTGAAAGGAAGTATGTTGATCTTCATAAGTGTGCTCACTAAACTATTGTATTTTAACTGCATTGTATGCAGAATTGGATGGAGCTTTATTTTCATATCTTATGTGAGTTTTTGGAAAACTGTAATGCAAAACCCTTCATTGTGTAAAAGCAGCCATTTATATCTGAGAATGCTATAAACGAAAATGCTCCCAAACAGAATTTATTTCACCTAATAAAGTGTAGGTTAGAGGATATATTGTTTGTCTTTCTCAATCCAGAAGAGTTAGAGAATATACTTTATTTAATCACAGTAAAAAATTACCTATAATACTTGCCATTTGAGTATAAAACTCATTACTCGAAAGCGATCTCACTGGCTACATAACGTACCTGAAAACAAAAGAAAGTTATATTACAATATGTTACATCAAACTGGTAAACTTTAGGAAGAATTCTTTAAGATCTCCATTTATTACGAACGCTTTTTTTTTTTTTTTTTTTTTTTTTTTTTTTTTTTTTTTTTTGTATTAGTGATTCAGAGGAGCCAAGTTTTCACCAAACTATACTTTGATTACACATTTCTGACTGACACAAGATTTAATGGCGGATAGCAGAAGAAGCTGGTCAACTCAAATTCCAATCAGACACTTGCCAGGCCTTGCGGTGTTGTATAGTTAAATATGCTGTGAAATCACACTGTAAATATCATTTGTGCCCCCCCCCCCAAATGTATTTACACAATAGAAAAGGGAATAGTAGTGGCCAGGTATCCGTCGCCATTAAATTTTGCGTCTACCATCGTTAAAGAAGGATACAGAAGACTAAAGCAATAGCCAGATTTTTAAATACCGGATTCACTACATATTGGCTTTGAATCTCCACGTTCTTTGCATGACTACGAGAAAAAACGAAAAGCGACTTACCTTTTATAAAGAGTAGATGTGGAAAATTCACATGACTTACTCCACCCGCTAGAAAGCTCTCACAGTTATGCACAAGCATTGTGATATTTACGTAAATGAACCAACACATGTGTCAATGCCAATAATGTGGCATTTTATGCAACAGGAAAAATTTATTTTCGTAGAAATTATATCCCACAACGCCCTACAAATTCTGCGACGAAACTTTGTCAGCCTATGATCGTTAAATCATTTTGGAAACCTTTTAACTGGAATTAACATTAATTTCTCAGTGTCTTTAAAGCCTAATGAGAATAGTCAAAATGATTCCAGCAAGATGGTGCCGTAGCCCACATACTGCTGCAATTTCCGTGGCAATTGTGGGTCAATTCCTTGGGAATCAAGTCATCTCGATAACTAGAGAAAATATTCACAAATTATTTTGCACCAGTGTGTGTGCTGGAATTGTGACTTGGGCTATAACTAGGCCTAGCATCGCCGCGCCGTGGCCGAGTGGTTAGACCATTCGCCTGTCACCAAAGCGGCCCAGGTTCGATGCCAGGCGACTGCATACGGGATTTGTTATGGACAAAACGGTGCAGGGATGGATTTCCTCCTGATTCTCCGGTTTCCTCCGCCGTGTCATTCCACCAATGCTCAGCCTTCGTTCCATGTATCACCAGTGTTATCGCCTGCAGCGGTGCCATATGTAGTAAAAGCGGTCGTGAAACATTAAAAAAACCGAAAAGAAAACTAGGCGTACCAGATCCGGAAGATAAGTGGTTGTTGATTAAATGTTAACTTCATGAACAGTGCATTTAAAGAATTTTCTCTTGAAACAAGCTAAACAACAATTGTAAAAGTAAAATGAACAATTTTATCACACATGCATTCCAGCCGTCCTTCTTCACCGGTAAACTGCATTGCCACACTATCAACAAACAATTTCTCGTACTGTCTTCCCAGTGCAACAAATGTCTTTTACCACCGATAGAAGAGCCAAGTTGCTCAGGCCAATTCGCCCTTGTGTTATCCGTAGATAACATTTTCTTCGTTTCAAGACTGTAAAACTCCTTTTTGCGCTTGCAGTAGTAGAAGGAAATGTTAAAATTAGTTCACATAGTTTATAAACTTCACCCGAAGTCTCCCCTCTGTTCAATTGTAGAGAACGAGACATATTCCATCTGACGTGCCAATTCTTCATGAAGGAAACTGGCTACTATTGCAATTATTATTAATATTACTTACTAATTTCTAGTTTACTTTAGATATGGGCTTCGGTGATAGCTTCGATAGCCCACAATATACGTCACTGCTTTTCATGTGGTTATTTTCTTTAGGGGTACTTGAGAGACAGGGTTGATTTAAATCTCTACTGACTCTTGCAGACCATAACGCGTTTCAATTTTTAGCCTCCAAACTTTTCAGTTCAGATTTAGCTGCGAGCTTGATTGGGTGGCTTTAAAACTTAATACCCTTAATTTTCTACCGAATTCAACTGAATTGAGATTCGGTTGACAAGTATATCTTCTTCTACTACATTTAGGAATTAAAACTTGTTGGTTTGTTCCGGCTCCAATTATTACAGCTGCTATATTCATCTCTTCCGTGGACGTACCTGGTCTCTTTTTCCACTTCTCGGTCGATAGTTGAAACTTTTCTGGGGCATTCTACTGGAATCCATTCCACAGACATGTTCATACCATTGTCTCCTATACTCTTCTATTTTATCTGTAAGACTAAATATTTTCAGTTCTTTGCTTTTTGTCCATTAACGCGTATCCTGCCACAAATGTAGATCTTTCATTTCTGCAGCTTCTGTTCTTTTAAGTGTTGGTTTACTTAGAGTCTATATTTCTGAGGCATACAATAATGCAACAACAGTCAATAATTTATACAATTTTAGATGTGCTTCCTTCCTTACTTTCTGTCCGAATGATCTTTTTTTGAGAGTGCCACATAAATACTGCAGTCTTTGTAATTTATTGCCTATCCTTTTTCTCTATTGCTCCCTACAGAAACATCTAGATAATTAAAATCCCTTGTTCTAGTGTTCCTTCATTCAGTACTATTTTTGTTCTTTGTATTTACTTGCCACGCAAGGCCATAACTTTTGTTTTTGTTGACATTTCTGGACTGTAGTCTTTTGTAATTGTGCTTAGTTTAAAAATGTATCTTTGTAAATCGCTCTCTGAGGAAGCCATTATAGCCTGGTCGTCAGCAAATATAAGTGTACTAACAGGGATTTTAGTATTTAAATTAAAGTCAGTTGCCATTTCCTGACAACTTCGACAGTGAATAAATTAAAAAGAGAGGGCGATAGAGGACACCCTTGTCTTAGTCCCTGATTTATTACACCTGATTTTATTTTTTATTTCTAGTGTTTATTTTAATGTTAGTATTTACATATAAGCTTGGATATATAAGAAAAGGCATTTTAATTATTCGAACAGTTGAGTAACGAAAATAATCACCGACATTAAATTGATGTTATGACGGATTCAAGTGTGCGGAAGAATTACAATCAGCATAAGCAGAAGGTAACGGTGTTTACTTCCAAAATAAGAACAATGAGATGGTACATTATCGTTGCCTAAGTAGGTTAGCCCACAAAAGTGGGTGAATTCACCTCCAACCTATGTATTTGTACTTTGTTAAGCAAAGAGAACCACGGAGTTAACCCTTTAGAAACCATCAAACTTACAGGCTGAGTATGTTAAGGACCTCATCTAGTCCGCAGACCACTAGTTAAAACATCTTGTGAAGCAAATATTGAGCAGGATAAACGGGAGCTGACAGAAGTAAACAAGTCATTATGCAGCATTACAGGCAACTTGAGTGAACAAACAACATACAGTTGTCAAGCCAACAAAACATCTGGCTGCCTCTTTGAATTAATATATTGCTTCAAGAGACAAGTGAAGACAAACAAGCGCTGTTGGGGTAATTCCGTGGAAACTACATTAAGGGCTGTAGAGGTTCTATTCAGTTGTTGGAATAAAACTTGCAGTATCTACGTTGAAGTTTAATGAGAAGGGGTTTGAAATTCTGAAGCAACGATGAAATAATGATTTTGCGCATTACACTCAGTGATACGTACACTTCAGTATCACTAATTCATAGAATCCATTTACTTAAGTAAGAGGCTCTTCATGTAAACTACCCACAATTCTGAAAGGGTTTCAACAATTGGCTAAATGTGTCAACCTCTTTTCTTCAAAATTACCTAATTATAACATTTAGAAAATAACGTCCCATTAAACTGTAAATTCTACGAGGCGATAGCTTTCATTTGTGCCGATTTGAATAAGATTTGGAACATGTCGACACATTTGCTTCTAACCCTGGAATACACAATTTCAACTATGCATGTTAGTCGTTCTGACACTTAGAAATCATAATTAGGAAGCTCTCCATATAACTTAACCCAAATGTTGTATGTGTTTCCGAAAATTTTTGAAATATGTCGAAACACTTCAAAATGCTGAAGAAAGTTCTGACATAAAAACGCGCATTTTCGCTGAAACTCGTTATGAAATTTTTGTGTGGAATAACATAAAGAAATCACTGGTGGAGCCGCCACTGAAAATAAGAGAAGGAATGTGTTGTGGTTGTGCTGGTCCCAAAGAGTGGCTTGCATTCGGTCTACTACCAGCGCATAAACCACATCGCCCAAGGTCAAACTAAACAAGGAAGGAACTATTCTCAACATTCAAGCCATTTGCTTCCAACGCGGGCGTCATGAAAGTGCCATTACAACTGCTGAAATTCTACGTCTGGCAATAACAGTTCTCCGCAGTCCTGCCTTCAGCTACCATCTTGGCTCAGAAAAACAGCACATGAGGTGTTCGCGGTTCAAATGTGTTTTACTACAGCTACTAGGACTGCTGCTAGTTTTTCGGTAATTTAATCAAGGTTAACGAACGCTTGTCATGATACGTACATAGGGACCGATGGTCGAAACATAATTACCCACCATCTAATGACAAAATGCGTTTGAAAGCCCAATTCTTTACTGTAACTTTCACATTAAAGGGATGGATATTCTCATTTTGACATGTGTTGTTTACATTATTTTATACACATTTAATAAAGTAATTTTTTTTATAAAATGCTTTACACAATTTACCTGATGAAGGTATAAATTTGTGAACTCGTAAAACCTGATGACTTAATCGGGAAATTTATAATTCCTGACTTTTAATATTTTTTCCACTTCCGTTTGCTCCGAACCAATTTTCGTAGAAATTTCATTACACATTTTATTCATCGCTGTTTTAAACATATGAGCGTTGGAGAGCTTTTTGAGAAAATATAAATAACATTTATACTATATAACATTAATTTTCCATATAAATGTAATTGTTGAGAGGTATGGAGACAGAGGAATTCTTTGAAAACCTTCCTTGGTCTAGATCCTTAAAAACAGCCTGACTTACGCAGGAAATTTGAAAGATATCTTACCTTTAGTTTAACCTAGATTGTATCTTACATTAATTTAACAGGCATTGCATTATAACAGGAAAGTCTCATTACTTTTTTCCTTTTTAATATAAGTATGTTACTCTGAAGTTCCCCCCCCCCCCCCCCAATTCAAACATATTTCTGTTCAGCACACAATAATTTCACCGTACTTCATTCACTCAGCAGTATCACGCTGAATATCCATTTAACTACATACAAATCACAAAATCACATCAAACAGCTGATCAATACTGTTTTTAATGTATGTATGTGTGTGTGTGTGTCTTATTGACGTAAAGACAGCTCATTCTTGCATCCCTGAGATAAAACTAATTATTTGAGGATCGTATATTTAAAATGTTTAAATGTCTGCTCCTGCGTATTAAATGTTTTAATCAGAATTTCAGCATTTTTAATTCAGAGGTTCATGTTTATAATTTCAAAAAATTTTATTGTGTCATGTAAAGGGGAGTTTGAGGTACGGAGATAATCTTGAAAATCTGTGTCACATCTTTGGAAGATATTTAGTTCTCAAGCTATGCTGTTCAGGCATACACATATACAGGAACTTTTTTTATAAAAATAGTTTTTTTATTGTTTATTAACTCAGTGGGCCTATCTTGAATTTTCGAGGCATAGCTGAAAAGTCAAGGCCACATGGGCGTCGCGAAGGGGGCGCCAAGCGATTGCCACGGCCCCCCTTGGATATTAATAAATTTTATGTGGAATAAATTACTGACTATTATATTACTGTTTTAATTTTGAACCAAAAGCCAATTGGTCCTCAAGATACTCGTACAAAAGGTATACTCGATTGTTTAATAGCCCCTGTGTTTACAAATGTGATCGCCAGTCATATCCACATTTTTAATGTAAATGAGGAATGCATTATTTTCAATTAGTAGCTACATACCTTTACTAACCAATGCCGTCAACAATAATTCGTACCGAATAATTATAAATGTTTAATTTATTGTCAACAGTGGCTCCGCGCCGCAACGATAGTTATAAAATTTTAATTTTTGTACAAACTTTTACAGTTGAAGTCCAAGAGAATTCTTACCACAGAGATTAAAAACAGAATTATGTAATCAAATCAATAATTTTTATTCAGCACGGATGAATTCTGTAACTCATCTTTTACAATTTTTTATAACGGAATTAATATTGTCTGCCCGCAAAGTTCCAGCATGCCACCCCCTGTAAAAACGTTATTCGACGCCCATGAGACCAATAAGACGTCACACGTCTACCTGTAACAATTAAACAAAATAAACTGCGAATTACAAGCAACACAAAATTCTCTGTACAACACAAACAGGGACTTCATCGTGGTCAGCTCGGAGGTACCGAGTTCGATACCCGGTGGGAGTATTTCTTTAATTAGGATTATTCCCTAGCCTGCATATGATCGATCTGCTTATTCTAATTATGCTTTACTGGGCGGTTTATATTGAAATGGATGATATATTTTTACTTTCTCTATTGGTAAGTAGGGGAAGTATTGTATTCCACCCAAAAATTCCATGTCGAGATTTCACCGGAAATATATGTTTTGAGAACCCTGAATCCAAAAAAAAAGCATTTTTGGAAAAAGGTCCGTGTGTGTGTCTGTGTGTCAGTCTGTGGACAGCATAACTCAAAAACGAAAAGTCGGTTAAAAACCAAAGTTGGTATTTAAGTTTAATGTCTTTCAAGGATGCGACACGAAGATTTTGAAGAAAATAGCCCCACGCTAAACTACCCTTTACATGGAAAATTTTTCGAAAATTTTGATTTTCTTGAAAATGGCTCTAACGATTTTGATTAAAATGTCATATGTTTGAGATATTTTGATGACAAATGAAATGTATATCTTGAATTTTCTGGCTATAGCCCCTGTAGTCGTATTTACTCTGGACGACTTTTGCACAACTGGAAAACCGTTAGAGATAGACCAAATTATACTATACAAAAAATGTAGATCTTGGTAAAATACACAATTTATGTCTCGATAAATTTTCTTGTAGGGTGAACCATTTCGGAGATATTCCTTGTTATGTGTGTGAGTTTCGGAAAACTTAGAACTTTCGTGAAATGGATCATCGCTGTTCATTTTTTTATGTCAAGTGTGCAAAGACAACAGAATCTCAAACATTTGACTATCGCACAAAGCCTACTATATTCTAACATTCCCCTTGCACCTGCAAGGAGATAAGCAATAAGATAATTTGTACAAATGTTTGTCTCAGCTAACAATAAAGAAGATATAGTAATAAGAGTTTGTAAGAATGGTTAGTACAAGAGTAGAGAAAGTCATGCGAGTGCAACACATCAGATTTTTTTCTTGATATTGTACGAGTTTTTTTTATACGTTTCTATATTTAAGATTTTTAAAGTCGAACAGATCTAGTTACTGAGTATGGAAGGTGGATGTAAGAGTAAAAGCGCATGAGAAAATAAGCCTCCACCCCACCCCCCTAAAAAAAAACCACACACACACAAACCAAAGCGCGCAGTAACCTAATGTTAAAGTTAAAAATTGTAAAAACACCATCGAATGTTTCAGTCAAAGCGCTATAGAAATAGACATAACCGTTACAATTGCCTGCTAAAATATAGTGAAGTGAGAAGTACCGTTCACAAACGAACACACACAAGGATGTTTGAGCCTAATTCCCGGTGAAACCTCTTCAACTTTGTCTTTAAAATCTGAATAAGTCCTGCAGCTTTAGCAATTCAAGAAGAAAATAATAAAGTTGAATATAATGTAGACACAGTAATGTAAGGGAAGGACATTTGACCGTTACTTTACTTGGAACATTTCTCGGGGCAGTTGGGTACACACAGAGAGGCAGGCAGAACTGCTGCATTTCCTTCCTTTGTTATCATGCTCGCTTGACCAGTGAAAAATGTCTAGACGACGAGACTCGAATACACGACCCTCCACATTGTGAGCAGGTTACAGTACAGGTGGGGTGAGATCGTCCCTTTCTCTTGTTCATGGTCAGAGGGGCGGTTTGGGTGGGTCAGGACTAGCTGGGGTCCCTTCTCGTTTTGTTTGCTACCACTTTTACGACCCTCTCGGCGCCACATCCTGCCTGCCTGCCAGCCTTGTCTTTCCTTTCCAGCGTTGCCAAGTTGCACAATATAACGGGCGTTCACACCAAGCCTTCCCTCCAAAAAATCTCAGAGCAAGACGACTTTCTCTCTTCATTACCATTTCATAGTATCTATTCCACAGATTATTCCTGGAAGAACTTCTTTTTCCTTCCACTTGTCGTTAATCATGATAAATGCCTATCTGTATAAGGAACAATCTTCTATTTGCACGCAACATTGCAACGGGAAAAACACCTAATATTAGAGATAAGAATTAGGAGATGTGAATAATCGTCTTTGGGACGACGGCACGCACATTTGCGAAACGAATAGAAATATAAAAATACAGCAAACATACGAAAATTTAACAGAAAATATGACTAATATGAAAAATGACAAAAATGTTTAAAAAGCCAAAGTATTACTCTATATATGACCCGTGAGAATTGCATGATTTTAATCACTATTGATAAAATCGTACTTCGCTCATATTTTCCATGAAAAAATAAAACACAAACAAAAACTATGACATGTCATAAGCATCTGGGTACTAATTATTACATTCACGCACGACATAAATACCTAGACCGAATGTTAATGAAAGGCGATACAAAAGACATTAATGGTTTATTACTCTTATTCGTAATATGCATAGTTTTATTCTAATATCGGGAGAAAAAATCGCTTCATATCAAACTACCTTTTAGGTGAAAAATGTTACGTTATTTTTTAATTTTTCAAAAATGGCTCACGCGATTATATCATATATTTAAAACACATTCTATGAAGTTTTTCTTTGGATTCTAGTGGCTCAAAACATTTGCAACGAAATGTTGATATACAATTTTTAAGTGGAATACGATACTTGTTCTCCTACTAAGTGCGCGATAATGTAAAATAGAAAAGTAATGGCAAACTGACAGTGTGAAATGAGCTTCCAAATACTAATGAGCACTGCAATAATCTGTGTTCACGTGCGAGGCTATTTACAACATAAAGGTCACGAGTTAGACGACCCCAATCAAGCGTCTGTAGCAAGATTAAGTGGTTTTTAATAACTCCAATTTCTTGGAAGGTTCTACTCCATCATCTATTTTCCATTACATTTAATGGTGCACCGGCTCCCAGTCATTAGCCTGTAGTTAAACCGGCAGTTGGGAATAAAGTAAACCAACAACTAGAATGCCCACATACAAATTATGCTCACCTGACTAGACTTGCTTCTCGAAGTGCAGATCTGATATTTAGGACAAGGCTTCTAATAACTTCTGCTTCCGTAATGGTAAAAATCAAAACACACTTAACTATATATACTCGTATGTAACTGGCTTAGTAGCATTTATACTACTGATATCAGAAACAGAAAGTTTGTATATGTTTATCTGCTCTTCTCAGTTTTAATCTCAAAAACTACTCAATTTTGATTATTTGTTCACCCTTGAGAACCATTCTGACGAACACAGACTATAAGAAACCTAATTTCAATTTAAGGCCGGAATATTAACCCTTTAGTGGTCGCGCGGGGTGTTCAGAACACCCCAGTCATTCTTATCGATGTATTATTAAATAATGGAAAGAGTATACCTTCATGATCTTTGGTACCTTTCTAGGAAGTAATATGTGAGCCTTAAGTAAAAGTAGAATCAATAATGCAAACCCGAATTCGAAGAAAATACGCAACAACATGCCTTGGGATGTTGTCAACAACCTGCACGATTCTTTGCGTTATTGTGAGAAAGCTTACAGCTGTATTCTGTAGCAGATGCTTGTCTGTTGTCCCTGTGTGTGGTTAATTCAGCAATGGATCCTTAAGAAGCACAACAAAAAGGAGTGCAGAAACTTCTGGAGGAGGCATTAGATCACTAAATATATAACGGTTAAATTGAGCTGTGTCTAATGCACATGACAAATGTATGTGAAGTGGCACCCATTGCTGCCTGCGACAGTGACTAACTTCATGAAACTTTTGTATGAGTTGACAGAATGAATGTTTAGTGATATGTGTAGTAGCTTAAATCAGCAATACAGAACAAAGAACACCAGAACAAGTAATTACACCAAAGTTTGTAAACAAATACGAAATATTTGTGCTTCAAGAAAAAGTAATTTGATACTTTGTTAATATAAAAAATACATTCACATAAGGCGAGGTAGCATTCTGAAGGGTCATTTATTTAGTAAACATACGAGTATTTACATTAATGATTTGCTGCACAAATAAATATGAAATTAGAGTCTCTTTTGTTTCGGGCGTCAGGAACACTCCGCGGGGAAAAATCCCATGCTGGTACCGGGGATCGAACCCGGGTTCCCCGCGCCAGAGGCAGCGCGCTACCACTGCGCTATGAGGGCGGTCCAAGGAAATTATAGGGAGATAAATAATTCACAAGGAATAATTCATATTAAAATCAACATATAATATGAGCATTAGTGGAAACGCTTGTCCGGACAGAAGGTCCTTAGCGAGTCCCATGTCAAGGAAAAGTAATTACTTAAGCCAGTGTAGCTAAGACAATTAGAGTTCTAGTGAAATCACGTTGACCAGAAATTCATTAGCTCAAATGGTCGGGTAATTGGAAATAAGGAAGTTACAAAGGCATGTAGTCCTGTTCTGAAACTCAGAAGGACAAAGGGAGTTCTTAAAATTTAACAAGTCACAGAGTGAAAAATTGTTTCATAACCGAATGGTAAGCTCAAAACCTGGAATGTAGTATAGGAAGTTTGATGGGGATTCAGGTTATTGGTGGAACTTGACTTCATAAAATATCGTTCGTGGCTTTTCCTTCGTGTTTTACAGTGTTGCATAAGTATTTACGATGATCGATTATCGGCAGTTCGTAGCGCCTAAAGACCGCGCTAGTGTTACACATACTTGGCCGTCGCCGCGAGGGAACTTTCCGCTTAGCATTTCAGCGACTCACGGCAACTTGCGCTTTTGTTGTTACTGTTGTTTCCAAATGGTAAAGTATTGATACGTCAGAAGGTAAGATGTAATACAGTTTCTCATGCTAAGAGAGTCTGTAAAATATTCTGCAACTCACGTCAAATTGCTCAGTTATTGTTCTAATAGCCCCCATTAAATCTATTAGTCAATTTAATTATTTGAGGGAAAAAGGGGTGTTAGTTATTCTAATTATTTTAATGGCTATTCCCAGAAAATTAAAATATACATTTCATTTCGCATGAAAATATCCTAAAATATGGTATTTTAACCAAAATCGTTACAGAACTTTTTGAGAAAATCAATATTTTTGAAAAATGTTCCATGTAAAAGGTATTTGAGATTTTTTTGAAAATCTTCGTGTCGCACCTTTAGACAGCCTGAACTTTAACACCAAGTTTGACTTTCTCCGATTATCGTTTCGGAGTTAAGCTGTCACACACACTGACAAACGCGCGTGCGGACTTTTTTCTAAAAATGGGGGTCTCAGAACGGAGAAATCTCGATATTGAATATTTGGGTGGAATACAATGCTTTCCCTACTTGCTATACGTAGCAGAGAAAGTAAACCCGGAAGCATTTAACTGGATGAAAACTTTAATTGAGAAAGTTTGTGCTCGTTTTGATCTGTCTGTTTACGGTGAACACATTGCTAGTAAACTAAGGAACAATGGGGGAACTAATTTAGAAATAGCTAGAGTTGTGGATGTCAGTCACATTCTCAGTAAATTCTGTACCAGTTGGACACATTTATGTATCTGCCAATGTATTTTACTCGAACGAGAAGTATAAGGAGCATTAACGGTCGCACCTATTTCACAGAAAGGCATGATTGCAACTAGGTGTGGATGCATTTTTAACATTCGTGCATATGTAGTGAGGTTTAACAAACATTCAATACATTTGTCTGTTCACAAACATCCAGTGAACTTGTGTGAAAACATTTGTATTTGGGTTTGTGGGCAATTGTATTCAGGTGTTACTAGGTCTTAACGCAAGCGAAACAAATTACAGTCGGGTTCTTTATCTGATTAATCGCATTTCTACAGCTGCTTATGTTTAAATTTTACTGCAGTAAAATGTACTGCATTTCCTCTTTATGCTGTAAAAGATGTCATTGCCATGTACACTACGGTGAGAGAGCAATTTGTGAGTATAAGATTCAAAATTGCTCAATCGATATATTTTTAAATCAGGGCCCATATTTTGAATGACTTTAAAATACTTGCAAAATTATGCACAAAATCACTTAAAAGTTTTAGAAAAATACTAAATAGAAACGGAAAGAGCCACAAAATGGTAAACTAATGATGTAAAATTAATATATATATATAGAGTATAAGACACAAAGTGGCCTAATAAATATGTTACTTTCATATCCTGGGGTCCTTTTACATATGTGCACGTTAGTAACGCTTATGATGCAACAATTAAAAGAGGACACGTCACCAGAAACCGGGCTCTGTTTATAATTAAAGATTGGCCAAAAATGGCATTTTTGTTTTAAAAAACGTTTTCTTTTTTAACATACAAATAGCATTCTTCATCACGCTCTGTCATTTCAAAAACCCACGGAGAGCTCTTTTAAATGGCAATCTTTGCAACCCTAAGGATTATTCTCTATTCTCCTACAATTTGGAAGTATGAATGAATGGGTGTGGGGGTGGGGTGGGGGCGTGCCCGCGCGCCCATTTAATATTTATAAAGAATATCCAAAGTAAGCAAACTCACAGATTAACACAGCAGTAATAAGAGTGAACGGACATCACTGTCGTTGGGCAGTTATTTAACTAAAGGCAAAGCCGCCGATATGACCTTAGGACTTGGATGTTCTTGTCTTTTCCGATAGTTTTCCATCATTGCTCCGGACGCACTTTAGCCCTGGGCTTATTGGATCTTAGACGTTAAAAG
This sequence comes from Tenodera sinensis, assembly GCA_030765045.1. Lineage (NCBI taxonomy): Eukaryota > Metazoa > Arthropoda > Insecta > Mantodea > Mantidae > Tenodera > Tenodera sinensis. The sequence goes on along the minus strand of CM060961.1, from coordinate 38,215,504 downwards.
TGACAAATAAATGTGGGAGGGGATAAGTTCATACAGTTAATGGGAGATGGGAAAAATTAAACTCATCAAATCCCCAGTTGTGGCTTAAAAGATTGAAACGCTATCATGTTTAAATCATTTATTAAGTTTTCAGCTCTTTCCCGCTTTAGAAACCAGGCAGAATACAAGATAAATAAGGTGACGCAAAACAAAAAAGGACAAAATGAGTTCAACCTCAGTAGGGTCCCTCCGTGAAATAATGATCATTATGACAAGAGTCCAAGCCTTATTAGCAGGCAAAAACAGTTCTTAAGGTACGGTATGCAACTGTGGATTCTGATGGGAACGGTAGTCTGACGCCCAAGAGAAAATTAGGACTGCACCGGGAAATGAAGTTAAGTTGTGCTTGATAACAGATGAACTCATCAATGGTAAGGCGGCGCCGTGGCCGAGCGGTTAGCGCGCTCGCCTACCACCTAGGCGGCCCGGGTTCGATCCCAGGGACCCGCATGTGGTATTCGTGGTGGACGAAGCGGCGTCAGGGCGGGTTTTCTCCGGGTACTCCGGTTTCCCCCGCCATCTCATTCCACCGGTGCTCCATCTTCATGTATCATCAGTGTCACCGCCTGCGGTGCCGTAGTAGTAAAAGCGGGCGTTAAACAGTACTACAACAACTCATCAATGGTAAGCACACGAGTTCCCTGCATTCAAGGCGATACGTAAAACTTTGTTTTGAAGCGGCTGAAGCCTTTTGACTACACCAGACGCTGCTCCACCCCACACCCCGACAGGCGTAGGTCAACAAAGGTTGGAGTAATGCACTATAGGATTATGTAGTGGTATCATTTCTGTTGGACGACTTCCTGTGATCAGCAGATACAGTTGCTCTTAGCATTGGCATGGGCCCTCCAGGTCAGATGTCGATCAAAATGCACACCCAGGTATTTTACTGTGTCATCTGGGCATTTCCAAGTTACGGCTACGTCGTCTATGGTGAGGAATGGTGACGGTCCAGGTCGACGGAGAGTAAAATCATACCTTCACATTTGGGCTAGTTATCACAACACGCTAATCACGGAGCCAGAGTGCAAGAGTATTTAAAGCTGATTGAAGATTATCGGTGGTGGCCAATTGATTTTCAACCGATACAAACAGGGCGGTGTCCTCTGCATACACAGCAATATGAACTAAAGGCAAAGCAGGAATGTTAGCGGCATAGAGGTTAAAAAGAGTAGGTCCAAGTATCGAACCTTCTAGTATTGTGGCCAAAAGATGCCGAGGGGTGAATCGTTCAGATCCACCCCGAACTGAAACAGTACGGCCTGAGAGAAAACCATGGATGAATTTGTAAAGATAGTACCTAAGACCAATATTTCGGAGTATGTCGAACAATCCAGAATACCATACCTTATCAAAGAACTACTCGACGTCCAAAGAAGCAACCATTATGTGTTGCTTAGCCTCAAAATATGTGTGATGAGCTCGGTGAGCCTGAGTAGTAGAATAGAGCATGGAATTTGCATAAGATCCTGCAGTTCACTCAAGAGGGCACGGCCTTAGACTTTGGTCACGCTGAGAAGTGATGATTTTCAGAACACTTGACGCATCATGAAAGCAGATGACAGACATTTTTGGTATATCCATATCGAGGACTGTACATTGAGGAATGATGGCAACCAGCAACTGTAGCCTCATTAACTTTATTGCACCTCTTCATCGATCAAGGAGAGAGGAACATCTCGGAGCACAACCTCGAAACGTTTGCTTCTCGGATCTTGAAATGTGTGCAGGCTTCCTCAAGGAATTTAGAGACAGAACAGAGATCATCAGTGGTGTGTGATGATGTTATGTTAATTTTGAGCATAGTTCCGTGCTGCTGAGTAGTAAACTCATAAGTGCAAGCGAGATTAAGTCAGCCACGATTTGTTGAAAGTGGTTGACATTGTGAAGAAATATAGGAGGGATAGTTACCTTAGGGGTTTCCCCAGAAACGACAGGAGTGTGAGGATCTGCGTTCGTTTTCTAAAGCTGCGTAATTGTTGTGAATTGATGGTAAATCAATAACATATGTTTGACCCATTACACTGTTAACCTCTTGACGAACCGTCAGAGTCGAAAAGATCACCTAATTACGCTTTGAAGTTGTAGCCGTTACATCAGAATTGATAGTGGTTGAAGCAAGATGACGTATGTTGGTAGTAGAGAACATGGAACTGTCATTACATGGTGACTGGGGTCGATCTGAGGACGAAGACAAACTTGGCGTGGTGAACTCCTGCATAAACTTCAACATGGTGAACAAGCTCCAAAGAAGAGCGAACCAACAGGCGCGACAGCCATGTGATTATAAGACACTCACTTAAGTAATAAAGCTTATTAATGCTGGGAAATAAGAAAATTCACACGGAAAACAACGGTCTGTTTGACCGCAGAGCGCAAAACAACACTCGACAGTACGCGCTGACTACACACAAATCGCATGACCATCCCTCCTGACCACTAACAGCGAACTACAGAGGTATTTGTTAGACGTGGCGAATGACCTTGCTAGGATCTGCGCGAGTGACGTCATGCAAATTGATGGTGGGGTAACATCTCTGTGTCTTTCCTGCAAATAAACAAGACACTGCTGATAATGCGAGCGGGCACTGTACTTAATCACGTACAGTTCCCGATGTTGACCGCACGGAAGTCTGAGATATGCCAACCTGACACCCATATGTCTTATAAAAACAAAAGTGAATTTTATAAGGTTTAAAACTTTCGCGGCCAATGTTCCTGATGAAGACCATGGAGAATCAATTGGTCGAAAGCTTGAATTTTATAAATTTGACGCGGCTGATCACCCGAGAATCAATTGTTAGTAAAAGTGAATGCGCATCTATCGTTCATTCGCCACGTCTAGAAATACCTCTGCAGCTAACTTTTGTATAAAGGTTTGGAGCAAGCAATAAAACTCTTGGCGTATTACAATCACACGACTTTCTGCAGCCACATCATTTATTTTCATACCCATTCTGAAAATTATTTATGGAAGCTTATTGCTTTCTGGGCTACGTATAGTAAGTAGAGAAAGTAAAAATGCTATTTTAGGATTCAGAATCCTCAAACTGGTTTGGTTTCTGCATTGCGCTGTTTGAGTCGAATAGAACACTTCATTTTAGGTTCTTAAACAGTAAAGAAGGCGGGGACGAGTGCAACTACTTGTAAATGCAAGAGTCTAAAGTCAGTAAACTGACAACATTGCGAAAACCCACGATAAGAACGGATGCTCTTATCATAAGCGGCCAAAGAAGAGGCAGACGAATAAGATTTTCCAAGAATTGATACTAAAACAGTCTTGCTGAATAAAGGTCGTAAATGCAGTATGTAATTTAGTGTGTCTCAAATTGATGTAAACACTTTCTCAGCAACGAAATCGAACAGAAATACGATTTTTCTAATTTTTGTGTTTAATCATACACTTACGACAATTCATCTACAATCAACGCTACTATGCGGCGCACGTACCAAGTTTGGTAATTAAGCGACTTTTCATTTTTGAATTAGTACCTATGCCCTTCTCTCTCCTTCTCTCTCACACCCACATACAAATGTTTTTTTCTAAAAATGCTTTTTACTTTCTAACTGCCTAACTGCCCTTCGGGGTGGGAGAAAGAAAAAACCTGATGTGGTCCGTTCACATGACTTTATCTACTCCTTGTTGTTCAGACTATACTTACAAAAGGCTTATTCATACATTTCTTTAATAAAGATTAACCTTCATTGCTCATTTACTCATTTCGTTGTTGGTTTAAAAAACTGCAACCCCGATGCAACAGCCCATGAAGGGCCAAGGCCTACGCCCGGCCGCTGCATCCTCCACCACTCCCACTACGGGCGTCATAAGTGGGATGCAGTACTGAGGGTGGAACGTAGTCAGCGCCCCGAGCCCTCCCGGCCAGTTATGTGGTCTCCTCGACCTGAGATCGCTACTTCTCCATCAAATAGGTCCTCAGTTGGTGCCTGACACTCCGGGACCTAATGAGGCTGAGTACATCCCGTGCCACACCTCCCAGCGGGGGAAAATCCCCACGCCGGTACCGGGTATAGAATCCAGGTCATTCGCGACAGAGACAGGCGCACTACAGCTGCGATACGAAGGCGGTCTCGTTGTAGATTTAGAATACAATAAGCTAAAGCGAAAATCAAATATTTTCCAAAGGCAGTTGCTATTTGGTATCTTTCAAATTCAGTTCTCTTTGCATGAATAATAAGTAAAATTGGGTTTATAGTTGAGAAAGGTATGAGGTATTCGACAATTCAAACCAATAGCGAGGAATATCTCGGAAAAGTTGGCCACAAAAATTTTTATTTGAGATACATTGTGAGCCCAAGATCTAGATTTGTACTTTAATACGATTTGTACTGTCTTGAGCGGTGTACGGTTTATAATAAAAAAAAATCATTCATGATGTAGAACACTGCATAGTGTACTCCCAGAAAATTCATAATTATAAAGGTCGCCCGCCATATTGTGTTGACTAATGACTTTCTAACCCGTATATGCATATGTATAAGATATGCTTAAAATCACATAAAGCTGTTTCGTGACATTCCAAGTGATTGACAGCCCCACTTGTGCAAAAAACCTCATACATATTATAGTGGTGTTATTTTGATATCACGTGCCGTGCTTGTTATCTGAACACATGCCATTACATTTTTGTTTTCTCCTGTCGTGTTTATCAGCGCTATGAAAGACGCCAAGACCTTGGCAAGAACGTTAATAAGTTGTACACACCTGTTGCCACGCAGGAATTTACCACTCTCGATATCTTCCCCAAACAAACCACATTAGAAGGATTCAATGTATGAAGGTATTATGTATGTATACATGTTTATAAAACCAATGGTATTACACCTAGAATTGTTGTTTCATTCTCTTCTACACGGATCCTTGAAACTAAAAAATCTGATGTGTTGCACTCATATGACCTTCTCTACTCTCGTACTAACCATTCTTACGAACTTTTATTCTTCTATTTTTTTTTTTTTTTTTGGTTTTAGTTGAGATAAAATTAGCATAAATTATCTCATTGCTCGTTTTCTTGCACGTGCAACGGGAATATGGGAATTGTAGGCTTTGAGCTATAATCACATCTTTAAAAGCTTTCAAAGTCCGTTCTCTTTGCACAGTTAATATATAAACATGAATAGAGATGTTCCATTTGACAGAAGTATAAGATTTCCAAAATTTTAACAAATAACGAGGAATATCTCACTCTACAAAAATGTATTTAGACATAAATTGTGTGTTTTAGCAAGATATACATTTTTAATACTAAGATTTGGTCTATCTCTTACGGTTTACTGGTTATGCGAAAGTCATCCAGAGTGAATACGACTTCATGGGCTATAGCCAGAAAATTCAAGATACACATTTCATTTGTCATAAAAATATCTCATTTTATTCAAAATCGTTGGAACCGTTTTCAAGAAAATAAAAACTTTCGAAAAATTTTCCATGTAAAGGGTAGTTTAGGATGGAGCAATTTGCTTCAAAATCTTCTTGTCGCATCCTTGAAAGACAATAAACTTAAATACCAATTTTGGTTTTTAACCGACTTTACGTTTTTGAGCTATGCTGTCCACAGACTGACAGGCAGGCACGCACGCACGCACGCACGCACACATACACACACACACACACACGGAGCTTTTTCTAAAGATGATTTTTCCCCTTAATTAGGGGACCTCAAAACGTATATTTCCGGTGAAATCTCGACATCCAATTTTTGGGTGGAATACAATACAATATTCTGCATACAGACATTTCATCTGATTCATGCAAAAGGTGCATCACAACTGATTCAGTAATAATTGCATGGAATGTCAACACTACATTTGCTCCCTTTTTTATTACCTCCAGCAGGGGAAGTATTGTACTCCACCCAAAAATTCCATGTTGAGATTTCACCGGAAATATACATATGGTTTAAGGCCCTCTGAATAAAAAAGGGGTTTTTAGAAAAAAGCCAGCGCGCGTATGTCTGTGAACAGCATAACTCAAAAACGAAAAGTTGGTTAAACACCAAAGTTGGTACTTACGTTTAATATCTTTCAAGGATGCAACACGAAGATTTTGAAGACAATTCCTCCACCCATAATTACGCTTTACACGGAAAGTTTTTCGAAAATTTTGATTCTCGAAAATGGCACTAACGATTTTAATTAAAATGCCACATATTTATATTGTTATAGCAAATGAAATGTATATTTTGTTTTTCCTGGCTATAGCCTACCCAGGCCTGTTTGATCTTGATAACTTTTGCATAACTGCTAAACCGTAAGAGATAGACCAAATCTTATAAAAATGTAGATATCGTTAAAACATATAATTGAAATCTAAATGAATTTTTGTGTGGAAATAGACAATTTCGAAGATATTCCTTGTTATTTGTGTGAGTTTTGCAATAATTACACTTTCCTCAAATGAAAGGTCGTTATTAATTTTTTTATATCTTAGTCTGCAAAGAGAATGAAATTTCAAAGGTTTAAAAGATTTGACTATCACTCAAAGCCTACTGCATTCCCACATTTTCCTTAGCCTATAGAAAATGAACAATAAGATAATTTCTGCATATGTTTATCTCGATTGACGTGAAGAAGATAGAGGAATAAAGGTTTATAAGAATGGTTAGTACAAGAAAGTCAGGTGCAACAGATCAGATTTTTTAATTTAATTTTTTAAATTTTTTTTTTTTTTTTATTCGGGGATCTAAAAACACGCAGTTTCAGTGAAATCTCGATAACCAATTTTTGATGGAACAATTATGTAGATCGCGTTCCTATGTACAGATGTGTTTGTAGATGGGGATTTTGTTGAACATTTCGATTTGCTCAGGTGAAAACTGTGTACCGTAGTCCCTGTGAAACTTCCACAATTGTGCTGAAACAGATGTCTCAGTCACTGCTTGCTGATGCGCTGCACGACGAATGCTTAGATATGAATTCTGAGAAAAAAGCTTGTTTCCGGTGGCGGGATGTGTGTCAGCTGATGTAAGTTTCCACGCTGGCGTTGAGTGAGCAGCTTGGGAATGCTGGCCAGACGTTTTCCTCGAATACGAGCAACTCTTTTGTTTCATAAGATCGTGTTTTGTTGAGCCGTCCTTCCCTGGGTTACTTCGGAAATGTACTGGAATGATATGGAATAATCATTTCAACACAAGAGTCACAAGACACCAAAAGTGAACACCAATGCATTAAACAGATACAGGCATAAAAACCAAACTAACCCCAGTAGGAATTTGAACACAGATCTTCCGGTTTCCTTTCGGGCATTCTAACCTACTCAGCTACCATGGCAACATGCCGGTAAGGCATTAAATTACACAAGTGACTCGCATTGTTCCGGTAAAACACAAGGAGATTTCAAATTCATTTTGAGATACACTCCAATGGCGACATACGAGTATAAGTATACTTGCGTCATGTCAAAATTAATTAGTGATCTTATGGTTTACTGCAAAAATGTGCGTCAGTTGGGGAATTTAATACCATTGCAGCATTAAATCAAATCATAATAGCTCAAATGGTTAGAGTAACCGGAAGGAAAACGAAGACCCGAGGTTCGAATCCCAGCTATGACATTTAATTTTTCAATCAGATTCTACCTTTCCAACTTTCTCCTACATACGGTTTGTGTGGAAAAGATAATTATCACAAGTAACACATAAGACGTCTGACCTAAATGATAAGTTCTCGAGCGGAGTGAGAGAGAATCTGTCCGGGAAGGTCAGACCGTCGAATACTTATCTGGACCATTTCATAAGTAAAATATGAACTTAAGTTCTATATCACAAAGATGTTACCAGAAAATGTTAAATTCTATTAAAAAACCCTAAAATATTTTAATTTCCATTAGAGTAGTTCGACTTACTCAGCACTGTCAACTGAGGAAAATCAAACTTAAGAATTATACTATTTTTATCTTCTCTTCTTATAACAATAAACAAGTTTATAACCTCAAATAAATCTCACTTTATTTTTAACATGAATAAATAACCTTTTTTTCTGAACAAATACATTGATTATTTAAAGAACAACTGTTAAAAACACAGGTTGTCAAATTAAAATGGGGTGCTATCCTGATTGATAATTAATCGATTGTAATGGGTAATAAATTGTTTTCAGCGATTTATGGGATACAGTTGGCGACACTGATTTTACAAAAGAATGACCATAATGATCATAATTCGATATGATAATTTAACCCCTATGCATGAAATAGTCACAGAATATTGTTCATAAAAGACAAAGAAAATGTCAATGTTTAGATACATTTGTAAAACACAACAAACATTAAAATAGTCATGTTCAAACTGTTTCTGAAAACATTCTACATTTTCCAGCTTAAAACTACAATATAGCAAATATATATAGGCCTGTTGTGAAATACATTGCATAAAGTCCAAAAACGACGGAATAGCGAGTAGTTTCAAAACATTCAGTCCATAGTCGGCTTTTCAATAAGTCACCAGAACCTTTGGAACGTTTTCTAGAGATAATATTAGTCAATATTAGTTTATTATGATGAAAAAGAGCGACGTACATCAACATCGTACTTCGCCTTTGACACATGTTGGGCAGGAATGCTGCTAGAATGCGTGCTAGATTTTCCCCATAAGAATGCTATTGCGCACAAATCCTTAAAGCCATTGTTCTTGTGCATAAACCTTTTGCATTTTTTGTGCGCGCTTCTTTTTTCTACTTCATCTAGTGCTCCATTAATTTTCTTTTTAACCTCCTCCCATAAAGAAATGCTCACGAGGATTCTTGGAAGCAATTCTAATTCTTTGAAAACAAAGAATACGTTTGTAAAATAAATTGTGAAGTTTACACTACCTGAAATACCCGCTTTGCCCGTGATTTGACGGTTTATCCCTACAACTTTTAGCTTAGGTTGCTCTTGCCCAATAGCCTTATGTTTCTTTGGAGACATTGAAAAAATATTACTTATTACACTTAAAGAGTTAATTAAAAATTTTAGGATACTATAAAGAACAAAAGTATACAAAATAAAAACACCGGGAAGATACTATGTAAAAGCACTATTGGACAACCACAAATACCACAGGAAAAGTGGATAGAGAAAACCGTGTGAATGTAATAGGTTGCATTTATATTTTAATCATCTAGAAAACTGTATGCATTGTTTGTAGAAAAAAACCATGTGAATTTAATACATTGCTTTTACATTTCAACCATACAGACAGTTGTATGAATTGTATTCTGAAGAGCGAGGAGAGAAGGGCATATGAATGTGTTACCTACGTAAAAGAAAAACGAGTACACAAAACCGTGTGAATGTGATACGTTGCATTTTGATTTCAAACATATAGAAAACTGTATGAATTGTTTGTAAAAGAGGGAGTAAAGAAGGACATGTAATTGAGTTTCGTAAAAGAAAAATGATTAGAGAAAACCGCGTGAATGTAATGCATTGCATTTCTATTTCAATCATAGAAAATTGTATGAATTGTGTGTTGAAGAGCAAGTAGAGAAAGAGATGTGAATGTATTACGTAAAAGAAAACAGAGTAGAGAAAACCATATGACTAATACGTTGCATATAGAATGGATAGCATAAAAACCTCCATGAAAAAACTTCTAGATGTCCTAATTTTCATGGTGATGGTCAACTGTGTTGGAGTTCATCAACTTCATGCATACCAACACCCATTTTATAATACATAGGTAGATATACTAGTTTGTTGAAACTATTTCCGTTCTACTTACTGTACATAGTTTGACCAACTGATAAATCTTCTCGGGAATGTGCACAACTTACCAAAATGTCATCGCAATCAAATGAATTGTGCAGGAACCCATGGGGCAAAAAAATCATTTTTATATATGATAAATATACGTTTTAAAGGTAACATAGGCCGAAATAGCCGCCATTGCCGAAATATGATGTTTTAGGTGCTAAATGACTTACAAATTCTGGTTTAATTGTCCATGAAACGCATAAGTACAATTGTATCTGCAACTAGAACCTCAGAATTGGTTTTAACCCAAAGATCCGCGGTCTAAAAGCATGTTACCGTAGAGGATTGATAATGTATTATTGAACTGTTCCGTTCACAATAACTGCTTAAAGTTAGCCAAGTCATTACTCTGAGCAAAATTTCTGTTACACTATTTATTATTGTGTGCTAAGTGGGAAGAGTAAATCTCAGCTTCCAGATCTGTAAAACAGATTGTTGTGTTACTCGATATCAAATAAATAAACTTAAAAAATTACAAACTGCAGATGTTGATTTCATTGGTACAGCCTGTCTCAAAATAAAATACGCCTATAAAAAGGGGGAAAAATGGGGGGGGGGGTGGAGAGAAGGATTTTCCTTAAGTATAAACATTTTAGCAGGAAGTATGAATTCCAAGAGTAGGTATGCTGAGTCTGACCACGCGCGACTTGGCACCGATGTCTGGATCTACCTATGTATATTCAATGCAGAAGACACTTATTATGGATATTACTGATTTTTTTTTTTATATTTTGTTCTTTAACGACTGTCAATTGCCAGGTTAACATCAGCGCCGGCATTTTGTCCCGCAGGAGTTCTTTTACATGCTAGTAAATCTACTGACATGGAGCTGCCATTTTTAAGCTCAATAGGAAATAGGATTTCATGAGCTTTAGCCAGAAAATTCAAGATATACATTACATCTTCATAAAAATATCTCAAACATATGGCACTTTAATCAAAATCGTAATAGCCATTTTCAAATTTTCTAAAAATTTTCCATGTAAAGGGTAATTTAGGGTGGAGGAATCTTCTTCAAAATCTTCGTGTCGCATTCTTAAAAGACATTAAACTTAAATACCAACTTAGGTTTCTAACCGACTTTTCGTTTTTGAGTTATGCTGCCCCCCCCCCACACACACACACACACAACAAAACACACACACACACACACACACACACACGAACCTTTTTCTAAAAATGCTTTTTTTGGATTCAGGGGACCTCAAAACATTTCCTATGAAATCTCGACATCGAATTTTTGGGTGGAATACAATACTTCCTCTACTTACTATAGGTAGTAAAGAAAGTAAAAAGGCAAAACTTCACTATCAACAATGTAAACAAAACGTTCTGTCAAAATATTTGAGCCATCGTGCCGCTAGCGTTTTCCTGGTAACGCTGTGACCTAGTAACATCCGTGGTGCGATCTGATACGCTGACATGGTATTCTTATTGCAGCAATGTTGCCAGGAACTCGTCCCGTCCCGTCCCAGCCCAGCTGTTACATTGCGGAAACAATGCAATTACAAGTTTTCTGGGTTCTCTCCCACAGACTACGGTGGCGTGGCATGCAAACTTTCCTGTTCTTCTTCGAGTTCACTGCACGGACAAAGGTAAGCGAAGGGAAGAAGTTTCAACAGAAATGAACCTTCTTTACCGCACAAAGATTACCGACATTGTTTCGTGTGAAAATATAAAATATTAAATGTAAACGTAAGCACGTGCAAAGTAACAAGAGACTGAACCGATGCTGATATCTTTCAGAAGCGGGAGTCATATGTTGGGTTTGAAATTTCATACTATATAAGACCACGAGAAACAAATGAATGGAGAATTAAGCCGAAATTCAATCCAATTATAACGAATATCTCGGAAATGCCAATGCTACAAAGAATCTCATTTACATTGTGTTTTAACGAGTTTTTTTAGTAAGTTTTTGGCTATCTTTTAAGTTTTACCAGTGATACAAAATTACTTCTTTCTTCATCTGATTACCCTCCCCTTATAGAGGACTGACATCCCCTAGCACTTAGAGCCAGTGCCTAAGGTCAGATGCCTGTCGGGGAGCAGAGGAACCTACGGACCAGACAGGGTGAAGACCTGGAAGCGGGTGATCAACCCAGCACCAGGTATAAGAGTGAAAAAGAGAACGATAAGAAATACAGGCGAAATGGATGAATAGAAAGGTGATGATTGAGCAGTTAGTGGCATGAGTGGCGGGGAAACCGGAGAACCCGGAGAAAATCCACCCAGACGTCGCTTTGTCTACCACGAATACTCGTGTCATCTTTAGAAAGTGCTCATGCTCTATCTGAAATTTCGTTTTTGAGTTATGTTGTAGAAATACACAGAGGTCCTCAAAACGTGTACTTTACTGAAATATATAAATAACTTTTGGGTGGATTAGAACAATTTCTCAAACTACTACATATATGTGGTATATAGAGTAAAAAAGTATTGAATAGCCAAAATACCCTAGGAAGCAAAATTTAACTGGGGATGTGTATATAAGGGCACTCGCTCAACTACAAGTCATTAGTGCCCTTATAAAACACATCATGGGAAATATGAGATGTAAAGCCAAAAATCACAGATAGCGATCAGTATAAAGAACCAATCATGACAAAAGCTAGAAACAAACGTGGATTTGCAAAACTAAACCAAAAGGTTTGAAAACTTGATATCTATATGTCTAAATCAGCGTGCAAGCAAGTAAGGGGAGGTTGAGATCACCTCCTTCCACACACTGAGACAGAATAACGCATTTATCCGTGGTTACTGAGTTCCAGTGGCGGCACTGTGTCGTCATTCTTATGTACAGGAAATCAAATGTGTACACATTCATATTCTACTCATTAACTCACGATGTTTCTGATGATACTTTTTGGCACGATTTACGTTTCGGGTCTTCAATATTTGGTGCAAAAGGTGAAGTGCACAGTCCCAAAAGACAAGCAAGGTGATACTAATTATGCTGCGATACTAACTATTAATGTACTTCATTTTTGAAAATGTTTTTTCGCAGATATAAGACTGCCATTAAACTAGATGCAAACAAACGCCATCTCGGATACTCACAGCAGGGAAGAGACCTAAATAATTCCCACCCTCTATTCTCAGAACAGAGGAATTCTGCAATGCAAGTAGTTTCATATTTTGCAGCTCATGTGAAGTCTCACTACATGGAAACTTCAAAGGTGAAAAATAATTGGATTTTGGTTCCACTTGTTTTTAGGTCTTCAAATTGTGAAGAGAATGTGTCGTACAATTGCTTCAAAAGTTCATTGTATTTTTCCAGGAAAATAACGTTTATCGTAAACAAGGGAAATGGTATAAATCTGCAACTACCAGCCTTACAAATCAAGCACTTAACTTTGTCTTCATCTCGAAGACAAAAATATTCGTCCTACCATTGAATTGTACGTACTACTCCGCGCCATCCGCCACTGATTAGCAGGTGTGGTTTTCGTTGCCTTGGTCAGTAGAGGGAGGAAAATAACTTGTGTAGGGGAAGCAAGTGTGTGCTGCACTGTTGAGTACCCATGGACTAAATCTTCACGTTCAAGTTCAGCTTTGAGAAAAAATTAAAAACTGTTTTGACGGTTTGGTTATCGTCCGCCAGGACTAACTAGGAAAAAATTCAAACAAAATAATAAACCGACATTCTAAAACAGGTATTGACAATCTTTTCATAATGGGCACCACATTGATCTTCAGAGAAAGAATCGCGAGCACATAAAGCACACAGTGCACTTAAAATAGGGACTATAAACTCATAGGCTCAACACACAAATCACAAGTTTTCCAACAGGGTTTCATTGAACTAAAGTAAGTATATCGTTACGTATTAACGACTGATATGATTAAATACTTCACTAATTAGTCTTGCACTCAGTCCCTTTACGATGTAACTCGTACTAAAAAGTATACATAATTATTCTGTATTCTGGCGCGTAGGACCCGGGTTCGATCCCCGGTACCGGCATGGGATTTTTCTCCAGCTGGGAGGTCTGGTACGGTGTGCACTCAGCCTCGTTAGGTCCCTGAGGGGCCAATTGAGAAGCTACCCAGGGAAGTAGCGTCCCAAAACGTCAAGTAGTCACCTTACGGTCGGGGGAGTTGGCGTGCTGAGCCCCGCCACCCAGACCCGCACTCCTCCGTGGTTTTGGCTGCGGCTGGAGGACGCAGCGACCGGGCGGCGAGGGTAACCTCTGCATAGAGGAGATGCCCTAGGAATATTTTCATAGATACATATTAATGGGAACAGTCATGTGAATTCTCCCTGCAAACTCTTTCAAGTGAGAAAATATGTTATTCGGCAGACAGTTGTTAAATCAACTTGTATTTGTCCCTCAGTTGATCATTACACCATATATGAATTAACATTTTGAAATTCGCGAATAAATTAATCTTATACAGACGCATAGCTTCTTTTTATTTATATTATTTGAAGTTTCTGGGCGTATCAAACAAAAGCAACTTGTGGACCGAGTTCGGTCCCTGGGCCGTAGCTTGGCAGACCCTGGTCTAGATGATTCGCGGAACCTCAAACCAGACAGTACCTCGAATCATATCTTCTTGTGAGATTGTCTTGAAGCTTAAACACAATCACTGACCCGCATAGAAAGGTTACATCGGTAGGATACTGCCTGCAATTATCCGGGCGCCCAGATCAGCTTCTGATTCATCCGGGATTCTGTAAACATGATCATTCATGTCTCCTCGGACAGAAATCGTGAGAGGTCAAACCAGAGGTTCGCGTAGGCCATGGTGAAAAACTGCCTCTGGCAATCCCTTTTCCTCGAATTGTTCATTCAAGTACTAACGCAAGTGATGCTTGAGAGAGAGGGAGAGAGAAGATATCAAACGGAATTCCTAAAATATGCACTTTTAACCAAAACATTAAATTTAAGCACTGACAACGTATAGCATATTAAAAGCGAGCAACAATTAATGACTTTAATGTATAATAATAAAACATATGTGGCATCGGAATAAAGATTCAGTGTAACACGAAGATAGAGGAATACGAGTTTGTAAGAATGGTTAGTACAAGAGTAGAGAAAGTCATGTGAGTGCAACACATCAGATTTTTACTTTCTCTACTGGTAAGTACGGCAAGTATTGTATTCCATCAAAAAATTTGATGTCGCGATTTCACCGGGAAAAATATGTTCTGAGACCCCTTGAATAAATAAAAAAAAAATTTTTTTTAGAAAAAGGTCTGTGTGTGTCAGTGGACACCATAACTCAAAAACGAAAAGTAGGTTAAAAACCAAAGTTGGTATTTAAGTTTAATGTCTTTCAAGGATGTGACACGAAGATTTTGAAGAAAATTCCTCCACCCTAAACTACCCTTTACATGGAAAATGTGTCGAAAAGTTTGATTTTCTCGCAAATGGATCAAACGATTTTGATTGAACTGTCGTACGTTTACGATATTCTTATGGCAAATGAAATATATATTTTGAATTTTCTAGCTATAGCCCATGTAGGCCTGTTTACTCTGGATGACTTCATCTCATTATCCTCCTCTATGGGGGACTTAGAAGCCTGTACCTAGGGTCAGAAGCCTGTCAGGGAGCAGATAAACCTATGGACCGGACAGAGGGAAGACCTGGAAGCGGGTGACCAAATCTTACTATACAAAAATGTACTTATATCTTAGCCGCGCAAAGAGAACGGAATTTTAAAAGCTATAAACGATTTTAGTATCGCTCAAAGCCTTGCACCTACAAGAAAATGAGCAATAAGATAATTTCTGCAATGTTTATCTCAACTGACATGAAGAAGATACAGGAATAAGAGTTTGCAAGAACGGTTAGTACAAGAGTACAGAAAGTGAGTGCAACACATCAGATTTTTTTTTCCTTTTCAAGTAATTTCTTACATTGCAGAGCTGTAAAATAAATGTGAAAAATAGCAAATATTAAATTAAGTCAGAAGTATTATGTTTTTCAGCCGAAATCTTTTAAGTATACAAATAAAGCATGCAAATTTTCATTAAATTTAATCCCTAAGTAAAACACGCATCTATGCTCGGTATAGTGAATAGAAAAACGTTCCGGGGTCCCATTGTCCTTGCAACCTTGACAATGTTGTTGCGAGAAAACATTTCTAAATATCGCTATTTATACTCTAAAAAGAGTCCAATAAGACATTGCCTGAATTCGCGCACTTGAATCCATCTAAACGTGGTATGCTAATTGAATTCCTTCCAAATATATTAACGACGGATACTGAAGAATTGTTCTCGCCATTTAGCGCTTCAAAAATGCTTCAAGACTAAAATCATTATAGTATAGATAGAAAAGGAGGTTTATTCTGATGTGCTGTACAATTTCCTAAGACTGTCATCTCAATATTCTTTATTCACTTGTTATTGCATAACTGGTAGGCGTATGTGGATGGTAAATAACGTTTCACAGAATGGTCTGTTAATGACTGTAGGAAGTCGTATGGCTGAATTATCATCTTGTACAGTTATTATTTTAATTGTAGAACACCAGCAGGCACATGGCACTGCAGTGATGCTCTTTTATTTACTCACTTCATTAGCAATTGAATTAAGCATTTTCTTCCTTGTGCTGCCAATGATAAGAGATCACCATTTCGTTTAATATATCTAATTTACTTGGTTCACATTTAGGTACTTTGCTGTTCAGACCTCCTTATTTTTTTCCTTTCCAAGATCAACTTCAACAACTTTTACTTAAATGGAAGATAAGGTAAATGCTAACAGTTCCCAACTGACTTGAGTGCACTTACGAAATGAAGTGCTCTTGTGAAGTAATTCATAGTCTTTAGATAAATTAAAAAGCCTTTTGCTCATAAAAGAACAGAATGCAACGAAAAACACATTTCCACCTTAAGCTTTGAGCATCGACGCATATGTAGTTATATACCTATACCTTCATTTATACGTTCAACTTCTTTTTCTTATTTTTATTTCAGCAATAAGTAAACTCATAACTAAAACTGTTTCCAGTATATTTTTGCTACGCTCAACCATTCACTAGTTTTATTTCATTTTCTTGAAATTTCAGGCAATTTTCAAGAAGCACAGCTTAAAAAAGCTGCATTATCGGTTTTAAAAATACAAAAGAAAACCCAACCACAAAGCTCCAACCCAAGAAGCTGGACAACAAAATAAGCAAACACTTTGGCGATATAAATTAGCAGTTTTTAAGGGTGTAGATATATCTCCACAAAGTAAGGGTTATGAAAAAAAAATCTGATGTGTTGCACTCACATGATTTTCTCTACTCTTATGCTAACCATTCTTACAAACTGTAATTCCTATATCTTCCTCGTGTTACTTGAGATAAACATCCCTCAGTGGGGATATTAGCTAACCGTCGACTTGCTGAGATAATATTTCTTTATTGTTACGGCAATGAAGACCCGGGTTTATTCTAAAGACCCTACTGCGTAACACGAAAATTTATCCTTCTATCTGCTTATTGTTAATTAGATACACGTTTATTAAACAAGAGGAATACACGAGGCTTAAACGATAGCTTCATGGAAACGTTTTGGAATATTTTGATTTTCGCACTAATGACTCAAGTTTGATTAAATTACCAAATATATACAATATCTTTACAATTGAAATGTATATCTTGAAATTTCTGGGAATAACCTCTGAAGTCCTCTTCATTCTAAATGACAGTGAGACGTAGACAAAAATCGTAGATCTCGTTAAAGCATACACTTCATGTCAAATAATTTTGTGGCTTAACCATTTCCGTCTTATTCCTTGTTATTGGTTTGAACTTTCCAATGCTTATACTTTTCTCAACTTCAATGCCATCACATAGCGACCAGCTCTTAAAAGGTTTGACTATCGCTTAAACCTGTGTTTTATTTCCATTGCATCTACAATTTCTACAAATGTTTATCTCGATTAACACGAAGTAGATAGAACAATAAGCATCTGTAAGAATCATTTGTAACAAGAGTGAGTGAAAGTCACGTGAGTGCAGATTTTTAGGCAATTTGTAGGACATCCACTTTCGAATTCTAGTTATTGCTGGCTATTTAAATAAGTATATTTCACTTCCCGGCTTAGTTATATTTAAACTATAATCATTTAATTTATGTTGGTAAATACGGGTTTCTATGGAAACTAATTCATATGTTGGAATTCTAAAGTTCTTTCGGTTATCATCGGGAAGATGTAAAACACACATGGTCGTCTACACTTATACAGACCAGGAGAATTTTAAAAATAGATTTACATGCTTCTAGGCATGCTGAACTTTGACTGCAAATTATGTTGTTTCACTGCCAGCTAAAATATACCTTCTTAAGTATTAATAAATATACGTATGCAACATTTGGATCTACTTTCCTCACAGACCATTTAGTAACTATTCTCTGCAGTAGAAACTCCTTGTTTGTGTACGTTAACAATACAATTATGTTTTGAAATGAAATAAGATGTATTTTTATTTATTTATTTCGAAACTTCAATGGAGACAGACCAATATTACAGAACGTAAACAAATATCTACTACCTCAAACATGCGATGGGGGAAAATATTAGAATGGAGCATTAGCATTTCTTCAGATGTCTTACTTTACAGAGCATGTTGTGGGAAGTAAACTACAAAAAATTGGAATTTTTTTATATACCGTTGATGTATTACCAATTATAGGAAGTCTTGCAAGCCCGAAGTTTAGGCCTCTTAGTTTCCTTCTTCAAAAGATTACGTTTTGGAAAGAAAAGAGCTGTTTATCACCCATGGACAAACAATTAAAATCATAAATGAAATATTAAAAACTTGTCATACCCCGTATCTATATCTCATTTATTAAGGAGTCTGAAGTAGATGTTAACCGGAAAGGCAGAATCGACTGAAAAATTCAATGTCACAGCGGGGATTTAAATCACAGGTCCTCCGGTTTCCAAGGATGTTCGTGTTAAACTATAGAGGAAGCAATTAAATGACAATTCCCAGGAATTCAAAGTGGCCGACTTTTACACCAAACTCCAACGTTATAATTACTGGAATGGCTGGTTTCAAGTCAGTCACTAAATCAAATCTTGTTTTCAAACAATACAAGAAGATTATTTTATTACTCTCCAGCGGTAAATTTCGCATCGTTTGTATTTAATGGTTGTAAAATGTGCAATTAAAAAGTGTTGAACACGTATATAAGCACTACACCAACGCACACGTGGAACATGGCTTCTACCCAAGCAAGTTTGCTTTAAACTCGACATTTGACCACCTGCAAGATAATGCCAACGTTAACAACTGCAATTAACACCAACAACAGCCGTATATTTATCATAGGTATATTTTAGGAGCAGTTGCTGTTAGTGATGTCAACTGAACAAACAAAATGTCCCTATAGTAACCAGACAGTATTATAATGGCGGAAATATGTCAGAGTTAGCTTCCGTTCCCTATAATTTGTAGAACGCAATTAACGGGAAATTATTTTTTACGGACATTGGTAGGCGACTGCTTACACAAATCGCAAAGACTACCACTCAGTTTAATCCACTATATTATCAGCAGGACCCGGAAGTTAGGCGAAATGTGTTATATTTGCGCGGATATAATTAAGGGACTCCGGACAGGTTGGCGAATCCCTATCTTAAACAATGTAAAATGTAAACACTTAAATAGAGATAAACCTGTTTCCGTGCATGCAAGAATGTAGTGCCAGTTTCTAATTTGCCCTTTTTACTTTCTCTACTACGTTTAGTAAAGTAGAGGAAGTGTTGTATTCCAAACCAAAAATTCGATGTCAAGATTTCAACGGAAATATATATTTTGAAGCCCACTGAATCCAAACAAAGCAGTTTTAGAAAAAGGTCCGCTTGGGTGTGTGTCTGTGGACAGCATAACTCAAAAACGAAAAATCGGTTAAAAACTAAATTTGGTATTTAAGTTAAATGTATTTCAAGAATACAACACGAGGATTTTGAAGAATATAGCCCCACCCTAAACTGCCCTTTAAATGTAAAATTTTTCGAAAATTTTGATTTTCTTGAAAATGGCTCTAACGATTTTCATTAAAATGCCATATGTTTGAGATATATTTTTATGACAAATAAAATTGAATTTTCTGGCTATAGCCCATGAAGTCCTATTTACTCTGGATGACTTGCATAACTGGCAAACCGTAAGAGATAGAGCAAATCTTATTATACAAAAAAATGCAGATCTTGCTAAAACACATAATTTATGTCCAAATAAATTTTTTGTAGAGTGAACCATTTCGGAGAGATTCCTGGTTATTAGTGTTAGTTTTGGAGAACTATTTCTGTCAAATGGAACACCGCTGTTCATTTTTTTTAATATTAACCTGCAAGAGAACGGAATTTGAAAGCTTTAAAAGATTGACTATCGCTTAAAACCTACTGTATTCCCATATTACCGCTGCACGTACAGGAAAACGAGCAATAAAATCATTTCTGCAAATGTTTATCTCAACTAACACGAAGATGTAGGAATGGTTAGTACAGGAGTAGAGAAAGCCATGTGAGTGCAACACATCAGAATTTTTTCCTATATCTTTTTTCTGTAACTATTTATACATTTTAAAAGTCTCAAAGAATTTCAATGCATAGAAATAAAACAAAAATGTACACAAATAATAAACTGACACTGACGTCACAAGAATCCTTTTTGAGGATATTTTTCCCTATAATAATAATAATTTATCAGTTTACATTGACAATATCTTATCGTAATTCAGCCGTTACCATTAAACAAGTTTTGCTTTAAAATTTAATTATGTAATACTTATGTAAATCCTGGAAAAAATTCTTTAAAAGAGCTTTGTGAAATTCTTTACAAAATTCTCAGTTACATGAATCTCAACTCCTAACCCCACATCGTAATATCAAATTATGTATTTTATGATAAGCTTAAATAATCTTCATACTCATGAATAGTTATTTATGCAACTAGTTCACAAAGCATCATTTATTGCAAGCGGAGAGACATTTTTAGAGCGAGCCGTAGGCAAGGTGTAAAACCTCACAAGTGGGGGGAAAAAAAAAAAGAAGAAGAAGAAGAAGAAGAAGAAGAAGAAGAAGAAGAAGAAGAAGAAGAAGAAGAAGCTTGCTATGTGTGTTGCATACTTGTTTCCACCAACATAAAGTACAGAACTATCAACAGCATCAAGGTATTCGTGAATAGCTGCATTGCTTTGACACAAATGTAAACAAATATTTGTTTTGTCGTCATTAATTTCTTTATGCAGAAAGGTTTAGGGCATTACATTAATCAGAATGAGTGACTAAAGCGATGAAAATACATTCGAAATACCAGACGCCATAAAGAAGTGGCTAAATAATTTTGTATTAAGCTTATTTTCGAAAACTGAGTACAAGCAAACATTTCGCTCGAAAGTTACACTTGCTAAAATTGCTTTCTTTGAAAGAGAGCACCCCCACCAAAGGAAAATAACTTTGATAAGTCCTCAAAAATGTTTGAGCTTAGTAAAGGAGAACATTATTTTTGTATTTTGCACGTTTCTTTTTGTTTATTACCTGGTAGAGTTTATAAATCTGGTCGCTAAGACCGCATAACCGGCCGGGAGGGCCAGGGTATTGACCACGTCCCATCCTCCAGTACTGCACTCCATTCATTAGGCCTATAGTGGGCAGAGATGGATAGGTCTTGGCCCGGTAAAGGGTTTACCTTTAGTTTTTCTTTAAAGTTTATAAATGCAAATACATACCGCAGTAGAAAATGGGAGTGTGTTTGAGAATTCTGAAATTTGAATTACTTTATCCAGGAATTACGAGAACTAAAACTGTGACTTTTTGAGAAGTTTTAGAAAAATGCAAGGCAGTGTCAGACCGGTATTCGCAAATTCTAAATACCAAATTTAACATTTCTAATAGTTCTACTCCAGCAGTGGTACAGGGAGAGCAGAAAAGTTCCGAACGAGCTGCGCGGTGTTTTGCCTGTCGGCATCCTCGGCGCTCGTTGCTCACTGCCACCATCACAGAAAGACACGGATGACACCATACAACATTTTAAAGCTAATTTTGAAGTCTTTACTTGCCAATTTACGAAACTGGCCACCATTGTCCATACATTTTTGGCATCTCTTTAGAAAACCATCCATCACTGGGCGTAAGTTCACGTTGAGAAATGCTGGAAATTTCCTGGCGGATATTTTGTTTTAATTCCTCCAGGGTATGTGGATTTACCTTGTACACTGTTTTAAGTTACCCCAGAGATAGAAATGGGACTGTAGCGATAATGTACTTATCAACTCATGTTGGCTCAAGATGGCTGGTTTAAAATGATATTCCGATCCACCCCATCTAGCTTACCACATTAATTAAATATCCTCATTCGTCGTCCAATTAAAAACCTTACCCCCTTCCAACAAAGGATCTCGAACCCCATGTTGCTTTTATTTCTTAAAGATTAACATTTTTGTGCGAACGTATATGAAAGTTATTGGGGTTACTCTTACTGAAGCACATACAGCTAATGAAAACAACAGCTACATCGGCTATTTTCATTATTTAGATTTTGTTTTATAAGGACCTTCATTTTACTGAATTACTTCTGAAGGATTGTGGGAAGATCTGAATGCCTTGAAACAACAGAACTCGTTCAATCTATTATTGTATTTTTTTTTTCATACGTGTTTTGCAAAATGTTTATACGAAAGCTAACTTTCCTAATTCCTGTTAATTATGATAAATACTGGCAGAAATTATTTCAATGCACATTTTTAGAAGAGGCACAAGAGCGGACAAGAGGCTGAAACAACATTGAACTACTTTTAGAATTTGCCTTCATTTTATATACTCTTTGCATGAGCTCAGCAGAAATAAGAAAGACTTTCAATACTGGAGAACTCAAACGGGCAGTCACGAATATTTCGCTAACCAAATTTCGCGAATTTTCAATGAAATACCGAAATAATTTTTTTTTTTTTTTTTTTTGGGTGGGAATACAATACTTGAACCACGACAGGGAGTAGAGAAGGTAAAAAAGAAACGAGTGGTTCAGAAATATATTTTGCAGTTTTTATTTTTATACTGTTTACCTTTGAGAAAGAGAGAATTGCATTCCACCTAAAAACATGTATTTTCTGATCTTTTGAGTTAAAAACAACACTATAGTTTTAAAATCGCCACGACGCACCCGTGAACAACGTAATCAAATATACCTAGCAGGCATGTAAATGCCTAATTTCACATTTAAGCTCTTGTTTCTTTTAAGAATTTTTGGTGGTTTTTCACTCCACATAACACTTAAAATAAAGAAGAAAAAAATGTATACAACTCCTTAGAAATACTTAGGTCCATGTGGCATCATTATTGTACCATTAACCGTTTCCGAGATATTCTTCCCGAGTTGGAGTTGTGATTTCTCAATCATCGATGTCTAATTAACCTGTCAGAAAATGTCCGTGGTTTTAAACAAGAATTTATTCTTTCTGTACAAACATTTTTGCCTATGAACATAAAAGAAATGCAATCTTGATTCACAAATACATAAGACTGTCACGCATAAAAATTTTGAATTTTGGTAAACAAAATCATTATTTTCAGCTCCAAATTTTCTCAAAACTTTCTTAGCTCTTCGATGATGTGGTAAAACGCCCTAGTGTCATAATTAGTAATGCTTTTAACAAGAGACGCATCTTCCTGTTGCCGCTGTCCTGGCTGCCACGTCACTCAATCCCCTACCCGCGCTCTTAGGCAATTAGATTACCCCTCTTCGCCACTTTGACATTTTCCTGTCCACTTCACGCGGAAACAACGTTGCCATGTAGCTCGCACCAAACCCCGGCATGTTGCATTCTTCTATTGTCTTCAGTTGACAGCAACTTCACCTGCGCGCGTTTGTCTCATGTCCACAGAGAATGCACAGAGAAAACAATTAAGATATAACAAAAGAAAAACTCTTTGCAAAACTCTACGACTACACAGCTTTTCGCTTATTTTACTGAATATCACGCCATTCAGCCTTGAATTTTAGGGCTATTTTAAAGCCCAACATAACCTCAATGCCAATTTTTGTTTGACAGATATTTGGGCTAATTAAATCATAATTAAAATATGGCTTCCTCTATAGTACATTGTTCTTATTTTTAACTCGACATCAAATTTATTTTGAATGAAATATTTGCCGCATTACTGATCAGAATTATCGCCGCGGTTTTAGCTTAATATGCAAAATATTTTTGATTCTGGGCCATTTATCGCTTAAACCTCGGTATACTTTAGAAAAGCCTTGTTCTAAAAACATTTGAAGCGTCACATTCACCCGAATTTCGATACCCAATACAAGTCCACATAATTTTATTCCCTTCAAATTACTCTAAATTTTTGACTAGAAATAATCTTAAATTAAGCAGGACCAATTGGCATTACACTGCAGGGAAGGCAAAATACAAATGTATGGTGATATATTTTTTTTAACTAATTAACCCATGTAGTTAAAAAGAGGATTCCGGTAATACGTTTTCTAGATGACATGGCGGTGCAGCCTGCAAAAACATAAGCGTGTATAACATATAACAATGAATTTGTTAAAAACGGCTACTGCTCCAAACAGGTTATTTGGCATAAATTTTAGATATATTTCAATGAGCTTCACTCCAGCTAGGACCGCCTTCCTTGCCTCAAGGTATTTTCCAGCTTTTCCTCAGTTCCCATTACTGCAAATGACGCTAAATAAGGCCTGAAACGTTTCCTTCCCAAAAATCCTTCCCCAGGAAGAACGAAAGTTAGTAATAACCGACGTTAAACACTATTATGTTAGAAATTAGCTTTACACTTTTTGGGAAATGAATCTTTGTCGTTATCTCCTGATTTATTTGCAATACAAAATATTAGTTTTATTAGTCACACCAATAACTAAAACTACAATGTTTTAATTAAAATCAGTTAAGACTTTTTGAGGTGAAAAATTAGAAACATTTTTCCACATAAACCTTAGAATGCTGCAAATGTTGGCCTGGACTGCTTAAATAACGTCTGACTGAAATTAAAAAATTGTATTTAACATCTCTCTCTCTCTCATGAATCTTTTTCTAAAAATGATTTTCGATGTTTCTAGGAGTAATTGGACGGTTACAGATAGGTGCTTGTTTGCTATTGCTATTGACATAAGCTGTTGTCGAAAACAAATATAGATGTCATAGCATAAGAATCTTGTATCAGAAAAAATACAATTAAAGCAATTCTTTGTGGAAATTTCTAGTGCAGAAAGTTGTACATGCTCGGGAGAGGGGAGAGGGAGGGAGGGAGGGAGGGAGAGAAACAGAGATTGATAGAGAAACAGAGATTGCGAGAATCTGAAATATGGAGGATAATTGAGCGTATGAAGTGGGCAGACAAAACAATAAAAGGACACGGTCGAAGGAAGAAAAATGCACTAGGAAAAGAAACTGCTAGAATGGGAAGAAACCACAAATAGAAGGAATGGTGAATGCAGAAATGACTTGGGGCTAAAGACTCGGAAGAAAAATAATACTGCGATTTTGTGCACTTTTTCTTTTCGGCACTGCACTATGTTCTCATTGTCACAATCTAATCTAGTTCCAATTTTCATTGCGACTTCACTAGTTCACACTTCGTGAACTAGTTCGCAACGTTCATTTCATTTAATTTGGGACGCAATTAAACGTACGCCTCTTCTTCCGGAAGGTTCGCTGGGTAGTCGAATACAAAAGTCTATAGTTTCCTCCAGTAGTAGCATCCCTGCACGTAGCAGCAGTTGTCACAAACTCACTCGGAGAACAGCACTCTTTGTCGCACCAGAAACTCAATCACTTACTTTGTAACTGACTCACTCGCACTGTTGCCACAAAGTGAATAGCATTTGTTATCGTTCTTGATGGTAGAAAGAACTGTAAATAATAATAATAATAATAATAATAATAATAATAATAATAATAATAATAATAAAACCTTCCAAAAAGAGGGAAGGGCTAAATGCATTTGATTCCTTGCATATATTTCTTCTCTACCGGAGAGAATAAAGGCAACATTATCATAATCATTATGTTTCTGTTCTGCTGTTGCTTCCTTTCCTAACCTTCATTTTGTTTCAATCCTGAAGCCGAAGGCGTTGCCAGACAGGACCCATCTGTTGATTTAAAGGAATAAGAATTTAAGATTCACATTTTCTTCAGCGTTAGTACTACTAGCATGCTCTGCTGATTAGATAAGTAAATGAAATTGCCTGATTTATTAAAAAAATAAGTTGGTTGGAATTTGAATTCTACCTGTAAATTGTGCATTATATACAAATTAAGACGTGCAATCTATTAATTTCTAAGTTAATATACATTATAGAACTTAGCCATAAAGGAAGATATTTCGCTGTGTTTAATTCAAAATGTAATATTTTGTTGTTAGCCGCTAACGCTGCACTGGAAGTCGATAGAAATAGCGGCAAGATTGCCAAGTTGGAACACTGTACAGTCGTGAGAATTTTCACGTATACAGTGGCCGGAAAATTCCGCAGAGTTCCAGTATGTTGGAGAATAAAATGTCTGTTTGCGCTGAGTGAGCGCTACCGTGTCTATTTATCTCTCCAACCACCGGTAGGTCAGTGCCAAACTCCGATAAGATTGGGTCATTGCCACTGCGTCACATTATTTAAATAACTCAGTCTTTTGCTGAGACATAAAAAGAAAAAAATGGAGATGAAGAGGTTGGTTTATAGAAAACAGATTGATTTGTTAATGGTGTTAACTCCCATCTCAGCTGATGATGACCAACTCACCAGTGAACCTTTAATTCCATTTCTTACATGTTGTAGATGCTGCGTTTTGCAAAAACGGTTCTCAGATAAGCGCGAGGGTAATTAACTCATGAAATGAATACACTCAAATTAAAGAGAAACAACGGCAGCAACAAGAATGTAAACGACATGAAGCAGAAGTAAGCGTAAACAAACGGAAGCAAACTCATGGAAAGAAAACGATAATAAAGAAGAAGGGTGGTAAAAAGTAGCGGACATGGCAGCCAGCTACATTAAACACACAGAAACAAAAACAATGAGCAGAATAATTAAATGGAGGGGAGGTAGCGTGATGCAAACAAAGGCGAAGACGAACAAAAAGAAAGAAAAACGGGAGCTAACAAATTTATTATATCCACTCTTCTCTTAAGAAAATGCTTATTTGAAGTAAAGCGACAAAACCACGATTGCAATATGTGGTGGTTCTTGTACCAATGGTGGCGATGTTCGATTTAGCCAAATATCATAGATGTCACAGTTTTCTACGAGTGTACTTACAAGTTGGTGCTATCATCGTGTACTGTCATTTGCTGCACGTCTCCAAAACAAAATTGGTACTGATTCACAGGTTAGTTCAGATTTGACCAGCAGTGCAGTATTATTCATTGACAGGTATCGTTTTGCTTTGGATGGGGATAAAGGCGAAATTGGGATGCTGTTTATGGGAACCTTTCGTCATCTACAGCAACACAATTTTTTGTAATGAACCATTTCGGAGATATTCCTTGTTATTTGTGTGAGTTTTGGAGAACTTATGCTTCTGTCAAATGGAACATCATTCATTTTTTATATGTTACCAGTGCAAAGAGAACGGAATTTGAAAGCTTTAAAAGATTTGACTATCGCTCAAAGCCTACTGTGTTCCCATATTCCTCTTTCATAGACAAGAAAATGAACAATAAGATAATTTCTGCAAATGTTTATCTCAACTAGCACGAAGAAGATACAGGAATGAGGTTGTAAGGATGGTTAGTACAAGAGTAGAGAAAGTCATGTGAGTGCAACACGTCAGATTTTTAGAAAAGGGTCCCATCCCTGACGTCCCAGAGAGCGTATAGGGGACACCTCGCGTAGAGTGAATTACGTTTTTTTTTAAATTTTTTTTTATTTAAGATCGATCAGCAACAATGCTTTACAGATCTGGGAGAACAACATATATAAGGCTAAGGACACGAAATAGGCGTTGAGGTTGGCTACATCAGTGTAGCTCCTTGAACATAATTACAGTATGTCTCACAAAGGAGGTAGTAACACAATATATCACAGACAAGGCAAATGTGCAGCGGAAGAGTTTGTGAGGACTAAAGGTCTGAGTCTTCGGAACGAGGTCGAACTGAGTAGTATATCTTGAGGCAGACGTTTGCGGAGACGGGTTGGTCGGCGTGTTCTGACACCGAGATGGTATTCCACAGCTTCAGGAACCTCTTGTAGGCGGATGAAGAAACGGCGGGCTGTCTGGCGTATGAACTGTGGTATAGGGAGAAGTCCTATTTCTTGATGGAGCTGTTGGTTGCGGACACACCAGGGAGCATTTGTAGCGAGCCGCATCACCTTGTTCTGAATTACTTGCAAACGATGTATGTGGGATTTACAAGCACCGCCCCAGATAGGAGCAGCATAGGTGAGAATAGGACGAATAAGGGAACGGTAGAGCAAGAGACAGGAATCAAGTCCAAGTGAGGTGCGTCTATTGAGTAGTGGATACAGCTGAGAAAGCCGGGCTGAGGCAAGGTTAATAGTACGATTGACATGTGGGCGCCAAGTAAGGGTGGTGTCGAAGAGCACCCCAAGGTACTTCACTGGAACAGCAGAAGGTAACCAGGGAATAGAGATGTTATGGATACTCAAGCATGGGGTGTACGAACTTTACGAAGAGAGAAAATTTTTGCCTCTGTCTTGTGAGGATTCAGAGAAAGGTGCCAGGTAGAACACTAGTGAAAAAGAGAGGTTAAAGATTCCTGTAAGGCGGCAATGGCAGTAGGAAGATCTGGATGGGAGTAGTAGAGAACGGTGTCGTCGGCATATAACGCCACTTCGGTGTGCTCGAAGTTCGGAAGATCTGAAGTGAAGCCAAGATGGAGCCCTGGGGGACACCAGCCTGAATGGATTTCGGTAAGGAGCAGGTGTCACCAATAAGGACCAGAATTGTCGATTCGTAAGATAACTAGAAACAATATCTAGTAAGTATTTGGGAAGGCCTATACGGAAGAGTTTGAGCATTAGGCCGTCGTGCCACACTTTATCAAAAGCCTGGGCGACATCCAAAAACACGGCCGCTGTATATTGTCGATTTTCAAAGCCGTGAACAATAGCTTGAGTGAATCGAAGCAGTTGGTGAGTAGCAGAGTGATATGGTCGAAAGCCAAACTGGAAGGGAGGGATAATATTGTTGCTAAAGATGAACTTAGACAAGTGATGGTGAAGAACCTTCTCAAAAAGCTTGGAAAGGGTTGGTAGTAAACTAATTGGACGGTAACTTGATGGTAAATGCTGGGGTTAATTGGGTTTAGAAAAGACAATGTGTGCAAGTTTCCAAGAAGAGGGAAAATGGCCAAGGCGTAAGGCAGAGTTCATAATGGAAGAGAGGTAATCCAGGGCCTTTTTGGTGAGATGCTTTAAGGCGATGTTGGGCACCATATCATGTCCGGGAGATTTCTTCTTCGGAAGGCGGGAAATGAAATGTGATAACTCCCCAGGACTGGTAAGAGACAGACGGACAGGAACAGTGGGTTGCGAATGGAGGGCAACAAGTTCTCTGCGAAGAGATTGCGAGGTAGGATCATTAATACTAGCATGAGGAGTAAATGCTTGTGCGAAATGAGAAGCCAGTATCTCACATTTGTCAGAAGTAGACGTCACTACGGTATTGATAAGCCTTGGTGGTGGTGGAGTGAAGTCCAGAGCAAGGAAGAAAGTAGCTAGGACTGGGCAGTGGTCAGAATCTATTTCGGCCAAGGAGGTCATAAAAATTGGTAAACCCAAGTTTCTAGAAATACCAATGTCAAGAATGTCCGGAGACACTCTAGGATTGCCAGAATAATAAGTGGGGTCAGAAGGGGCCAGAATATTGCATAGAGAACTACTGAGAAAGTGTTGGAGAGGACGGCCATTGAGGTTAGTAGTTCTACAGCCCCAGGACATATGTTTACTGTTCGGAGCACCTAATAGAAGAGTGCGGCCACGATCCGGAAAAAGCAATGAAAGAAAAGAGGTGTTGAGCTGATAATTAGGAGGTTTATAGGCACTGATGAGAACCAGATCGTTACCATCAGGAGATTGAAGTTTGATACCAACAACTTTTAGGGCTGGGGTATCAGGCAGAAATATAGCAGTATGTTGGAGCCAGCGGCGCACAGCAATGGCTACACCCCCTGAGGCCGTTAAGGATGCCCTATCTCGCCTATAAACATGATAACCAGGAAGAGTAAATCTTTCATTGGGAAGAAAATGTGTTTCCGTGATACAAGCGATATCGATGTTATGAAGTGTGAGGAATGAGGTAAAAGAAGCACGTTTGCATTGGAGGCCATTAGCGTTCCAGTTGAGGAGAGTGAGACTATTAAGAGAGCGGTGATTAGGGACCGCCATTGTTGCTAAAACTAGTCAGATATGTGTGGAAAATGTTGAGAAGCTGTGGTAAGTAGGGCAGAAGAAAAGAACGGAGGATAGCAAAGAGTTGTGTGAGCAGATCAGTGATCCACGTCCAAGAAGATGAGTCACCTGCGCTCTCCGCAGCAGGCACAGAGGCATTAGAACCAGAAGGAGCAGATCGCAGAGCGTCAGCAAAAAATCAGCGTGGAGAAGTGCGAGCAGAAGTCTGGTCGGGATGTAGTGGGAGTTGTTGTGGATGTTGTGGCGAAATCGGTGAAGTAGACACATCTCGAGGCTGACGAGGCGCGGCTGATGGCGCAAGTTGCGGTGGATGTTGTGGTTGAAAAGCACCTTGGGTGGTACGTTGCTTGAGCTTCAAATAGTGAGGACAATCACGATAATTTGCTGGATGATCTTAATGGCAATTGACGCACTGCGCTGGCGTGGTTTTAGGTTTGGGGCACTGAGAGTAGTGATGCTCACCCAGGCAACGAACACAGCGAGGCCCTAGCTGACAGTAATTTTTGGTGTGACCGTAATTTTGACACCGGGTGCACTGCAGTAAGTGTGTATTGCGGCGACGAGGTTCCACGCTCACTACACTGCAGAGTAAGCGGGTGAGACTCAGAATATTTCGGCCTGAATCATGGTTCAATAACTCGATGGCACAAAAGGGAATGGGCTGTTTAGCTCTATTGAGTAAACGAGTTACTTTTTGAACAGGATATTGCAAACCACTGAGTTCAGCGTGTATTTCTTGGTCAGTGAGAGAACAAGGTATGTTTCTAATGATCACAGAGAAAAGCTTATCTGCTGGGTTTCTGTATGTGAAGTATTGCTGGTTGATGCTGGTAAAATAACTAGTGAGATTACGAAAGTCAGAGGAGGTAGAAGAATAAAATTTAACGATAGATCCACGTAACTCAGTATGAAACTCTGACGTAACATGTTGCTTGATGTCATGTAGAAGCAGTTGATAGTTTTGCACATCATGTAAACAAATGGGTGGAATGCGCTCCTTAGATGTGGAACTTGTCGGAGAAGTTTCCGTCCCAGCGTCATCTTCCAAAGGCTGAAAACGGTTGTGCGTAGGGATAGCATAACGTGGAACATTTGACTGTTGCGAAGGCGCTGCGACACAAAGACGTTTGGGTTGTCCTTCCGGCGATGGAGCAGAGCGCACCAGGCTGGTAGATGTTGTGGCGCAAAGGCTGTCAGATGGGCACAGTCCACCATGTGTATATCAGCTGAAGATTGTTCAGTAGGTTGTTGTTGTTGTGTTTAACGCCCGCTTTTACTACTACGGCACCGCAGGCGGTGACACTGATGATACATGGAATGAAGATGGAGTATCGGTGGAATGAGATGGCGGGGGAAACCGGAGGACCCGGAGAAAACCCGCCCTGACGCCGCTTCGTCCACCACGAATACCACATGCGGATCCCTGGGATCGAACCCGGGCCACCTAGGTGGTAGGCGAGCGCGCTAACCGCTCGGCCACGGCGCCGCCCCTTGTTCAGTAGGGGTGGTCATAATACCCATTAAAGATGACTGAAGCACAGAGTTACACACGGACAGCGCGGAAGCAGATGTTACAGAGTTAACAACTGACGATAAACTCGATTGTGATGATTGTGATTGCACTAAGAGGTGCTCTTGTTGTACAGTCGAAGCATGTTCCTGATAAGCTACATTAATAGCTGAGCGAAGATGGCCGGTGGGAATCTCCGGCATGAGAGCGGTAAAATGCACTGGTACAGTAAATCCACTTACTAGAGGAAAATAAAAACGAACACTACTGTTAACACACGCAAAAACTTACGCGAATGCAGAAATTCACAGAAAACGAAAAAGAAAATTTTCTTCCGCGAACTGAATGGAACGCACGGAGAGGCACATAAACACGACCTTCCTCCGCTAAGGCTCGCCTATCACTGTGAATTACGTGAGACCTATTATGGCTACCACTTCCCAGGAGGAAGGGATGAAGTGAAGGAAGTACAGAAGGCTACAGGACACAAAGACTCCGAAGTCCTTAACAGGTCAAAACCCGTCCCACTACTGGAGGAGCTGCCTTAAGAGGGCGATGACCGACCCGTTCAACCAAGCAGCGCTGGTGTCCACGGGTAAGACTTTCCTTTGAGCAAGCATCCATGCCAGCTGTCCGGTACCGCCCTTCGCCATAGAACCTAGAAGCTCACCTGAAACACGAGAAAAGCGGAATGAAAGGGAAGTTATGAAAAGGAAATCGTAATAGATAAGAAACCATTCCAATATTCGCCTGATGAGTAGGAAAAGCACGAAAAGCGATCGACGAGAATCACACCCGGGACCTACCAAATGGAATCACATATGTTATCACGGAGCCACTACGCTCAGTCTGGTATTTGCATACTTTTGTCAGGTTCCATTCTCTTCACGTGAATGAACCAATTACAGTGATTTTCAGCTATTTTATCAAACATATTGCAGATTTTTGAATGGTGGTTTATTACCTTTATTACACGACCTGCATGCATACTTTCTGCAAGTGGTTGAAAATAAGCACTGGGGTGCGGGGGTCTTAAAGTCTTCATTTGCCTATAACTATGAACCATTCGTATAGCGTAAGTATTCAAAGTTTTGTGCGTACTTGAACAAAAAGGGGTGAAAATATGAGTAGGGCTAATATTTGTTATATTACGTATAACCCAAAAATTCGATATGGGCCTTTTACCGCAAATACAGGTTTTGAGATCCACTGAACAAATAAGCGCAGAAAAACACTGCACATCTGTGGAGTGAATAATTTGCGAAATATACCTTGTTATTTGTCTGAATTTTCCAATATTTATATTTTTGTCCACTAAGAAGTCATTTTTCATTTTTATCTCTTGGCCATACACAGAGAATAGAATTTTAAGGCCATTGCATAACCGGAGCTTTAAAATATTTGACTATCGCTTAAAGCCTGCTGTATTGCGATTTCCCCTTGCACCTACAAGACAATTAGCAACAAGATAATTCCAGCAAATGCTTATTTCGATTAACATGAAATAGATAGATGACTATACTCCATCCAGCCTTAGATCCACCCCTTGTATCCCTCCGCGATAACCTGATGTTCATATCATCTGCGACTAACACACACATACAAAAAAGCCCACATGGACTCGCCTCGCGTTTATGATGGAATAAAGCGATATTGGTCATCGTACATCTTGAAAACTCACAAATAATCGCCAACATTTAAGGTACTATATTTTATGGTGTGCTTCGGTTTCGGC
The DNA here is from genome assembly GCA_030765045.1 of Tenodera sinensis. Taxonomy (NCBI): domain Eukaryota; kingdom Metazoa; phylum Arthropoda; class Insecta; order Mantodea; family Mantidae; genus Tenodera; species Tenodera sinensis. The sequence continues at coordinate 38,182,124 of CM060961.1, read as the reverse complement.
GTATCGCGGGTTAGTTGTTGACGGCTTGTGTTTACATCAGGTGCGGATCTAAGGATGGACCGATTATAAGTGTTTGTAAGAATAGTTTGAACACGAGTAAAGAAACTAATGCGAGTGCAACAAATCAGTTTTGTTTTCAATTTTTCTCAACAAAAGTTGTATTTCTGGTAAGATACGTTATATAAAGCTATGGTGAGCTCTATTTTGTCCTTTCAATTTTTCCTTCTCTTTCTCATTTTCTCATATTTAATGTGCTTTTAGATAGAGCGATTAAGGAGAGTCAGTAAATATACCATATATTTGATTTATTAATTTTATTTGCAGTACTCCCAAAGAATGTTTGTACCAAGAAGACGGTAAAAAGGTATTTATTACACTGGTCGACAAGATTTTTTTCACAAGAAATCTGAATAGTGAATCTAGTGCATTTTTTCATCCTGAATTCAGATATGTAGTCAGAATTTTCCCCTCAGGCATAGTTTTTCTGTGAAAGCTACTTTTCAAAATATGATTTTAGCGTTTTCTTTGACCTGTCATAGGAACCTTTACCTCATATGTAGCTATTTTACTCAAGCCGTATTTATTGAAATTATTTGTAATATCACGCTGAAGCACCACAAAACAAGACTGTGCAGGTTCATTCATGTTTAGACATGCTCAGACCTGTCTGGCATTGTGATGTGTCAGTATTGAGCTGACTGTGACATTGTTCACTAGTGAAATATTTCCTTCCTTTCTGTTTAGAAGTGTATTGTGTATGTTGTGCATGTTGTATTTCAGTGCTTAATGTTTTCATCATGCCAAGAAAGTGTGTAAATCATGCAGATAATATCTGCTATATTTGTGGTGAGCTAACCTTCAAGTCTCAGAGGCGAAATATGACCCCACTTGTAAAGAAGTGTTATCATCTTTACTTTGGCTGTCAAGTTGGTGATTTTGATAAGAGCTGGGCCCCAAATACATGCTGTGTTTCGTGTGTTAGACTGCTGACTGGGTGGAAAAATGGTACACATCATATGCCATTTGCAGTTCCCATGATTTGGAGGGAACCGAAGGATCATTCAACTGACTGTTATTTTTGTTTGACAAATATTAAAGGAATCACATCTAAAACAAAATATACAGTTAAGTATCCGAATTTGCAATCTGCATTGAGACCTGTCTTACACAGTGAAGAGTTCCTCGTACCGGTATATGTAGATACAACCTTAAGTGATAACTCTGATTCTGACCTAACTGAAACTCAAAATGATTCAGATGAAAATAAAAATGATCTTACATATGAAGCCAGTAGCTGTTCATCAGAACCATACTTTCCCAATCAGCAAGACCTTAATGACCTGATTCGGGATTTAAATCTGTCTAAACTGCAAGCTGAAGTTTTAACTTCCAGACTCAAAGGGTGGAATTTACTCCAAAAAGATGTAAGAATAAGTAGTTATCGTAGCCGCCATAGTGTTTTCAAAGAATACTTCTCTGAAGAATATGGTGTTGTGTTTTGTAATAATATTTGTTCACTTATGGAAACTCTTGGGCATCAACACCGACCAGATGAGTGGCGATTGTTCATAGACTCCTCTAAAGTAAGTTTGAAGGCTGTGCTGCTACATATTGGCAATGAACTTCCATCAATACCAGTAGCGCATGCCGCTATGAAAGAGACATATCAAAATATGAAACTAATTTTAGAGAAAATACAATATGGAAAATATGAATGGAATATCTGTGGTGATTTAAAGGTCATTGCCTTATTGCTTGGTTTGCAACTTGGGTTCACCAAATTTTGCTGTTTTTTTGTGCGAGTGGGACAGCAGAGATAAGAAGTCTCACTACGTTAGAAAGTCATGGCCAAAACGTGAATCTCTTCTCCCTGGCCAGAAAAATGTCGCATGTGTCCCTTTAGTGAATCCTGAAAAAATATTTTTACCTCCATTGCATATTAAGTTAGGAGTTATGAAAAGTTTCGTCAAAGCTATGGATAAACTTTCTGATGGATTCTTGTACTTGAAATCGAAATTCTCCAAAGTCAGTGATGCTAAATTGAAAGAAGGAGTGTTTATAGGACCACAAATCCGATCATTAATGGCTGATGAACATTTCGAGGGACTGTTAAATCCACTGGAGAGAGCAGCCTGGCAGTCTTTCAAAAGTTTATGTTGCAATTTTCTTGGAAACCATAAAGCAGAAAACTATCGTGACAGAGTGGCTGATCTTCTGCATTCTTATAAAGCTATGGGATGCAACATGTCTTTAAAAATTTACTTCTTGGACTCTCACTTGGACTTCTTCCCCGAAAACCTTGGAGCTGTCAGCGATGAACACGGTGAGCGTTTTCATCAACAAATTTCTACGATAGAGAAGAGGTACCAAGGCAAGTGGAGTTCCAATATGCTGGCTGACTACTGTTGGACTAAAATGAGAGACGTTCCAGATGCAAAATATACCCGAAAATCACTATCTACCACTTTCTAGGTAAGTCAGAATCAGTAGTTATAATTTTGAGTTAGATAGCTAGTTACGGATTTTTTAGAATATTATAAAAATTCAAATGAATATCACACAAAACTCCTGCCTGATGCGGACAAACTGTAATTATATTTGAATTCAGCACGAAAAATACTTTTAGAATCTGTTATTTTAATTCTTGTGAAAGAGAAAAAGTTAATTTTTGTAGACCAGTGTTATCAACCCATCCATAAGGTTTGAGAACCATCTTAGTAAACCCATCTACACACATCTACTCGCCCTTTTATAAAAAGAAAATAATGACATCGAAAACGATGTCATCGCTGCATGACATATAAACTATTGGTCTTATGTTAGGTTCCCATGGCACAATTTCATAAACTTTTGGAAAAAAAGTCAAGTTCCAACATGTAACTGACGGAAAATTGTTAGTAGTTGTTGTTGTAGTGTTTAACGCCCGCTTTTACTACTACGGCACCGCAGGCGGTGACACTGATGATACATGGAATGAAGATGGAGCACCGGTGGAATGAGATGGCGGGGGAAACCGGAGCACCCGGAGAAAACCCGCCCTGACGCCACTTCGTCCACCACAAATTGTTAGTACTACTATATGTGGGCGTACATATAAACATACTTAGATCTCACTTATTTAAGCTTCAAAACTACAAATAGGATATATTTCTTTTATGATCTATGCTTCAAAGTTTTAACTGCATAAAGCTATTATAATATTAATACTGTCAACATATCCTTTGTTAAACCCAAGCTTAAATTTTTGTCTAATGGCTGAGAATTTTGATTTGTTTCAATAAATATGCATAATGTTTATTCTAATTAGAATCATATGTTTTCCTTATACTATATTTGTGCAAGCTCCTGATCCAGTTAGGCTGTAAGCATAACTATTTCAAGAATGATCAAAAAATAATATTCTGTATAACAGAACTCTGAAAACAGAGAAACTTTACCCACGTGCAGTTCTTTGCCACAAGAATAAAATAAAATATTTGTCCTCCTCTGTGGTGTGGTGGAAGCGTGTCTGCCTCACATTCAAGAGGTACGGAGTTCAATCTCGGTTAGAGTGAGTTAATCTGGATAAGACATTTTGCCAAGATTTTTCTTATCCTAAGAAAATGTATGTCGGTTAGCTTTAAGCTCTATGACTTCGGGCTCATTTGAGCATCATTTCCTAATTTCATTCATTCGCCATCCTATGATATATTACGTTGGAGGACATCAATATAAAAAAATCTGATGTGTTGCACTCACATGACTTTCTCTACTCTTGTACTAACCATTCTTACAAACTCTTATTCCTATATCTTCTTCGTGTTAGTTAAAATAAACATTTGTACAAATTATCTTATTGCTTACTTCCTTGTAGGTGCAAGGGGAATATTGGAATACAGTAGGCTTTGTGCGATAGTCAAATCTTTTAAAGCTTTGAGATTCCGTTTTCTTTGTACACGTAACACATAAAAAAATGAACAACGATGACCCATTTCACGAAAGTTCCAAGTTTTCCGAAACTCACACACATAACTCCGAAATGGATCACCCTACAAGAAAATTTATTGAGACATAAATTGTGTATTTTAGCAAGATCTACATTTTTTGTATAGTATAATTTGGTCTATCTCTAACGGTTTACCAGTTATGCAAAAGTCGTACAGAGTAAATACGACTACAGGGGCTATAGCCAGAAAATTCAAGATATACATTTCATTTGTCATAAAAATATCTCAAACATATGACATTTTAATCAAAATCGTTAGAGCCATTTTCAAGAAAATCAAAATTTTCGAAAAATTTTCCATGTAAAGGGTAGTTTAGGGTGGGGCTATTTTCTTCTAAATCTTCGTGTCACATCCTTGAACGACATTAAACTTAAATACCAACTTTGGTTTTTAACCGACTTTTCGTTTTCGAGCTATGCTGTCCACAGACTGACAGACTGACAGACACACACACGGACCTTTTTCTAAAAATGCTTTTTTTTTTGGATTCAGGGGGCCTCAAAACATGTATTTCCGGTGAAATCTCGACTTCGAATTTTTGGGTGGAATACAATACTTCCCCTACTTACCAGTAGAGAAAGTAAAAATGTGTTTACCTTTTGTTTCAATTTTGAGGAAAACATCTGCACCCGTTTCGGGTTTCAGCATGGCAAAACGTACGTGCTATTTTCTTATTTCTCCCAAAAGATAGCTGCGGGAATATTATTTAAAGAGTAGATAAGTTTAGACATTTGAAACAGTTGCCCTTGATCTAGGAGTTTATAAATTTGTACAATTTTCATCAATGCGGAAAGAAAACTCAGTCATGGAAGTTTAAAGAATCATACGCATTTTCTTAACACGTCAGGTTTTTCTTATTTTCCATGCCAATTAATCAAATTCCAAGTTTTCAAGGTTATCTAGGTAAGTAAATGATCACTTACAGATTATGCACGTTCTCAATTGCGGTTGTTTAGAAAATAAATAAGTGGAATTTAATGATTTTACTTATTTTGTTTAACTCAGAAAAACACAATAACCTATGCATTAATGCATATATCGTTCTCTCATAAGTTGTAAAACTATCACTAAAACTTGAATACAAATATTAGCTAGCAAAATAGTGTAATTCCTTAGTACACAGTAGGAAGGGTTGAACACGCGTTACTGCACGCTGAAGGCTTTCAGAGCCAGCGCCGGCGCACACATGCTCTGATGCTATTGGTCTCCACGTTAATAGGCAGTTTTTCTGCCTCACAAAACCTTGTCAGGATGAAGGCATAAGATGTGTCAGCTTCAGGATGTTTTTTGTTTGACAGCTTTTGATGCGCTGTTGTTGTTGAAGCTGAACGAGCAGCAGTTGTATGCACTTTCCTTTTTTTTCTAAATAGGAAGCACATTGTTTCCAGCAGCATTGTGAAAATAACGACTAGTTACATTATGGAAGCGGAAAGAAAATCTTCCGCTACAAGAGTTTCACCACACGAAGAAGCTTTTCTAAGAAAAACTTAAGTGCTTTGTGATCAGTCTCTCTGCATGACTTTCAGCTTACTACTTTTTCAGTACTAGTTTTTACTTTATTGCAATAAGAAACAGACGTTTTGGAATCTCCTGATATAAATGTACAATTATTGTACAGTATTTTTATAAGAATACACCACACTACAAACAAAACTTTGCATGTACACGTTTTGGTCAGTTTCTCATAAAATGACACAGGTTTAGGTATATCTCACTTTTTAAGATACTACTTTTAATATTTTCTATCATAATGAGCGATAATTTGTACATTATGTGCGTCTGTTGGTGGGGTGGGGGCGTTAATCTCAAAAACCACTAAACCTATTTTGGCAATTCTTTCACATTCTTCTACACGGATATTGGATATACATCATTTACAGTGTTTTCATCTGCATGCTATAACATATCCATCCTGTTTCTCGAGGTTTGCATTATTTAATGACTGCCAAACTAAACTAAAATATGTAAAGGGCTAAAACGGGAGGCTATTTCCTGGATACATCACTCGATACAGTGTAATTCCATACTACTTTTGGCATGACGTTAACCAAAATAGTCTGGAATGTGGCATAAACAAACGATTCTACAACTTCCAGAACGAAAATGATGTTACCTTCACAAGTCTCTAAAAAGTCCTATCATATCTGCACGGTCTAACCTATTTTATCAATATATTGTAGAATTGTACCATAGGACGCATTAAAAATCAAAGATTACCGTCTAACTTCCAAAGATTATCCCACTGTCATTTTCAATTCTTAAGCTTTAATAATATATTTACTTTATTTTGAACTTCTTATATATAAAAATGAACTACTCAGCCATTCGGGGTAAAAACGTGTGCACTCACACTATGGGTACAAGGGGGGGGGGGATTATAGGCTACCTTAAACACGTTATTCGTGCCAGTATTTTAAGTGGAGATGATCACATTCTGTATTAGCGATATTAAATTTGATAAAATGGATGTATCTTTTCTAAATACCTATTGCATCTAGGCTGCTGATTATTTTATAGAACATAGCACGTACAAACCCTTAAACACGGCGGTTACTGAAATATATTTTGTTTTACTAAACTTCCTTTTTTTTTTTTTTTTTTCAAGAAAGAAATTGCAACATTTGAGTCATAGCGAAAACATTTAAAATTGCAAACAGAACTAATGTCAAAAAATTCTTGGATATAGTAACAATAACTGGTAAACCTATCATCAAATAGTTCAGTAGTTTCTGAAAAAAGGTTCATTGAAGTAACAAAGCAAGTTGGTTTTAAGAAAATGTTACTTTTCTTGCGCATTCCTGGCCCATATAATGGATTATCTGGGATCTTTCTCATCTCAAATGCAAGTTTTCTCTTGACATGTTCCCATACATTATGAGCTTTTGCAAGCATATTACCTTCTCTACTGCAGGGATGGGCAACTGGTGCTCAGTGAGCGCAGTCTGCTCGTGGTCTTGCACTGATAGCTATATGTTTTGTAGTTAAAAAAATTAAGGTCGCTCAAGGCATCCCGCGAGCCGCCTAGACCTACTCTATTGCTTACATATAGTAAGTAGAGGAAATTTCTCCTGAAATACGCGTTTTAAGGTCCCTCCAATAAAGTGTAAACAGTGAAAAGCCAGTAACATATCGAACTTGATATTTAACTTCAGCATCTTTTAAGGATGCGACACGGAGGTTTTTAAAAAAATTTCCCCCACTAAAAACTATGCTTTACAAGGAAATATTTTCCAAAAATTTGGGATTTCCCAAAAATGGCTCTAACGATTTTGATTAAAATACCACACGTTTAAGATATTTTCATGAATAATGAAGTATACGTGTTGAATTTATAGGAACAGCAATAGACAGAATCTCTAGATCTGGTTAAAGTACACAGTTAATGTCGTTTACATTATTTGTTATGGGGTTAAACTTTTCAAAGTTTTGTTTTTGTTAAGTTCATTCAAAGGCATGACATAGGGACATCTCTTTAAAAATCTCACTACCTATTGTTTTACCTTCTGCATCATACAACGAAACGTGTATATGTGAATTGAAGGTTTATTTGGATAGACAAGAAGCAGCTGAAGAATAAGCTGTTGTAGGGATAGCTAGAGGAAGAGTGGGCTGAGAGAAAGTCATGTGAATGCAACATATATTTTTTAGTTTATCTCTCAGGCATATTTCCAACAAGTGACCACGCCCACAAGATGAACTGCAGCGTACAGCTTCTTAGGGTTTTCGTAAAACATTTTTCACATAGATTATATATCAACATGACAGGAAAGTGTGCGCTATTTTTTAAGCAAATGAAAAATGTGACTTCACCTCCCCCTTTCCCCAGGTTTTTTCGTGGCCGACTCCCTTAAATCCTTACCATAGAAATCTGCACCAATTTCAGCAATCTGGACCAAACACGGACGCTTATCTTTTAGGTCTCAACGAAAATAAGGTACTCATGCCTTTCGCAGCCTGGTGTTACTTGCAGGGTGCATAACAAACTGGGAATTCCTCTCCCGCCTCTCAAGACTCCATAACCTTTAAGGGCTCAATATTTACCCAAAGAAAGATGTAGATATCGAAAAGATAATACAAAATGTATGGAAATTAATTTTGTACCTCCATTTCCTGAGCATTCACTTATTTTTACTTTCTCTACTACGTTTAGTAAAATAGAGGAAGTATTGTATTCCACCCAAAAATTCGATGTAGAGACTTCACCGAAAATATGTTTTGAGGCCCGCTGAATCAAAAAAGCATTTTTAGAAAAGGTCCATGTGTCTATCTGTCTGTGTCAGTCTGTGGACAGCATAACTCAAAAACGAAAAGATGGTTAAATACCAAAGTTGATATTTAAGTTTAATATCTTTTAAGGGTCCAAGACGAACATTTTGAAGAAAATTGCTCCACCCTAAACTACCCTTTACATGGAAAAGTTTTCGAAAATTTTGATTTTCTTGAAAATTTCATTTTGGTTAAAATGACATGTTTGAGATATTTTTATGACAAATGAAATGCACATCTTGAATTTTTTTGACTTTAGCCCATTAAGTTCTATTTACTTTGGACGACTTTTGCATAACTGGTAAACCGTAAGAGATAGACAAAATCTTACTATACAAAAAAAAAAAATGTAGATCTTGCTGAAACACAAAATTAGTCTAAAATAAAATGACTAATAGAAATGGCAAGATTTGAAATTCCGGTAACAGAAGACGTACACAACAAGAAATATGCATACTTGTCAACAAAACTCGTCCAAATCGGTGAGCTATTTTACAGACAATTCAAAAATCAAAGAACATGGACCAAAAATGTTCACAATACTTACCTCTGAATACTAAATTTGACATATCCAATCATTTTTAAGTATGTGACTTTCGTTTTACACGTGTGTCAGTTGATACTGAAAATAGGTTTAAAACTCAAATACCCAACCGACACATGCACGGTTGGAGGTCTGCGGTTCCAATCCTGTCGGCAACGTCCTATTTGACAAGTTTCTATCCAAGATTTTCTTCAGTCCTCAGAAGAGAGGAAACCCTAAACGCAACGATTCCTTTCATTTATCATGTCATCACTTGTAGTGCCATATATGGTAATAGGGGGTTATTAAATACTTTTCAAACTCAAAAGCCTAGTTTTCTGGGCACAGTAATATAAACTGGCAAAAACTTTTTGTAGGTGACCATCCCTTGATACCAATTGGATTTGTTACTTATCAGAAATAAAATAATACTGAAAATCTTCGACGTCAATGAATTCTATACAAATATGATTAAGGTACTACATATGTTTAAACCTTATTCAAAATATCAGCTACTTGAAAAATGAGAAATGATCGAATACTGTTATGGTACATTTGCATAGAAACATTCAAATTAACGCGAGAGCATAAATGTACGGAACTAGCACAAAATTCGCCTTGCCATTCACATGTAAACAAAATGCATGAAAACAAGATAATTATGTAAAGGCTATGACAAATAGAGACCAGGAAGATGGACGACATTGCAGCAGTGCATTTTATGTTTGCTACAAACTGCATTAAATTGCGTTTGTATCATTTGATAAATATAATATTTTTCCATACGCATTTATAACCTTTCGTGTATAGTAAAGTACTTGTCTTTCGACATTGTAACAATTCAAACCAACCTCCATATTTAAGCTTTTTCGCAATTTGTTTCAAAATGTTTCGTTTTAACAAATTATCCTTCTACGATTAATGTTTTTGTCATAAAGACACAATGATTTTGAAATAAAATAATAAACTTTTCACCAAATAACTCCTGTAGGCCTGGGTGGCACCATGGTTTAGGCGTCACCCTACTGATCCAAAGATCACTGGTTCCAATGCGACTCAGATCAATGATTTTTAAGAGTACTTAAAAGCGACAGCCCCATGTCAATAAAGTATTGGCGTGTAAACGAACTCCTGCGGGACGAAATTCCGCCATCGTTGATATGATCCTGGCAATTGACAGCATCGTTAAAAAAATAAGCAAATACTCCAGTTCTCTTGTTTTCTGCTTATATGGAAGACGATAGTGTTATTTTTTCTCTGGAATCCATTCGCGCGAGCATGAAAGCTTGGAGATTGCAAGGTTTGGCGTTAACGTCTAACAATAGTATTCGTGATCATGAAAAACGTTGTGAATGTCCCCTTTATTAACCAGAGCACAAGCTTTTCTGTTAATTTTTTATATGAATGGGCCTTAAGGCAGTTGAAGACGTAGTATATCAGATCTAAGCTTGATTATTTCTGCGACGTATCGAATTCTCCGAGTTATAAAAACTTAACTTACCTGCAAAGTCGGTGGCGTTTACGTCAGCGCCGAGTGCCAGAAGCTGGCGGACCTGGACCTCGTCTCCCCGGATTGCCGCCAAATGGAGAGGGGTTTCGCCCCGCTCGTTGCGCGTATGCGACGTGCCCGGGTTTCCTGCAACCATCACAACATAATCCTTTAGCATATTGCCTATACTGAAGGCTACACATTTATTTGGTTTCCTTTACCTTTGCAGGTGAATTTAAAACCAAGCTTAGATACGTACCATAGTCAAAGAATAGTGCGTTGAAGAATGGGTAGAAAAAGCAATGGAATGAACATAACATTAGTTTTGTTAAGAAGCGAATGGGGACACATTTTCTTGTTTACAAAATGTTTTGTACTCGTTACCACAAATACATCAAGTCGCAATAAGCGGGCTGAGACTGTAAACATGATATGATTTATATTCTCTGTATTTGAAATATCTATATGCTCTCTTTCCAGTCTAAAAGTTAAAAGTGAAACTAAAAATATTAACTTCGGGCTTAGCAGAAGTAATACTGCCAGCAAATTCAGTAAGATTTTTAGCCATTCATCTTGAGCATCATTTAGTATGGCATGGTCAACATTTCTTGTTCTTCTTCAGCTTAAAAGTTGACAAGTTTTGTGAAATGAATGTAAAATGCATGATTTTAGTATTATGACGATGCCATACATGTTTATATGTAAATGCTATAAATAATAAAACTGAACTGAAATAATTCAGCACTGTAACGTAAACATTATCTTTTTTCATCCTCTTCCCTTTTGAGGTATTTTATTCGATATTTTATCCTACAACAAACTATATAGCAAAAGCGTGTTTAAAAACTAGAATGGGATGCAACTCCTATATTGTGTGGTACCATTAATATTTCCACTTAATTCATATCTATTTAGAATATCATAGTACAATGAACCTCTTATATCCCACTATTTTCTTACACTTGATAAGATTAATAACCTTCATATGTAAATATTGGCATGTGTATTATGACTATTTCACACATAGAGACGTTGTTATCAAATAGGAATTATTATCTGGTCATTCTTTTGTTCGGTCAGTTTTGCCAATGGTATTCCATAAATCGCTGAAAAACAATTTATTATAATCGATTAACAATAAAAATAGCACTCCATTCCAATTTGACAACTGTGTTTTTAACTTTTCTTTTAATAATCAATATATTTCTATAGAAGAAAGATTATTTGTTAATGTTAAAAACAAAGTGAGATTTACACATAAATTGGTTTTCTGTTATAACAAGAGAAGATCGAAATAAAGTAATTCTTGGGTTTCGTTTTCCCTAGTTAGTGCTAAACTACACTGATCGAAATGAATGTACTGTATTTTAGGTTATTTTTAAAGAATTCTGGTCAAATTTTTGTGATGTATTTAAATTCATATTTGACTAATGGAATACTCAAGATGAATATAATCTCACTGCCTGGTCTTACCAGATAAATTCTTATATTACTTGTGATTATAATTTGTTATATGGCATAATTAAGTATTCAATAACACTATAATAGTTACAAAAGCTTATTTAACACATCTCCATTCCCTTTATCCTTATCCATAATAATACAGGGTGTATCTTTATTGGTGTCATGGGTATGTGTTTCTGACATCAAACACAAGTTCATATGTACATGGGTCTGAAATCAATCGTTTCTTTGTTATAGGTCAAAGAAGATGTATTCCAGACGGATATGCACTACACGTATGGCCGTGCAACACGAGTACGTGAAAGGCAGTTATCGTGTGCAAGAAACATTCGCACGAATTCACCAACGCTTGAGACAGAATGCCGAAATTGGGATGTTGGGAGACCAGGAGTGGTACGAGGCATTGAGCTTGAAGGAGTTCTTCGTGCTGTGGACGCTGACCCATCACAAAGCACAAGACGTATGTCAGTAAGGGAAAGAGTCAGTCATAAGAATATCTGGAGAATTCGACATACTTCGATCCAAGAAGACGTTTCTGCCAACTCATGTTACAGCAGTGCGCTGTGTTCATCAATTTCCTAGCCTGTATTTTATTCACGGATGAGACTGAGTTTACTCGCGACGGCATGTTCAATTTTCTTAACACTCATAATTGGGCACTTGAAAATCCTAAGGACTACACAGGATAACCAGCAACAGAGGTTCTCTCCCACCGTTTGGGGTTTCAGTTTGCTTTATTACGTGGAATTACGTGAGTTCATCTTATTGGTCCCTACCTCTTCCCTCCGCGTCTGAATGGACAAGGCGATCTCAAGTTTCTCAGAAATGAGTTGCATCACTTAACTGATGATTTGCCTCTGGACGTCATCCAACGAATGTGGTTTTTACACGATGGTGCTCCAGCTCATTTCAGTATGATAGTTCGTAAGTTTTTAAATGATCGATTTCCGCAAAGATGGATTCCATTGCCTGCTCGAATGCCTAATTTGAATCCAATGGCTTTCTTCGTCTGGTGACTTTTGAACTCCTTGGTTTATGCGATTCCTGTGCCTTTTGCTGATATTTTGAGAGAACGTATCCAAACTGGATTTAACCAAATACGAAACACACCAGGAATTTTCAACAGAGTACGCCAGAGCATGGAATCTCCCTGCTTTGTCAAACTTTTTTTGAAGAATATTTGTTGTCAGAGATTCTACAGCTCTGCTGATACGTACAGTGACATTCTTTAGATTTGGGGAGTTTTTTTCAACATTAATTTTCTCACAGGACGGTCCTCTTCATGACTGAAGCTGGCAACAATGGCTTTTCAGCGGAAGTGGACGAAGTGTTATAAATGTTGAATCGGGACTGGGTTAGCTGAAGCAATCATTAGTATTTGTCTGACAGTGAGTGAAAAGAACATTTCAAAAACGTTGGATTCCAAATGATATTCGGAGCATTTAATTTAGTTCTACATGACTCGTATGCAAAACGCCAATCCTCACAGCATTCCGTTAAACTGAAAAATCATAAAAGAGAAACCAAAACTAACATATAAAAACTGTAGATCTGATAAAATATGCACCGGGTAAAATAACTTTAGTAGCATTAAATACATCCGAAATATTGGTTATTGTTGAATTAACATTTTCCAGCTTTTATGCAATGAGATTTTAAATGTTTAAAAAGCCATTTTTTATTTTTAGGGCATGATACATACATAAATACATTTTATATTACGACTTAATAAAATGAAAAGAACCTTACACGTTACATTTATATGATTTTGTCTATGCAAGATCCTTTACAGTTTATATTTACATCTCTTCTATAAACTATTCTTACAAAACCCTATTTTACTTACTGCTTTATGTTAATTTAGATAAACGTTAGCAGAAATGGTTGCACAATTAGCTGTGCTTACCAAAGAGATACAGGAGGCTGAAGCCACTGTCAAAGCTTTAAGAACTGGTTAGTTATATGCTGGCTTTGAAATTAAATATTAGAAAATTCAAACCAAGAGCAAGATATTTCTGAAATGTCACGGCAAAATTTGACATGGATTATTGTCTGCTTTGTCGATATGTGCATTTTACGTGTGGCTAGATTTTTATACCCCTTTTGTGGTTTACTAGCAATGCAAAATTACACAACATTCATTCCATGTGAAGAAAACTCCACTTATTGCTCGTGCAAAAACTTAATGGCACATTATCTTAATCAAAATCATTAGGGCTATTTTAGAGAAATTAAAAAACAAACAACCATTTTCCATTGACAGGATAATTTGGAGTGGGAGATTTTCTTGAAAGTCTTAGTCTTACATCTTTGCTTGACGTTGTAGTTAAATAGTAAACATAAGTCTTTTTATATAAAAAAAGTGCTTTCTTTATACTTTATCTAACATATACATAGTAGTTAGAAAATATATTGCATTCCACCCAAAAATTCGATAGCGAGATTTCACCGGAAATACATGTTTTGAGGCCCCATTAAAACAAACATTTCTTTTGCAGCATCTTCAAAGGATTGGACACAAAGATTTTCAAGAAAATCCCCTCATCCCGGAACATTTTTCGAAAATTTTGATTTTATAAAAGATGGCTCTAACGATTTTGATTAAAATGTTTAAGATTTTTTAATGAAAATGAAATGTATATAGTGCATTTTCTGGGAATGTCCTCAGAAGTCATCTTAATTCTGGGTGACTTCTGCATAACCGGTAAACCGCAAGAGATAGACAGAATCTCACAACACAAAAAATGTAGATTCTGTTAAAACACAATTTATGTCGTGTAATTTTTTGTGGAGTGAACCACTACCGAAATATTTCTTGTTATATGTTTGAATTGTTCATTAGGTACACTTTTTTCAAATAGGAATACATCATTCGTTACTTTATTTCTTGGCCATGCAAAGAAAACGGAATTTCAAAGCCATCACATAGCGACCAGCTTTTTAAAATATTTGTCTATCTCTTACCGTCCACTATATTACTCTATTCCATCTGCGCTTACACGAAAGTCAGCAAAATATACATAAATGTTTATCTTGATTAACATGAAGTAGAGGAATACGAGTTTGTACAAAATAGTTTATTGAAGAATTGAAAGGGAAAGTAATGTGAATGTAACACACGATTTTTTCTATTCATGGTACGTCATTTCTCGTGAAATCTCGGTTCCAGCTGTCTTTGCGGAATAAAGCACCTTCTCTTCTTGCTATAGTGACAGAAAATATAGAAGGGGCTACGGTGTTACATTGGGCACGAAAGAATAATTTAATATACATTTGCGAAAAGCTTCATGTAAAAATGCTTAGTATGGTAATGTAATTTAAAACTTTGCTTTAAGGTGTTCTGTCCTATATTTAATAGTTTACCACCTATAGAAAAATATTATTGAATCTAGCATGTTATTATGCTACCACAAAATTAAGGCACTTTAATGGAATTGAGCTTTTGTTTTCTTAAAGCTCCTCATGAAATTCTTCATGTATTTGAGGCCTCTTACACGAATTTGGATGGGGATTTCCCGGAGAAACTTAATAACAAGAGGAAGACACGACATATTCAACAATTTGAGTTATATTTTCTGGTGAAACCTCGATGCCAAATTTTTGTGTTCAATACAATTCTTCCTATAACTTTACAAGTAATAACTGGACAGCAAAAATGTCAGCGTGTTAATTCACCTAAAACGAAATTAGTAATTTGTTTCTGAAGATCTGTCCCAAATTAGTTCTTACTTCTTTTTATCCAATAATTTATTAAAGCCAAGGTAAGTTTTGTTTTAATAATTTAAATCTTTGAATAAATATGATACCGCTGTAAGGTAAAAGGCCGGTTTAAAACCAGTTCAATAGCTTCCAGAAACATGTGAAGGTCAACATGCGCCTGTGTTAGGTGAGTGAACCTGCATAGCCTTGTACAAACAGAGCACCTTGTAACGGGTGAACGTAATTAGATACCGTTAAGTCAACGTTCCAGAGCTTTCTACCTTTCCTTTTCCTAGAAATGTCGCAACGATTTCAAGGATGCCATTCCCAGCGATGCGAGAAAGTTCGGTTAACCCAACATTTGCGCATGGACGAGCACACCATGCTTTATGTTTTTTGCAGCGAAAGAGGACAATGATGGAATTCCCAGAAACTTGGTCGTACACTAGAATTACTATAATCTAGGTTCAAACACTAGCAATAAGGAATGTTCTCTCCAATCCTTAGTGTACATTTGTGGGTCTTAACCTTGTGAACAAAACTATTATACCTATGTATGCAGGGTTGCCAACATTTAAAAGTAAAATTATCGTACATCATAAAGCAAACGCTACAACAATAAAAATATCAGTATAATACTTATGAAAATATATATAAGAGTAATGATGTTTATTATATCCACTTACAAGATTGATGACCTCAAAAATATTACAACTTTAGCACTTGTTTCTCGCACTATTCATCTGAAAGTTCAGCTTCCTCAACCGTTGCAGCATTGCACAAATTTGTTGTTGAGATAAACCTTAACATCTCGGTGACTTGCAGATTTTAAGATCTACCACGTTCTTTCATAAGTTGAGACGGCAAAATGAGTTCACTTACCGTATTTAGTGCCAATCTGTTTCTAATATTGGTTTTTATTATTAAAAAACTCTTTTACAAGAAGTGCTTCTTTGGGGCAAGGATACCTCTGATAATGCAAAGGCCGCTAGTTCTTTGAAATCAGTATTTCCACCAAGGTGACATGTTTAACAGTACTCCAGAAACTGTCAGGTTCAGGCATGTTCTTTATTTCACACGGAATGTCACGTATTCCGAGTTTTCTACATTGATCGTCAATTTTCTGAACAGTGCCTTCTTCATTGAGATTACCAGACCTGGGCACACTGGCAATAAGAGGATAAAGGATAGCAGGCTTAGTAGCTATGGGGTGGAGACAGACAATGAGGACAAAAGTTATTTGTAATTAGTTTCACTTCGCTGGAGTGACAAACCAGCGAAAATGATATTTCGCCGATATCGAACTATCATACATTCAAATTATCGTACACTCCCATAATTATCGTACGGGTTGACAACCATTGTACAAACATTAAAATTATCGTACACTCCCATAATTATCGTACGGGTTGACAACCATCGTACAAACATTAAAATTATCGTATTCCCCCATAATTTTACTATCGTACGAGTTGGCAAACCCGTACCTATGTGAGGTATGAATTTATAAAAGTTCTACAAATGACTCAAATCAAGCAAAAAGAGCTTAGCTTCATGCTATTCCTCAAGCTGATTGTTAAACTGGTAACACATAATTTTGTGGTATATAATATTTTTTTCCTAAACATTATGATTTGAATTCGCGCCACTCTGCAGCAGTATGTTCCCAAACAAAGTTTGGTTCAGCGGCATCTGTCGTCATCTGGAGGAAACTTGTGTGCTTGACCCAAGGTATGCAACGGCCCATGACACATCTTATGTTAAGAATTGTGCTAACATTATTGCATTTACAGTAGTGAATAGAAAGTAATTCGCGATTTGTCTTGCTTCTTGTATATGTGCACTTCAATTGTGAACATTTGAACATGACTTGGACACTTGGTTGCTTACTATAAAAACAAGACTTAGGTCTGCGCGAATGCTGGGCAGATAGACAGTTACACATCATGACGTCACAACATAAATCTGAGCTAGAGCGTAAACAAAACCTTATTTCCGTGCCGTTGTTGCAACGAAAATCAAAATAAGCTGTTATGTTATTGACAAACTCAACGTAAGAAAATCCCAAACATTAATATTCCTCTAAAAAGCAACATTAATTAAAACAAGTTCTCCAAAACCCGCACTCAGTAATACGATGAACATTAAAAAATATGAGGCATTTCAATATCAAAGTTTATGAAAGTCAGTCCTGGTTGTGTCGTAATATTTGAAACAAATGTTTTGTTGATCTTTTCTCAAAAGAAAAGTGAGTCTGAAATTCCAACGGTTATGAAGATTTGAATAACATTTACAAGACAGCCACAAAACACAACTGTTCTTGTAATCACATATGTGAAAAACAACTAAAGTGTTCGAGATAATGCCAAGAATAGAATTTTCATTTATTAATTAGCATAAGCTCTTAGTTGGACAACATAACAATTAAGTTGAAAAAACAAAGGTTATGGCGCCTTCTGAAAGTTCAGTTGGAAAAATCGAGTGTTTTAGGTGCAACTTCAGGTGATATTAAGAATGACTTAATTTCAAGTGCGAGTGCCGTCACGACATATGGAATTAAGAAAGAAATTTCTTATGCCTTCTTTGTTTAATTAATAATAGATGAAATTCCTGACGTTTATAGTGAAGGACAACTTCGCACAGTTCGTTAAATAAATGTTGACGAAAATGTTGAAGAGAGGTTTATTTGATTATAGATGTAAGTTCTGAGAGAAAACCAGATTCTCTTTTGAATTATGTTCACAATATTATCGAAAATTTCTTTCAGACAATGAGAAAAAATCTGACGTCTTACGTTCACATAACTTTCCCTACTCTTGTACTAACCATTCTTACAAACTCTTATTCCTTTATCTTCTTCATGTTAGTTGAGATAAACATTTGCAGAAATTATCTTATCTTCTTGTAAGCACAAGGAGAATATGGGAATACAGTGGGCTTTGAGCGATGGTCAAATCTTTTAAAGCTTTCACATTCCATTCTCTTTGCACACATAACATATAAAAAACGAATAAAGATGTTCTATTCGACAGAAATATGTTCTTCAAAAGTCACACTAATAACAAGGCATATCTCCGAAATAGTTCACTCTACACACACACACACAAAAAAAAAGGGGGGGGGGGCCGACTGTGTTTTAGCAAGATCTACATTTTTGTATAGTAAGAGTTGGTCTATCTCTTACGATTTACCAGTTATGCAAAAGTCATCCAGAGTAAATAGGATTACATGGGCTTAGCCAGAAAATTCAAAATCTACATTTCATTTTGTCATAAAAATATCTCAGACATATGGCATTTTAATCAAAATCGTTAGAGCCATTTTCATGAAAATCAAAATTTTCGAAAAATTTTGCATGTAAAGAGTAGTTTAGGGTGAGGAATTTTCTTCAAAATCTTCGTGTCGCATCCTTGAAAGACATTAACTGATTAACCTTAAATGCCAACTTTGGTTTTTAACCGACTTTTCGTTTTTGAGTTATGCTATCCACAGACTGACACACACACATACACACACACTCACACACACAGACTTTTTTTCTAAAAACGCTTCTTTTTTTTTTTGGATTCATGGAGCTTCAAAACATATTTCCGGTGAAATCTCAACATCTAATTTTTGGGTAGAATACAATACTTCCTCTACTTTACTAAACGTAGCAGAGAAAATAAAAATTGAAACTCCGGAGGGCAATTCAGTTTAGGTTGGGTCATATTTTAACGAATTCTACAATATTCGTTGGGTTACATACTCGAATCTGATTGTCAGGCTACGCCACTGGTGCTAAGGCCCCGCCAGCAAATTGTCACTGAGTCAAGACCATTTTATCCATTAGATTAATCAACAAAGAAGAGGACATTACTGTATTTGTGTTCATGGACACGCAAATCAAAATAACACTGCATCAGAAAAATTGCAAAACCTAATATTTAGGAAGATGCTAACACTTAAAAATCATTTGCCCCAAGCTGTCTTTTAATGAGCTTTACAATTTTTTTTTATTTACGTTTTCACCTGGTATACCTAGTTTCCAAACTACCCTATACATTTCAGTGTGAATGAGGGACATTCGCAAAAAATTCCAGATATACATTCTGTAGTTCGTAAGAGAAGTTAAATCGCAGTCCCATGTCGTAGATTTAAGGCACTTAAGAGAACCTCAATTCTGATAGAGGCCTCTGAGCAAAATAAAGCCATCTTTCACGCTCGGTATAGAATGAGAAGCTGAGGACCTACCAGTGAAAGAGCATCCTGAATGCAGAAATAAATATACAAACAAATATATAAAAACTCAATTTATTTGTAATGAGAAGCTTTCAAACAGAAATTTTGTGGAATTTTAAGCTTTCACGGCGAATAATTATGAATGAAAACTAAAGAGGTCATCAGCCGTGTAATATCTATACAGGACGATGGCCATGGAGCCATGGAGCTGCCGGATTTAATAACATCTGAGAGTTCATACTTTTCCTTATTGAATTATGCTATTCGCACATACGAACCTATGCATTTTTTGTGCTCAAGAATTTCAAAAGCTGCATTTCCGTTAAAATTTCAATATCAATACTTCCTCTTCCTGACATGGGTAAACGGTAGCGAAAATAAAAACTGCTTACTATTATTAGTAACAGTAGGAACAGAATTTGTCGTAGCTTATTAAAATCACAAAATAGAAAACCTCCAGTGGAGTCCTTTCGTGGTCGATTAGCGAACTGAAATCTCACCCAGGGATCCTGGGTTTGATTCCGGCATGTTTGGGAATTTTTCTTTTAATTTGGATTGATCTCTATCCTGTAGAGCTTGGAAATGTGAACGTGAAACAAGAGAAAGAAAAATATGATGTGTTGCACTCACATGAATTTCTCTACTCTTGTACTAACCATTCATACAAACTCTTAATATTCCTATCTCTTCTTCGTGTTGGTTGAGACAAACATTTGCAGAAATTACCCCATATTCTTGTAGCTACAAGGAGACTATAGGAATACAGTAGTCCAGTAAACACCAACAGCAAACACGAACAGTCCTTTGTGTCTCCGGTCAAAGTCCCTGATATGACCACAGAAGTTAAAGGAGGCTACACCAATTAAACACAACACAAGAACAGCAAACTTGTAAGCAGTCAGCTGTAACATGGGATATTTCGATTAACGTTAATGCCAAGAAGAAAATTGACACAAATTGTAGTACGTTTCTCTGTGTTACCAAAGATTTTCCAGTTGTAAATAACCTCATTAGGAGGATTTCAGTCTATTCGTACAAAAATCAAATACCTACATTTCATTTGTCATCTCATTATCTCAAATATTATTTATTTTAACCACAATCTAAAGAATAATGAACATTTTTTACGTAAAGGCTAATTTGGAACAGAAAATATTTCGTGAAAATTTTCGTCATACAATATCTGACTCAAGAATGAAATTTGGTAGGTGCGCTGTTAACATACACACGGAACATTTTTCTGAAAAGGTATCAAAAGATGATGTTTAGAGAAATCTCAATATAACAATTTTTGTTTGGAATACATTATTTTCCTTAGGTAGGTGGAGAGATACAAAAACTGCAATGAAAACAACGCTTTAGTAAATTACATTAACTTCATGTTGGAGTTAAATATTAGTGATGACAATAGATTTTGAAAATAACATTTCTCACTTTTCTGTACAATCTGTTAAAGTACTTAGTTGATATAGATCTAAAGGGTTAGGTTACTTAACATATAATCGACAATAAGAAAAATCCACAAACGACACAAGATTTGAACCTGCAGAAGCTACATCGGAGCCATCTTGCTCGTCAGAATAACGAAGTAACATCTGCCATACTAAATCGTCACAACGTTGCAGATAGTAAAGGAACTGTAATGCTGTTGCAGTGGTCTAATTAACCAAACGTTCTCTGCCTCAGATCTTCATGATGATGGATTGATGTTTATCAAGAATGCATTATATATGAGCTTGGAGACCATAAGCGATAAGCTTCGACTACCGAGCTTTACTCCACTCGGAGTCGAACCTGCGTCCATCAATCAAATTAAACTTAATGTCATAACAACCCAACAGTAATTCAACAGTTACCAAGAAACGGGCACCCACAAAGATAACATTCGATAGCACGATTTCACCGGAAATACATGTTTTGAGGCTTCCTAAATAAATTAAATAAATAAATAATTAATAACAACAATTTTTACAAAAAGAACCGCGCGGGCATGAACAGCATAACTCAAAACCAAAAATCGGTTATATATCAACCTTGATGAAGTTCACAGATGTGAAGATTTAAAAAATATATTCCTTGGCTACAAACTACTTTTTACATGGGTAATGTTTCAAACATTTTGATTTTCTCAAAAATAGCTCTAAAGATTTTGATTAATATATCATGTGTTTAAGATATTAAGTGTATCTTGAATGTTCTGCGAATAGGATCTTAAATCCTCTTCATTTTGAAAAACTTTTGTATAGTTAATTGGAAAATTATAAGAGATAACACAAAACCTTAAGATATGTTTAATATGTGTTTAAGATATTAAGTGTATCTTGAATGTTCTGCGAATAGGATCTTAAATACTCTTCATTTTGAAAAACGTTTGTATAGTTAATTGGAAAATCATAAGAAATAACACAAAACCTTACTACAGATTAAATTAGATCTCCTTAAACAGCATACATTGTGTAATATATCTTTTTTATAGAGTTAACTACTTCCAAGACATTCCTTGTTACTGGTTTCAATTTACGAATACTTCTATATGTACTTTTCTCAAATGGGAAGTTATTGTTTGTTTCCTTTCTTTCTTGGGGTCATACAAACGGTGCAATTTCAAGGCTATAATATAGGATACGCTCTTAAAAATTTGATTATCGCTTTATCTAGAACGAAATGTGCAAATGTGAACGGAAAGTTTATGTAGATTAACAAGAAGTAGACAAGCTTTTGTTATTATGTTTAAAGAAAAGAAGAGAAATTCATGTGAATACAATACATCATAATTTTTAATTGATCTACTTCAGGTTAACACAGACATTGCAGAATTGGTTTATTTACAGATTAAAGTTCGTTGCATAGGTACAAGAGGAATACAGGGTCAAAAAGCGGGACTTTGCTGACTTTGAAGGACATCGCGAGAAACAATGGGAACAGTAGTTAAAGTAATCTACAAGTGCGGAAAACACAAAACAATAACAACCAATACAAGAGATTACATTTTTCGTGTAATGTATCTTAAAGTTTACCAATATTACAAAATAATACCAAATTTGGTTGATTTCACAGGAAATTCAAGATAAACATTTTATTAGTTATGTATATACTATGGTCAAAGACAATATTTTTTGGTCATCATTATTTGAAAAATTCGCATTAATAATTTAAGTTAGTGGTGTTTTGTGTTGGATATTATATTAATATAATAATAGTATATACTAAAAATTCGCAATAATTTCCTAAATGTTCGGGCAAAATTAATACACATAGATATTATTGAAATTAAAATTAACAGGTAAGTAATGTTATTGTAACATTATTGTCCAAAATTTCCCCGAATTAAAACATTTTATTACTATCATGACATGAATCACTACATATATCACGCATTAGACATCATGACCATTGCCCATGAATCAGCATCACCAAATTGCAACATACGATAGGTAATTGTGACACTTTCATTTTTCATAATTGCCCTTCTGTTACAACCAAGTTACAAGTAGAAAACATCTCTCGCTGTCAGCTGATACTGGTAAACAAAGACATTGAAGGGACTTCTCACAGAAAAAATGGTAACATTCACATTTGCTTTGAGTGGTAAGAGTGCTGTTACTATAACAAATTAGCTACTGTGGCCTAACTGTTCAACAAGGGCACAAAGTTCTTTGTGCTTTAAGTTTATTGCGGTGGCTTTGATAACACGGAAATGTGACCTTGTGAGATAACCTTTTATTGTAGCCTCACCGATTGCATTGTCGGGCAGCTTTCTTTATCTCTGCATTTATTTTGTAGTATTGTTACAAGCTGATCTCAAAAGAAGTCGGGTTATTGAATTCGTAAAAATTAGCTTTGAATTCTTTCATTGTTATTAAAACCAAAAGTTAAACACCAGCGACAATGAGTCAATGAGTAAAAAAAAATTATTCTTCTAAGCAACATATTAAAAAAGTACATACTTCTCATTTATCGCTAAAAATTGGCGGAAAAAAAATCCATATATCACTTCTAAAGTATGTGAAAGGCATGCAAACCAATTTGTTCTGTAATTGAACAACTTTCTCATTTATCGTTAAAAACCAAAATTCTTGTCTCTATCTATGGCATCTATCAAGGTTGGAACCAATTTAAGAAATACACGACTAACGAAAAATTGTCATGTAAAGGATAATTTGTGGGGGGGAGGGGGCATTTTTAGAAAAAGGTCCGTGTATGAGCGTTTCTGTGGGCAGCATAACTTAAAAACTAAAAGACGCTTAAAAACCACCGTTGGTATTTAAGTTTAATGTCTCTTTTTAAGGTTGCTACACCAAGACTTTGAAGAAAATTCCGCCACCCTAAACTACCCTTTACATGGAAAATATTTAGAAATTTATTTTCTCCACAATGGTTAATGATTTTGATTAAAATTTCATATGTTTGATATATTTTTATGGCAAACAAAACGTATATTTTGAACATGGGCGTCGGCAGGCTTTCTTCCAGGGGAGGGCCAAACGCTGGAAGTTTGCTAACAGATAATATTAATTCATTATTTTACTGTCAAAAGTTGTATTTATTGCGGATAAACGTATTAATTGGTGCTAAATAAAAATTGCTCTTTACATCAAAATTAAAATAATAGTTCAATAGTCAGCAATTGATTACACAGTAAGTTCACCAACTTACTTACAGTCCCCCCCTCGCGACGCCCATGATTTTGAATTTTCTGGCAATAGCCTATGTAGTCCTGCTTACTATGGATGACTTTTTCACGACTAGTAAGCCGCCAGAAATAGACCAAATCTTACTGTACAAAAAATGTGGATCTTGCTAAAACACAATTTATGTCCAAATAATGTTTTGTAGTTTCTTTTTTTTTTTTTTTTTTTAAATTAACGTCCTACAATGTAATGTCATATCGGAAGGTGAATGAATGAAACGGGGAAATGATGCTCAAATGAGTCCGAGGTCCATAGAGCTTTAAGTTACCCGACATTCGTCTTCTCAGGATAAGGGAAAGCCTCGGAAAAAATTCTGACCCGGATAACTTACCCTAAGCGAGATTCGAACTCGGGACCTCATGAACGTAAGGAGACACGCTAACCATCACGCTACCGAGGCGAATGAACAATTTCGGAGATATTCCTTGTTATTTGTGCGAGTTTTGGAAAACAAACTTTCGTGTCGGTCTGGGTGGCTAAGTGGTTTAGATGCTGGCCTACTGATCCCAAGGTCGCGGGTTCAAATTAAGTGTGTTTAAAAACGACAGTCTAAGTCAGTAGATTTACTGGCACGTAAAAGAATTCTTGCGGGACGATACTCCGGCACAACCGCGACGCTGATTGATCCTGGAAATTGTTAAACAACACCAATAAATAAATAATGTATAAAGTCAAAGGGAACATCGTTATTCATTTTCTTATATGATAAGTGTGCAAAGAGAACGGAATCTCAAAGCTTTAAAAGATTTGACTATCGCACAAAGCCTACTGTATTCCCATATTCTCCTTGCACATACAAGGAAATAAGCAATAAGATAATTTCTGTAAATGTTTACCTCGAAGAAGATATAAGAATAAGAGTTTGTAAGAATGGTTAGCACATATTACTTATAACTTCAGCAACTTTGATTAATCTTAGCATTTTTAGTTACAATGCCAATATATTTAGTGCATTTGTGATTACCTAAGACACATATAGATACCTTACTATTAGGTTCTGTGGATATCAAAACATGTATTTTTGGTGGAGTATTCAGATAAATTTTTGTGTGGAGTACAATGCATTATTTTCTCCGCTAACCATTGCTATTGATAGAGAAAGTAAAAATTAGGAAGAAGTTATTGCTCCTGAGAATCTATGATGAAACTACCAAAACATTTTGAGTTTTTATTTACTTATTAATTTATTCATTATTAGGTATTATTATGATTTATTTATTTATTTATTTTAATTTTTCGTCCATAGACCTTTAGTTAACATACCTCCATTCATGTGATTTTACTTTGAGAATTGTTAACCATGTTAACAACTTGCTACCAAATGAAGTTCGAAGCTGTTCACGTTCGTCTAATCTTTGCGCTATAAAGAGGAACAGCTGACTAAGTATTTGTAACGTTTATTACCGCCTATAGAGTGAGCTAGCAGTAACCTGGAACGTACACGATCGGCAAGGCAGTACTGCAGCTTCGCTGGAAGTGAAACGCAACGTTACGCCAAGTCAACGAACGTCGATCGTAATTCCGGCCTAAGCCGCGTGGCGGCGTACCATCCAGCTTCACAACGCAAAGAAACGCAAACTGAAGGTCGAACAAAGAGTTGGCACACGTGTTTTGTTTTAAGTAAACCGATGGATTATAACCTCTAAAATGCGGGACGATGTACTTATAAATTACGTAAAAGCGCACGAATTTATTTTCAATAAAAAGCATCCGGATTACAAAAACGTTCCGAAAAAAGAAGCTGCTTGGAAGGAGATAGGAAGTATTTTGCGATGTAAGTATATGCCTTTTGATTCCATACCAATAACCTCACATAATTAGCCTATACTAATTGCTATTTACGCAACAATATTTTCTTCCAAATCATTTTGTATTTGCATATTTCTGATAAAACACTGGAATTTACGTGAAAGACTGAGGCAGACAACATTCATGTGAGAGTTGAGTTTAGATTAAGTTAGGTGTCTAGGTAACAACTTGTAAAATTCTCTTCTGAGCAGTGATCAAAAAAATCTGATGTGATGTGTTCACTATTCTTGCACTAACTATTCTGACAAACTCTTATTCCTCTATCTTCATGTTAGTCGAGATAAACATTTGCAGAAATTATCTTACTGCTAATTTTCTTGTAGGTGCAAGAGGAATAGGAGGAATAGGAGTATACAGTAGGCTTTGAGCGACAGTCAAATCTTTGCTCTATGAAGGCTTGAAAATGCCGCTCTCTTTCCATGGCCAAGAGAAAAAAGTGAATAACGACCTACCATTTGAGAAAAGTTTAGGTATTGCAAAACTCACAAATAAGAAGGAATATCTCCGAAATGGTTCACAATACGAAAAAATGCATTTGGACATAACTCATGGGTTTTAACGAGATCTATATATTTTTTTTGCAAAGTCATATTCTGTCTCTTACAGTTTACCAACTATGCAAAAGTCATGAAGAGTAAAGAGGACTGCATGGACTAAGCAAGAACATTCAGAATACAATTTTATTTGCCATAAAATATCTTTTACATATAGCATTTTAATCAAAATTGTTAGAGCCATTTTTGAGAAAATAAAACTTTTCGAAAAATGTTCCATGTGAAGCATAAGTTAGGGTGATTTTTTTTCTTCAAAATCTTCGTGTCGCATCCTTGAAGGATATTAAAGTTAAATACTAACTTTGGCTTTTAACCGACTTCTAGGTTTTGAGTAATGTTGTTCATAGACACCGCACACGCGAGCGGGCACCTTTTTCTAACTTTTTTTTTTTTTATTCAGTGTGCCTCAGGGCATATATTTCCGGTGAAATCTTGACATCGAATTTTTGCGTCGATTACACGAAGTTCCATTTTTCGCACTGTTTAGGAACCAGTAATTTCAACACGGTTTGAAAGAAAATGATACAAATTTACTTAATTTACAGGTCCACCCAGGGCATGCCTGGTTAGATGGGTATCCCTGAGAGACAGGTTCACCAGAGAGCTACGGATCAGAAAAATGGAACAAGCAAATGGAACCACTAGTGAACCAAGGACACAGTGGCGTTTAATGGAGTCCTTGTCCTTCTTGGAACCCTGTGTTCATCATAGAAAGTAAGTAACGGTACCTGAGAGAAACATGCCTTAAAAAACGTTGAATATCCACAACGTTTAACAGCAGCGAATCGAAATCGCAGCTATAGTCCTCAAACGGTAACGCAGAATGCGATACAGGTGGACATGCCTGTTTAAAGTGGAGGGGAGCGGAGCTACAATAATCACTCAGCACAAACGCGAGTTTCAAATATACAATTCAATCCGTCAATTAAGACTATCACAATACCCAGAAAAAGAGAGAAAGGAAAAAACAAACTTACCTACATCTTCACTATTGTTCAAACTGCCAACTTGTACAGTGTGGGTAAAAAAATGCCCCAGTACCCCTATTTTCTCTTTCTGGACAGCAAATTTGTACTTACAAATTGAGCTAGCAATAACTGGAAACTACAACAATATAATGCCAAACCTTAGTCGATTATTGCACCAAGGGCCTAGTTTTGGTGGTCCATAATCAGATGTATCGGATACAAGCAATTTTGGCATGAAGTAATACTTATAGCCACGGTTGCCAATTTGGTGCGAATTCTAGCGACAATTAGATTAATATGAATTTATTTATATACAACATCTCCCTACTGCCTCTATTATCTTTCTGTATCATTTTCCAGGGATACGACACGATTAAAAAAATCAGTCTTCTGATCCTGAAGAAGGCAATGGAGTCTGCAATGGCCGAAAGCTCGATGTTTTTAAATCTGACATGGCTTAACACCCGTGAAGCCTTGATTAAATAAAGCTCGCCGTGAAAGCTTTAAGTCTTACAAAAAGAAACCTTTCAAAACTACGGTTTAGATGGAATTTTTCCCTAATTTTTTATTTTCTCAAAATCAATCTAGCAATTTTGATTAAACTACCATGATTTAAAATAATGTTATTACAAATGAAATGTGTATCTTGAATTTTCTGGGAACGACCTCTGAAATGCTTTCCATTTTGAAGGATAACAAAATTTTGGCAAAGCAAATCGAGAACGCTCTTCTATTTGTAAACATCTATCAAAAGTAGAAAATAACTATGACAGTGACGAAATGTATTTGCTTGCACTACAACTTTCAATTAACTTCAACATTTCCTATTTTGTATTTCTTGAAATCATGAACGTATATCTAACAACAGTTTAGATTCTTTTTTACTAATTTCCGTAAGCGTTCATAAGATTAAATGCTCATTATGCTCTTGCATATCTGCTTGGATAACACAATACAAATTCTACAAATCCATTGATATAACATTTTCTTCAAATTTCTCTGCAACAAATATACGTCTGTCAGCTAAATTACATTTTTCATTCCTATATGAACACACTTCTAAGAGTTGATTAAATTCATCAAAAGGCGTATTGTCACTGAATTGCTCTAGACCTCCCTTGTTCTTTTTAGAAATGTTAAGTCTTTCAACTTCATTCCACAGAGGTTTCTTCTTCACAGTAATCCAGTCAAAACATTGAAACCCTCGTCATGTTGTGTTCATCTCTTAAGACATTCTGCACAGCAATCGAAAACGAATCAATGGTTCATGAAAACTGAGACAATGTAATCACATCGTCTTTTTTCAATTTTTTTTTTAAAGTCTTTCACATTGGTTACACAACATTTGTTAAATCTACAGTTTTCCAATTTAGTAATGAGTATGAATTTCAAACACAAACTCAAGAGATTTGCTCCATTCCTGATAACTCTGCAGTTGACTTCTTAACTTTAGAACTTCAAAGAAGAGTAGGGCCCCACATCGGTCTATAGTTAAGAAATAGCAGCCTTGTTTGTACGTGGCTAAGAACATTCATATACTCCACGTCTCAATTAACAGTTTTTTAAAATGTGTCTCTTCTGACAGGGTAAATAATGAATACAGTGGGGCATGTTTGCACCTTCAAAGTATATAGACATTGAATCTGCAGCTGTTTGAATGTTGTAAAGTGCGTGTGCACTGCACCTTATTCCAATTCATTGTTTATGAACTTTATTTCCTAATTTGTAGTAAACACTGTTCTTTTCCTTCCCCTCTGCGCCACCAAAGTTTGTATTGGTTTTACCAGAACATATTACAAAAATGTCCGATCAACCATACTTGTTAAAAATTTCAGTAAGGTACCCGAGTTTTAGTAGTCAAGATTGCTAAATTCAAAAACATTGACCCTGTTTCCCAAAATAGGAGAGATCTCACAAGTACGGGCATGATTGGAGGAATCAGTGAACACAGAAATGAACATAACAGTTTCCAACTACTTGCATAGCAAAATGGGTCAACACGTTCACTAAAATCTGTCCGAGCTTGGTACGGCTGCAGCTAAAATTGCTTCGGTTATAACCTTTCTTTCAAACTGAAGTGCAATCATAGAACGGAAGCTATGGTGTTATCTGACGTGTAATAAAACCATTGCTTCTTCCTCTGCTGCATCGTATAGTTCTTTCCCTGCAACAATGAACCACAAAAACCTGATAATAGCAAGTTGGATCTACATAGTAGATTATTTCTTATGCGGTCATTGATGTCTAGTTTCCAACAGTGTGCTATTAAAAACGTGGAGTTACGCAATAGTTTCGGCTTTATCTTTAAATGTGGACCTTCGTACTTGCGGAAGGTCGATCATTGAAAGTAAATTTTCGTTCAAGTATTCAGAACTTACTTTGCTGAATATTCCACATTTTAAGGGAATAATACAGAGTTCGTTTTACCCGTTTTAACAAGTGAACCCTACGCTTTGCACTTTCTGTAACTATTCAATGAATAGAACCAGAAATACTAACATGCCAACGCTTTCGACACTGCCTTCGTGATGATGCTTAATTCTAGGAGTAGGTACGATAATCACGAGTTCGAGGTAGCAATACGGACTATATCCAATTCGACTACAACATTGCTGCTCAAATTGAATTCGCATTGACATTTTAAAAATAAACTTTGGGTTGACGTCCCGAGAAACTTTTTGAAAAACAAGGATAGTAGGTAGGGTAGGACAGAGCTGGCGCACTTTTTTATGCGCAAGATGGCCGCCATGCGTAATCTAAGCATTAATACGTAAGGTGGCAGGGGAAGCAGCACGTTGTAGGTGTTTGAATGAATCTCTAGGGATAACTTTTAAAGCCTATAGCAGTGTATGTATGTTTATGAGCGTTCATGGTAGCTGAGTATGTCGTCCACTATATTGCTGTATGTCTCCTAATGCAAGAGCTTTCTATCTTGATTGAATATATTACCCCAACATAATGTTACCTCGCCCCACATAGCCACGCTAACCTAACCTAACCTAACCTAACCTAACCTCACCTCACCTCACCTCACCTAAGCCCCATACCTAACCTAACCTAGCCTAAGTCCCATACTTCTACTCGTCTAACCTATGCTAACCTAACCTAACCTCGCCTAAGCCCCATACTTCTACTCTTCTAACCTATCTTAACCTAACCTAAGCTTCATACTTCTACATGGCTAACCTAACCTAACCCAGCTCCCACTATTTACTCCCGTCTTTGATAATTTAACCTAAGCCCCATACTTCTACTCGTCTAACCTATCCTAACCTAACCTAACCTATCCTAATCTAACATGGCCTAGCCTAACCTAAGATAGATCCTCTTATTATTATTTATTCTATTCTACTAACATGATACGTTTCTAGACATTCATTCTATCCTCTTATCATCTATCCTATTCCCTCCTCTGCTTATCTATTCTATCCTGTCATACGCTACCCTGATCTCCCTCTAGGAATTTCATAAGCATTTTGATACTATTTTGAGTCCTCTGATAGATCTGTTTAAGCACTTTTAGCATATTCTTGATGCTTTTACAACATATTTAAGAATTTTTCAGACAATTTTCAGAATTATTCAGTCATTTTCATACATTTTTAAGACGTTTCGCCCCATTTTGCTACAATTTTGCACCCTCTGTTAGATCTTTTAGACGCTTTTAGTATATTCAGGGCGCTTTTACAACATATTTAACAACTTTTCAGCCAATTTTCAGAGTTATTCAGTCATTTTCATACATTTTTAAGTCGTTTCACCCCATTTTGTTGCAATTTTTCACCCTCTGCTAGATCTTTTAGACGCTTTTGGTATATTCAGGACGCTTTTACAACATATTTAACAACTTTTCAAGCAATTTCGAGGATTATTTAGAAGTCATATTATATATTTTCAGCGTGTATTGAGACCCGTTTAGACTCGTTGATAGATATTTCAGCCTGTTTCCAGATATTCTGAAGACTTTTACGTCCAGTTTAAACATTTTTCAGAGTATTTTAGACGAATTTGACATTATTTAAGGCAATCCGACAGTTATTCTGGACGCCCCTGTCCATTATTGTTTGCTTTAAGCACTTTGAAGGGTAATGGAAGATAATTTTCACGATATTAGGAATACTGAACCGTCTATTTCAAGGCTGTTAGACGTATCTCTACCAGTTAAATATCGTTTCGGCCATTTTAGAGACATTTTAAGCACTATAGGGATATTTTAGACTTTGTCACCAACATTTTGAATGGTTTTCAGAATCCTTTGAAACACTTTTATAGGCGTTAGACGCTTTTAATGGTATTTTTCGAGCACTAATTAAGACATTTCAGCTCCTTCACAGATATTTTGAGGATTTTCAGGGCATCTTAAACTCGTGAGAAGCATTTTTTTCGCCAGTTTGAAGATGTTTTAAGGCACTGAAGCAGGTATTTTTGAAGTTGCTAGGGGTATTTTACTAAGCTTTCTTCAGTAATCGCTTTGTTTTATAATAGTTGAAGAGCAGTCTAACCTATTCAGTCATTTATTGCATTTCATCATCATTATCAATTACTCTATCTTATAGTCCATCTAACCTATCCTAACCTAACCAGACCTAATGAGGAAATAGGAATGTTAAGGCAAGCAATGAAATAAAACAAGAATAATCGCAATGAGATAATTTTATTTAATTTATAAGGATACATACACTAGCATTAACATTTAGAAAACAAGTATACACTGCTGAAAGACGATAGCGTCCTCCTCAGTTCTTCTTATTATTCACATTATCATTCTTCTCTCTGGGTTAGATGAGCCATTGGCGCGCGAAGTTCATAGTTCAACAATCTTCATTTTTTTTCTACAGACAAGCTTTAAGTATCCATGTCTAGGCACTATTCTCGACACTGTAATGTCCATACGCATACGTCGATATTCCATCCTCTTCAATCACTCTCTTGTCATCGTGAGGTGATAAGGCTATTTTATTAGCTTCAACCGTAGAAATATTATGATGTCGGGATAGGATTAAATTCATAGGAGTTCTAACAATTTTCAAAGTTTTAAGGCACTCTACATAGCTATTGAAGTTGATGTATTGCTTAATGGCGCTACGTTTTATACCTTTAACTTTTTTTATCACAGAACCATCAATATCGATAGCATACATTTTGGGTCTAAGACCAACGAACCGATGAATGATTTTTCCACAGGCTTCATCTTTAAACTTTCCCAACACTTTTTTGTTTTGTGTAGAATAGCATATATGGTTAGCAGGGTAATCAGATGTATCCAGATGTTCAAGCATGTGTAATTTATCCTGGTATATATCAGCTGTAGTCACTCGATGGACGAAAGAATCTGTATCTGTATACAACAGTTTAAGATTTTCAGCTCCATAATATGGAAGTAACACATCGTATTGATACGAATACATTAGCGTCTTGGAGATGTCTAGTACACTCATACCAATGTATATAGGCTTGTTGAACACTATTTTACGAGAAGCCATATGTACAGCAGCAAGATTAGGTCCATATATGGTTCGATCAATGAATGTAGGTTTGGCTATGAGTTTTTCTAACGTTTTGCTGTTTGTCACAAGCCGTATATCCATGCGATTACGAATATTTTCCATAGTTTTTCCAAACATAGCATTATTGAATAGTTTATAAAGGTCCTTCTCAAAATCATTTCTAGCTTGTTGTCGCAGTCGGTTATTAAACTCGACGTAAGGTTTTAGCCAACACGACTGATGAAACTGAAGTGCTCGATGAATCTTTGTTAATAGTAGACCGTGACTAAGAGCTTGTTTCAAGGCCATGTAGTGTACCACATACTTCTTTCGGCACCCAAGATGAGCAATTAACTTCTCTGAAGACGATTTCCCCGGTTTCAGACTCTCAGGCAGGAAGGGCAAATCATTATGAAGATCGTGGAGCTCGACAGGATATTCGACATCGACTTCTAAGATGTATCCAAGGGGGTCATCTTCCTTCAATAAATCCAGGTCTATGTCTTCAGGAGAAACCCATTTAAACCCTCCATAAGGAAGGGCCTTACACATAGCCCAACCATATTCGTTGTTTGCATCTTCGTATGTAATAAACTGGGAAGGTTTACGAGGATCATACTGTTCCATATATATATTATTAGCTTCAGCATACCGATGAGAAACCTGGCATAACCCTCCTCTTATACCAGATTCAACCATGAGCAGCTGATCGTAGTCCAGCAGCAATTGCAGCTCAATTCCTGTGTACAGTAGCATAGCATCCCACGTAAGTCCTGGAGAAGTGAAATAATGCGCAGGATCCACTTTGTGTGTTTTCAGAGTTTGGTCTCTGAACGTTTCAAAGACATCCGCTAGGAGAAGAACATCAGAGGTTAAGTAAATATCACTGTATTCACCTAAGTTTTCCACATTAAACTGCTTCCATACATTTCTAGCATGCTCATAGTCATCGTCGGTAATTTCTTCTTCATTTAATTTATTGTAGAATGCTTCTCTTGGAGGCAGCTGAGTCTCATTCAAAACATCCCATGAAGTAAGGTAATCGTAGGGGAACACTCCCTTACGAGTCATCAAGCCAATCTTCTCTTGTCCGAAGTACTTCTCTGTTTCGGGATACGTCGTGAGGTTTTTCACTAACTTGTCCAAGCTTGTACTCAGGAAACGGTAGGTATCCACAAACCTGAGTTTAACATCTCCAACATACTTTGAGAATGAGATGTAGCTTTCTTCAGAGCTTGGTATTACCTCCACTCTTTCGCTTGTGCAACCTAACTCCTTAACAATGAAATGAGAGTCATACCCACTGAGGTTATGCATGAAGACAGGTATATAATTAGGTGTTTTACAAGCCAGGTTACATTTATTGTGTAAAGATCCTCTATACATCCCGGACACATGATCGTGATCGCGAACCTTCCAATTATCTTCTGTAAATTCATGCCCGCACAGGTAGCATATTGTAGAAGCATCGAACGATTCTTGTTCTTCAGCTGTAAGTTTCAGAGGCTTAGCAGATTTATATAAGTCACCTATTTTCTTCGCAAGGGAAGTTAGATACCCTATGAACTTCTCAGCAGCATCATGACCTCGATACACGTAGGGATGTGTAGGAAGATCGGGTTCTACTTTGTCAACGCTGGATGATGGTTTGACGTAAACAGCAAAGCTCATTGGAGAATGACTTTGATAGGGAGTTGTATAGGAGGTTTCAGGATTAGAAGCGCAGGTATGGTAAGGAGTGAGAATGCTCTCAAAATCAGCATAGACGACATATGGCAGTTTCAGCATTCTTTCCACGTTTTTGAATCTGACGATAGAGTTTTCCTTTGTAGGCATAACGCATCTAGCAATAGCATGTTGCATGCACATTTCTCTATGCTCCTCCAATTTTTTCATTCCGCTTAGTCCATATCGGTCATCAAAATGGCTGAAGCAACGTTTACACGTATATATTTTTCCATCATGTTTAGTTTTCTGCTGACGAATAAGTCTCTCAAAATCCTTTATATACACATAGTGATGTCTGGCAGTAGCATCACTTAACAGAAGGAGATCGCGATGATCATCTAATTCTTCATCAATCACCTTTATCGGAAACACTTCATGTTTTTCATCCAGTCCAAACACATTTATGGACATATTGTTGAGCTTTTCAAATTTAGAGATTTCACCCAAGCTCGTAGGAAATGAGACGCATGAGAAATCGTATTTTTCTTGGAGATCCTTATACTTGCTAACACGCTGAGGATCCTTTCGAATGAACTTTGCAAGAACCGCATATATAAAGCACTTTTCGTCACTATAATTCTGTGGGTTTATGCACGCTTTTCTCGCTTCCACAGATGCAGGTAGAGGAATATAGCTGCTCCCTCGAAGGGCATTGTACTTGTTAATTCGGAGTCGAACTCCATCAACTGATAGCAAGGCCCAGTTGCTTCCTTTGAACGTACTTTCTTCCATTTCAACACGAAGCTTCTCGAATTTTTTTTCCAAGATGGCGTTCATATCAGTTTCTAAAAACACAGGTTGGTTACGTGTTTTAAATGTTCTGTCACATGTCTCTCCATGAACATTCACAAATTGACAGTCGACCATGATGTTAATTTTCACACTTTTATGTATCGACAGTTCTTTCTTTATAGCTTGAATTATACGATGTTTTGACTCCTGTAGGTAAGTTTTCATATCCTTGAAGGTGTCACAACGTATATAATATGATTTGAGTCGTCCTTCAAATGATGTTTCATACTCGATCATATCACACTCATCAGTCATTGTCAATAGATGATGCTTGCTAGGTTCAAACTTGATTTTCTTGCGAGATACAGTTTTTTCACATCTTTCTTCATGTACGTCTCTTCTATGCTCAGTATTGCAAA
Organism: Tenodera sinensis; assembly: GCA_030765045.1. Lineage (NCBI taxonomy): Eukaryota > Metazoa > Arthropoda > Insecta > Mantodea > Mantidae > Tenodera > Tenodera sinensis. The sequence goes on along the minus strand of CM060961.1, from coordinate 38,146,089 downwards.
CATCACCACAATGTTTACACCTGTAGACTCGACCGCATACCAACTCATGTCTCTTCTTATCATAGTTGCGTAGAAAACGCTTATCACATTTGCTACAGCTATAGTCTGGCATAGCATTCAGAACCGATTCCATCACTCCACCATTCCACATCTTTATAATATGTAGTGCGACACTTGTAAATTATATAAGTCAATAAATGCTTATAGCACTTTCCACTGACTCGCCTTGATAACTTGTCAAAGCTATTGAACGGTAATCTCACTAGGAGAAGCTGATGTGCTCGACTCGAAGGTTAATTACTGAATAACTATGTAAGCTCAAGCAAACCCCACTTATTCCACTAGCACGTACCTTATAAATGACTACGCGATTCAAGATTAAGCTTGTATTTTTAAAATATATATCATTAAACTACGTGAGTCAAGATTAACTTGTTTCATTTTTATTTGCCAGTTCAACGTTAACATGCATTTCCCCCACATTTTTTAAAGTTTAAACAAGGTAAATTACATATCACCCATTATATTTATACAAATAAATGTATATAATTTTATATACTTTAATGCCAAACACACACATACTCACACCCTCACACACACTCTCCCACACACACACACACACACACACACACACACATACACACAAACACATACACACACATACACACACCCCAACCCACACATACATGCACAAGCACACATACACACATGCACGCAAACACACACATGCACGCAAACACACACATGCATACACATACACGCACACCCACACACATACATGCACACATACGCACACAGACATACATGCACATACACACCAGCAAACACGCACACATACACACGTCCGTAAACACACACATACATGCACAAACACATACACACACTCTCCCACACACATACACACAAAAACATACACACACCCCAACCCACACACACCCCAACCCACACACACACATACACACTCTCTCCCACACACATACACACAAAAACATACACACACCCCAACCCACACACACATACACACTCTCTCCCACACACATACACACAAAAACATACACACACCCCAACCCCCACATACACACGCCCGTAAACACACACATACATGCATAAACACATACACGCACTCCCACACACACATACACACAAAAAACATACACACACTCCAACCCACACACACACATACACACATGCACACACGCACACATCCGCAAACACACACGCAAACACCCACATCCACATACGCACAAATATGCATAGCACACGCACATACACACATGCACACAAACACACACACACACATACACGCACACTCACACATGCACAAACACATACACACTCTCCCACACACACACACACACACACACACATACACACAAAAACATACACACACCCCTACCCACACGCTGATGACCTAGAAGTTGAGCGCCCTTAAACCAAACCAAACCCCTACCCACACACACACACACACACACGCCCGTAAACACACACATACATGCACAAACACATACACACACTCTCCCACACACATACACACAAAAAACATACACACACCCCAACCCACGCACACATACACACATGCACACACGCACACATCCGAAAACACACACGCAAACACCCACATTCACATACGCACAAATATGCATAGCACACACACATACACACATGCACACAAACACACACACACATACACCTATACGCACACTCACACATGCACAAACACATACACACTCTCCCACACACACACACACACACACACACAGCCACACACACACACATGCACCCAAACACACACGCGCATGTACATACACTCATACGCACACTCACACATGCACAAACACATACACACTCTCCCACACACACACACACACACACACAGCCACACACACACACATGCACCCAAACACACACGCGCATGTACATACACTCACGCTCACAAGCACACTCATACACATACATGCACACACGCAAACACGCACACATGCAAACACACACACGCATAAAGATGCATAGCACACACATACACAAACAGACACACACGCACGCTCACACACACGCAAACACACTCAGGCACACACGCACAAAGATGTATAGCACACCCACAGACACATACACACCCACGCCCGCAAACACGCACACACACGCCCGTAAACACACACACATACACATACACACACAGACATACACACCTACACGCACACACAGACAGACATACATGCACACATGGACCTTTTTTCTAAAAATACTTTTTACGGATTCAGGGGGTCTCAAAACATATATTTCGGGTGAAATCTCGACATCGATTTTTTGGGTGGAATACAATACTTTCCCTACTTACAATTCGTAATAGAGAAATCGTTTGTCTCATATAAACGTCTTTATTAGAAAGAACATGAAAAGTTTCGAGAACACAAAAATGCATTTTAAATTCTCACAAGTATATACATTAATTCAATAATACTTTTTCCATACGTTTATCACAGTCAGTTTGAGCAATATTAACACGATAAGTTTTACCACGTACAGGATTCGTTCTGCAAACCTACGGACAAAGTAAACACATCGTAATAACTCATACATAGAGAAAACAGGGTTCTTTCCACATTCCAAGAAGTTATTTGGCGGAAGAGTAAACTCATTTAAAGATGTGTTCCTTAACCCACTCTTGCATTAAATGGAGTAGTCATAATGTGTTCCTGCACCACCAATTTGAATCTCATTAGTATATCAGAGGGTTCTAGTAATTGTATCGTATGAAAAGGGTTTCTTCCCTTACGTTCTTTTTTCGAAAACACGTGCAGACACGTCTATACTTGCCCCCCCTTGCAAGTTGTAACTTGTTCTTTTCAAAAACTGGTAGAGGGAACATTTCCAACTGTCACATAAATATGTCAGTTTCTCAAAGGATCCATTAAGATAACCATCTTTTTCATCCTCACTTGGAAGGGTGCGAAGACCACCCCCCACTGACCTTCAGAATTTGGCGGGAGAGGGCGAAGACCACCTGCGCTGGTCTTGAGAATCTGTCAACAGTCAGAGGGGGAGGATGGTTTATGGGGGGGTCATTAATTATCCTTCCTTTGTCATCCTGGAAATTCCCACGTGTGGGGGTGGAGGGGGGGGGAGGGGGAGGGGGAGATGGGGAGGGGGAAGGGGGGGGGAGGGGGGGTGTATTGTTATGCTAATTGAGCCAAAGGGAACATGTCCCTTATGCCACTTCTTGAGCCAGAAGGAACACTATATGACTACTCCATTTAATGCAAGAGTGGGTTAAGGAACACATCTTTAAATGAGTTTACTCTTCCGCCAAATAACTTCTTGGAATGTGGAAAGAACCCTGTTTTCTCTATGTATGAGTTATTACGATGTGTTTACTTTGTCCGTAGGTTTGCAGAACGAATCCTGTACGTGGTAAAACTTATCGTGTTAATATTGCTCAAACTGACTGTGATAAACGTATGGAAAAAGTATTATTGAATTAATGTATATACTTGTGAGAATTTAAAATGCATTTTTGTGTTCTCGAAACTTTTCATGTTCTTTCTAATAAAGACGTTTATATGAGACAAACGATTTCTCTATTACGAATTGTAAGTAGGGAAAGAATTGTATTCCACCCAAAAAATCGATGTCGAGATTTCACCCGAAATATATGTTTTGAGACCCCCTGAATCCGTAAAAAGTATTTTTAGAAAAAAGGTCCATGTGTGCATGTATGTCTGTGTGTGTGTGCGTGTAGGTGTGTATGTCTGTGTGTGTATGTGTATGTGTGTGTGTTTACGGGCGTGTGTGTGCGTGTTTGCGGGCGTGGGTGTGTATGTGTCTGTGGGTGTGCTATACATCTTTGTGCGTGTGTGCCTGAGTGTGTGTGAGCGTGCGTGTGTGTCTGTTTGTGTATGTGTGTGCTATGCATCTTTATGCGTGTGTGTGTTTGCATGTGTGCGTGTTTGCGTGTGTGCATGTATGTGTATGAGTGTGCTTGTGAGCGTGAGTGTATGTACATGCGCGTGTGTGTTTGGGTGCATGTGTGTGTGTGTGGCTGTGTGTGTGTGTGTGTGTGGGAGAGTGTGTATGTGTTTGTGCATGTGTGAGTGTGCGTATGAGTGTATGTACATGCGCGTGTGTGTTTGGGTGCATGTGTGTGTGTGTGTGGCTGTGTGTGTGTGTGTGTGTGTGTGTGTGTGGGAGAGTGTGTATGTGTTTGTGCATGTGTGAGTGTGCGTATAGGTGTATGTGTGTGTGTGTTTGTGTGCATGTGTGTATGTGTGTGTGCTATGCATATTTGTGCGTATGTGAATGTGGGTGTTTGCGTGTGTGTTTTCGGATGTGTGCGTGTGTGCATGTGTGTATGTGTGCGTGGGTTGGGGTGTGTGTATGTTTTTTGTGTGTATGTGTGTGGGAGAGTGTGTGTATGTGTTTGTGCATGTATGTGTGTGTTTACGGGCGTGTGTGTGTGTGTGTGTGGGTAGGGGTTTGGTTTGGTTTAAGGGCGCTCAACTTCTAGGTCATCAGCGTGTGGGTAGGGGTGTGTGTATGTTTTTGTGTGTATGTGTGTGTGTGTGTGTGTGTGGGAGAGTGTGTATGTGTTTGTGCATGTGTGAGTGTGCGTGTATGTGTGTGTGTGTGTTTGTGTGCATGTGTGTATGTGCGTGTGCTATGCATATTTGTGCGTATGTGGATGTGGGTGTTTGCGTGTGTGTTTGCGGATGTGTGCGTGTGTGCATGTGTGTATGTGTGTGTGTGGGTTGGAGTGTGTGTATGTTTTTTGTGTGTATGTGTGTGTGGGAGTGCGTGTATGTGTTTATGCATGTATGTGTGTGTTTACGGGCGTGTGTATGTGGGGGTTGGGGTGTGTGTATGTTTTTGTGTGTATGTGTGTGGGAGAGAGTGTGTATGTGTGTGTGGGTTGGGGTGTGTGTATGTTTTTGTGTGTATGTGTGTGGGAGAGAGTGTGTATGTGTGTGTGTGGGTTGGGGTGTGTGTGGGTTGGGGTGTGTGTATGTTTTTGTGTGTATGTGTGTGGGAGAGTGTGTGTATGTGTTTGTGCATGTATGTGTGTGTTTACGGACGTGTGTATGTGTGCGTGTTTGCTGGTGTGTATGTGCATGTATGTCTGTGTGCGTATGTGTGCATGTATGTGTGTGGGTGTGCGTGTATGTGTATGCATGTGTGTGTTTGCGTGCATGTGTGTGTTTGCGTGCATGTGTGTATGTGTGCTTGTGCATGTATGTGTGGGTTGGGGTGTGTGTATGTGTGTGTATGTGTTTGTGTGTATGTGTGTGTGTGTGTGTGTGTGTGTGGGAGAGTGTGTGTGAGGGTGTGAGTATGTGTGTGTTTGGCATTAAAGTATATAAAATTATATACATTTATTTGTATAAATATAATGGGTGATATGTAATTTACCTTGTTTAAACTTTAAAAAATGTGGGGGAAATGCATGTTAACGTTGAACTGGCAAATAAAAATGAAACAAGTTAATCTTGACTCACGTAGTTTAATGATATATATTTTAAAAATACAAGCTTAATCTTGAATCGCGTAGTCATTTATAAGGTACGTGCTAGTGGAATAAGTGGGGTTTGCTTGAGCTTACATAGTTATTCAGTAATTAACCTTCGAGTCGAGCACATCAGCTTCTCCTAGTGAGATTACCGTTCAATAGCTTTGACAAGTTATCAAGGCGAGTCAGTGGAAAGTGCTATAAGCATTTATTGACTTATATAATTTACAAGTGTCGCACTACATATTATAAAGATGTGGAATGGTGGAGTGATGGAATCGGTTCTGAATGCTATGCCAGACTATAGCTGTAGCAAATGTGATAAGCGTTTTCTACGCAACTATGATAAGAAGAGACATGAGTTGGTATGCGGTCGAGTCTACAGGTGTAAACATTGTGGTGATGTTTGCAATACTGAGCATAGAAGAGACGTACATGAAGAAAGATGTGAAAAAACTGTATCTCGCAAGAAAATCAAGTTTGAACCTAGCAAGCATCATCTATTGACAATGACTGATGAGTGTGATATGATCGAGTATGAAACATCATTTGAAGGACGACTCAAATCATATTATATACGTTGTGACACCTTCAAGGATATGAAAACTTACCTACAGGAGTCAAAACATCGTATAATTCAAGCTATAAAGAAAGAACTGTCGATACATAAAAGTGTGAAAATTAACATCATGGTCGACTGTCAATTTGTGAATGTTCATGGAGAGACATGTGACAGAACATTTAAAACACGTAACCAACCTGTGTTTTTAGAAACTGATATGAACGCCATCTTGGAAAAAAAATTCGAGAAGCTTCGTGTTGAAATGGAAGAAAGTACGTTCAAAGGAAGCAACTGGGCCTTGCTATCAGTTGATGGAGTTCGACTCCGAATTAACAAGTACAATGCCCTTCGAGGGAGCAGCTATATTCCTCTACCTGCATCTGTGGAAGCGAGAAAAGCGTGCATAAACCCACAGAATTATAGTGACGAAAAGTGCTTTATATATGCGGTTCTTGCAAAGTTCATTCGAAAGGATCCTCAGCGTGTTAGCAAGTATAAGGATCTCCAAGAAAAATACGATTTCTCATGCGTCTCATTTCCTACGAGCTTGGGTGAAATCTCTAAATTTGAAAAGCTCAACAATATGTCCATAAATGTGTTTGGACTGGATGAAAAACATGAAGTGTTTCCGATAAAGGTGATTGATGAAGAATTAGATGATCATCGCGATCTCCTTCTGTTAAGTGATGCTACTGCCAGACATCACTATGTGTATATAAAGGATTTTGAGAGACTTATTCGTCAGCAGAAAACTAAACATGATGGAAAAATATATACGTGTAAACGTTGCTTCAGCCATTTTGATGACCGATATGGACTAAGCGGAATGAAAAAATTGGAGGAGCATAGAGAAATGTGCATGCAACATGCTATTGCTAGATGCGTTATGCCTACAAAGGAAAACTCTATCGTCAGATTCAAAAACGTGGAAAGAATGCTGAAACTGCCATATGTCGTCTATGCTGATTTTGAGAGCATTCTCACTCCTTACCATACCTGCGCTTCTAATCCTGAAACCTCCTATACAACTCCCTATCAAAGTCATTCTCCAATGAGCTTTGCTGTTTACGTCAAACCATCATCCAGCGTTGACAAAGTAGAACCCGATCTTCCTACACATCCCTACGTGTATCGAGGTCATGATGCTGCTGAGAAGTTCATAGGGTATCTAACTTCCCTTGCGAAGAAAATAGGTGACTTATATAAATCTGCTAAGCCTCTGAAACTTACAGCTGAAGAACAAGAATCGTTCGATGCTTCTACAATATGCTACCTGTGCGGGCATGAATTTACAGAAGATAATTGGAAGGTTCGCGATCACGATCATGTGTCCGGGATGTATAGAGGATCTTTACACAATAAATGTAACCTGGCTTGTAAAACACCTAATTATATACCTGTCTTCATGCATAACCTCAGTGGGTATGACTCTCATTTCATTGTTAAGGAGTTAGGTTGCACAAGCGAAAGAGTGGAGGTAATACCAAGCTCTGAAGAAAGCTACATCTCATTCTCAAAGTATGTTGGAGATGTTAAACTCAGGTTTGTGGATACCTACCGTTTCCTGAGTACAAGCTTGGACAAGTTAGTGAAAAACCTCACGACGTATCCCGAAACAGAGAAGTACTTCGGACAAGAGAAGATTGGCTTGATGACTCGTAAGGGAGTGTTCCCCTACGATTACCTTACTTCATGGGATGTTTTGAATGAGACTCAGCTGCCTCCAAGAGAAGCATTCTACAATAAATTAAATGAAGAAGAAATTACCGACGATGACTATGAGCATGCTAGAAATGTATGGAAGCAGTTTAATGTGGAAAACTTAGGTGAATACAGTGATATTTACTTAACCTCTGATGTTCTTCTCCTAGCGGATGTCTTTGAAACGTTCAGAGACCAAACTCTGAAAACACACAAAGTGGATCCTGCGCATTATTTCACTTCTCCAGGACTTACGTGGGATGCTATGCTACTGTACACAGGAATTGAGCTGCAATTGCTGCTGGACTACGATCAGCTGCTCATGGTTGAATCTGGTATAAGAGGAGGGTTATGCCAGGTTTCTCATCGGTATGCTGAAGCTAATAATATATATATGGAACAGTATGATCCTCGTAAACCTTCCCAGTTTATTACATACGAAGATGCAAACAACGAATATGGTTGGGCTATGTGTAAGGCCCTTCCTTATGGAGGGTTTAAATGGGTTTCTCCTGAAGACATAGACCTGGATTTATTGAAGGAAGATGACCCCCTTGGATACATCTTAGAAGTCGATGTCGAATATCCTGTCGAGCTCCACGATCTTCATAATGATTTGCCCTTCCTGCCTGAGAGTCTGAAACCGGGGAAATCGTCTTCAGAGAAGTTAATTGCTCATCTTGGGTGCCGAAAGAAGTATGTGGTACACTACATGGCCTTGAAACAAGCTCTTAGTCACGGTCTACTATTAACAAAGATTCATCGAGCACTTCAGTTTCATCAGTCGTGTTGGCTAAAACCTTACGTCGAGTTTAATAACCGACTGCGACAACAAGCTAGAAATGATTTTGAGAAGGACCTTTATAAACTATTCAATAATGCTATGTTTGGAAAAACTATGGAAAATATTCGTAATCGCATGGATATACGGCTTGTGACAAACAGCAAAACGTTAGAAAAACTCATAGCCAAACCTACATTCATTGATCGAACCATATATGGACCTAATCTTGCTGCTGTACATATGGCTTCTCGTAAAATAGTGTTCAACAAGCCTATATACATTGGTATGAGTGTACTAGACATCTCCAAGACGCTAATGTATTCGTATCAATACGATGTGTTACTTCCATATTATGGAGCTGAAAATCTTAAACTGTTGTATACAGATACAGATTCTTTCGTCCATCGAGTGACTACAGCTGATATATACCAGGATAAATTACACATGCTTGAACATCTGGATACATCTGATTACCCTGCTAACCATATATGCTATTCTACACAAAACAAAAAAGTGTTGGGAAAGTTTAAAGATGAAGCCTGTGGAAAAATCATTCATCGGTTCGTTGGTCTTAGACCCAAAATGTATGCTATCGATATTGATGGTTCTGTGATAAAAAAAGTTAAAGGTATAAAACGTAGCGCCATTAAGCAATACATCAACTTCAATAGCTATGTAGAGTGCCTTAAAACTTTGAAAATTGTTAGAACTCCTATGAATTTAATCCTATCCCGACATCATAATATTTCTACGGTTGAAGCTAATAAAATAGCCTTATCACCTCACGATGACAAGAGAGTGATTGAAGAGGATGGAATATCGACGTATGCGTATGGACATTACAGTGTCGAGAATAGTGCCTAGACATGGATACTTAAAGCTTGTCTGTAGAAAAAAAATGAAGATTGTTGAACTATGAACTTCGCGCGCCAATGGCTCATCTAACCCAGAGAGAAGAATGATAATGTGAATAATAAGAAGAACTGAGGAGGACGCTATCGTCTTTCAGCAGTGTATACTTGTTTTCTAAATGTTAATGCTAGTGTATGTATCCTTATAAATTAAATAAAATTATCTCATTGCGATTATTCTTGTTTTATTTCATTGCTTGCCTTAACATTCCTATTTCCTCATTAGGTCTGGTTAGGTTAGGATAGGTTAGATGGACTATAAGATAGAGTAATTGATAATGATGATGAAATGCAATAAATGACTGAATAGGTTAGACTGCTCTTCAACTATTATAAAACAAAGCGATTACTGAAGAAAGCTTAGTAAAATACCCCTAGCAACTTCAAAAATACCTGCTTCAGTGCCTTAAAACATCTTCAAACTGGCGAAAAAAATGCTTCTCACGAGTTTAAGATGCCCTGAAAATCCTCAAAATATCTGTGAAGGAGCTGAAATGTCTTAATTAGTGCTCGAAAAATACCATTAAAAGCGTCTAACGCCTATAAAAGTGTTTCAAAGGATTCTGAAAACCATTCAAAATGTTGGTGACAAAGTCTAAAATATCCCTATAGTGCTTAAAATGTCTCTAAAATGGCCGAAACGATATTTAACTGGTAGAGATACGTCTAACAGCCTTGAAATAGACGGTTCAGTATTCCTAATATCGTGAAAATTATCTTCCATTACCCTTCAAAGTGCTTAAAGCAAACAATAATGGACAGGGGCGTCCAGAATAACTGTCGGATTGCCTTAAATAATGTCAAATTCGTCTAAAATACTCTGAAAAATGTTTAAACTGGACGTAAAAGTCTTCAGAATATCTGGAAACAGGCTGAAATATCTATCAACGAGTCTAAACGGGTCTCAATACACGCTGAAAATATATAATATGACTTCTAAATAATCCTCGAAATTGCTTGAAAAGTTGTTAAATATGTTGTAAAAGCGTCCTGAATATACCAAAAGCGTCTAAAAGATCTAGCAGAGGGTGAAAAATTGCAACAAAATGGGGTGAAACGACTTAAAAATGTATGAAAATGACTGAATAACTCTGAAAATTGGCTGAAAAGTTGTTAAATATGTTGTAAAAGCGCCCTGAATATACTAAAAGCGTCTAAAAGATCTAACAGAGGGTGCAAAATTGTAGCAAAATGGGGCGAAACGTCTTAAAAATGTATGAAAATGACTGAATAATTCTGAAAATTGTCTGAAAAATTCTTAAATATGTTGTAAAAGCATCAAGAATATGCTAAAAGTGCTTAAACAGATCTATCAGAGGACTCAAAATAGTATCAAAATGCTTATGAAATTCCTAGAGGGAGATCAGGGTAGCGTATGACAGGATAGAATAGATAAGCAGAGGAGGGAATAGGATAGATGATAAGAGGATAGAATGAATGTCTAGAAACGTATCATGTTAGTAGAATAGAATAAATAATAATAAGAGGATCTATCTTAGGTTAGGCTAGGCCATGTTAGATTAGGATAGGTTAGGTTAGGTTAGGATAGGTTAGACGAGTAGAAGTATGGGGCTTAGGTTAAATTATCAAAGACGGGAGTAAATAGTGGGAGCTGGGTTAGGTTAGGTTAGCCATGTAGAAGTATGAAGCTTAGGTTAGGTTAAGATAGGTTAGAAGAGTAGAAGTATGGGGCTTAGGCGAGGTTAGGTTAGGTTAGCATAGGTTAGACGAGTAGAAGTATGGGACTTAGGCTAGGTTAGGTTAGGTATGGGGCTTAGGTGAGGTGAGGTGAGGTGAGGTTAGGTTAGGTTAGGTTAGGTTAGGTTAGCGTGGCTATGTGGGGCGAGGTAACATTATGTTGGGGTAATATATTCAATCAAGATAGAAAGCTCTTGCATTAGGAGACATACAGCAATATAGTGGACGACATACTCAGCTACCATGAACGCTCATAAACATACATACACTGCTATAGGCTTTAAAAGTTATCCCTAGAGATTCATTCAAACACCTACAACGTGCTGCTTCCCCTGCCACCTTACGTATTAATGCTTAGATTACGCATGGCGGCCATCTTGCGCATAAAAAAGTGCGCCAGCTCTGTCCTACCCTACCTACTAAGGATAATTTGTGAAAAAGACGGATTGTCCTGGTGAATGACTTTTGCCTAACCGTCTCTTGCTTTTTCTTTATTTTTAAGTAAACCGTCTCCGACATATTGGTTTGAATTTTCCAATACTTGGACTATTCTCAAATGGGAAGGGAAGTCATTTTTTTCTCCTGGTCATACAAAGATAATGCGAACAGATAAGATTTGACTACTGCTTACGCGCTATTCCCGTCGTGTCTACAAGAAAATATTCAATAAAACCATTTCTACAAATATTTATTTCCATTAATACGAAGTAGCTACAAGAACAGTTGTTGAACAACGAATATACAAAGTCATATAGATGCAGCACATCAAAACATATATTTTTGGTGAAATCTCGATATGTGGTAGAGAAAGTAAAATGTTTAAAATAAGAACCGCTATATTTTATTCCAATTCTTAACGTGTGTAAATTACTTCTAAAATGAAAAAGCAGCGTTTATGTGCAAATTAATAGTTTTTTTTTTTTTAAAGTTTCATGTCGTCCACAAACTGCATTAGCCATGTTACACTTTTTTTAAGAAATGGTATACAATGTTGTACATTTTAAACATTTAAGCAAGCATTAGGAAGAAAAAAATCTTTATACAGTACGACACACTTAGAATTTAGCAAATTTGATCTCTCACCTTAAGGCATCTCACAGTATTTCTCTATTTTATTAACATTCAACGTTTGTCATTACAGACACTGGTATGAAGAAACGAACCATGAAGATCAACAGGATCAACACAACTTGCAGCTTAATGATGAATTGCTGCGTGCGTATGCAGATCCAGAAACTGCAAATATGCTTCATTCAACACCCAGTACTTCTTACATCCCAACCAGTAAAATAGATATCCTTCCTGAAGTACAAGAACAGCTAAAGCAATTAAGCGATTCCTTGGAGCCAATCAAAGAACTTGAAAAAGACTGTGACTACACACTTGCACTCTCTGTTTATTCTGCATTAAAGTCTCTTAACAATCCTAGGTTAAAATGTGAATTCAGAAAAACTATACGGGGTATTGTTAATGATATTGAAGAAAGTGCACTTTGTAACATGTAGTGTGGTTGACTTTGTTTGTGAACATAGTGTATATGAAGATAGCTCCATGAACTTCTTAACTTCTGAAATATTCAGTAAATAGGTTCCACAATGAAAAATATTTTTACAAATTTATGGACATGAGATGTTACTACTTGTTGAATATGTACAGGTTGAAATATGCTTTTATTACTTAAGTTATTGATGAAACAGTTTATTTATCAGTTTTTTGAATACGTGGCTGTGAGAAATGTGATTAGAAGTGTTCAGCAGTAAATACTGTTACAGAACATTCCCGTAGAATTAATATTAGATAGAGTAAGTACATAACCATGGGATTCTGGTCTATCTAAATGAGGAAGAAAGCATGCCACGTATACTATTTACAGACACCTGTAATCAAGAATTTAATGAAATGGATTTCTTAAGATCACCTTTATTGGGATAAAATCCTCATTACAAATGGAAATTCAAAACATAAGGAAAGAGAAGTGGATAAAGTACATTTTGTATGGATCATATTTTATCTAAACCAGAGGTTCCCAGATAGTAATCCCTTTATAAGCTCGTTATATCCGTATTACATACATTACTGTAAATATCTTTTCTCTAAAAACTGTACAACAAATGACATTACAATGACCAATTTTACACGAAAGTATAGGATGAGACTCTGAAACAAGATTTCAAATTTTAACACGAAAAATAATCCTATAACAACAAATTGTCAACATGATGAACTTAGCTGATTCAGAGCTAAAGTAAACAAGTAAATCTTAATTCACATTAATTTAATTCAAAGTTTTTAAAACTCTTCTTCTTCTTCACTTCATGGATTAGGCTCTCGCCTGTTCCGTCTTCACAGTGTCTCCTTCCATCTTTTCCTCGGCCTCCCTACGTCTCTCTTTCCTTTAGGACTATATTGGAAAACTGCTTTTGGCACTCTTGTATCATCCATTCTTCCAACACGTTCAAACCATCTTCTTCTGTACCTATCCATTCTTGAGGTGATAGCTTCCACTTGTAATTCATTTCTTATATTTTCATTTCTAATTCTATCTTCTCTTGTACATCCTCTTGTTCTTCTCAAGAATCTCATTTCGCAACTTTGTATTCTGCTGATGGTTCTTTGTGCAGGTACCCAGCTTTCGCATCCATAAAGTAACGTTGGGGCCGCCATGGTATTATAAAATTTTATTCTTGTTTCAGATCTTGTTTTATTCTTTAGGGTTTTGTGAATTGTTCCACAGATTGTTTGAAATCTCATTAATTTTTTGTTCGTATCTTTATCTTTCTCATTGCTGATTTCACACCCTAAATAATTGAAGGAGGATACTTATAGTTTTTAAAACTATTGGAATTAAACTGCACAACACTTTGCACTTTTAGCAACCATTTTTGTATTTCTAAGCATATTTTCAATATAACACACACAAAACTAAATACTGAAACTCCAATTTTTAAAACCAGCTTTATTAATGTCCCCATTGAAGTCTTTAATACCAAGGAGATTGTTAGAGATGTTTAATATTATTGATGAACACCAGTAAGATATGAAAAGAATGGATATGGTGAACAATCCTGTGTATATTAATACAGGCATTTATATGCAAAGGCGCCTAGTGAGATCAAAAAGGTACACTGACAATGAAAACACAAGTATAATAGAAGTTATGTAAACTAAGAAACAGTTCAAGTTTTCCAAAAATCTACTAAGAAAACAGGTTTGTCATTTGAATCTATACTAATTTCACAAGATATGTATGCGCGCGTATGTGTATGTGGGGGCAGGGGGGGGGGGGGGGTAATCCTAAGATACACTCAACCCATTTTGATAATTCTTCCTTCACTGTAAAGGCATTCTTCCAAATGAACATACCTATATAATATTTCGAAAAATTTAAAAATTGAGTAACTTGAGAGCCTTTTAATATTTATGTCCATTTCAATTTCTTTGAATATGAGTGCCATACGATATTGTTTTTGGACATTTATTGTGAACATGAAGATTATTTAATCACATCACGCACAAAGGACTTGTCTTTCAAAATGGATCATTGCAGAAAGAGGGTTGCATATATCATCTTCAGATCATCCCTTTAGACACTGTTCCCGAGGAATATTTTTGGTATAATGTTAATAACTGGTACAATGGCTTTTAGAACCTGAAAAAAAAAAGCTAATCCGCGATATTCAGATATTGTGCTCTGCTTATTTTCCACTGCTTACTATAGTAAGCGAGAAGGCTTTGTGGAAGCATCCCTGAGGTCGACCATGTTCTTCGTGGTTTTCCCTAGTTGGCAAAGCCGAATTTCCTTTCTTTCATTTCCCAGTGTTTCGCTTCCCCTTATATGATATGGGTGTCATGCAGATAGACGCTTGTTCGGTGGAATGTTCTTCTCGGCCATAGCAGGTTCATGCAGAATCCAGCCCGGTTCCGCCAGAGGGAAGCCTCTCTGAGTGGCACGCCGGTGTTACCGGATTCTCATACTTGGAATTGTTAGAGAACTGTACGCATCTCTGCCGAGTGATCTGCCTACAGTTCCTTCATCCCTTCCGTTCCTTCTGGGGGTGGTAAGCACAAAAGATCCGCGTTGGATCCAGTTGCGGAATGTCCCTTCATTCCCTGATCATGGCCATAGTCACATATCAAATAATTACTATTTGCAACATCTAGTTCAAACTGAACACTTTGGGCTCAACATAACTTTATAAGGTAACTTATAACTATCAAAAGTACCCTTTACAATATGCTAACTCCTTACTAAAAAGGTGCACTGTTTAACCTATTTCATCAAAATATCGCACAACCAAAGCTGACAAAAATTACAGATTAGCTTACAATTTTCAAAACTAACCCAACTCTCAATTTCATTCCTATACTGCCAAAGCTATACTTATTCTCAATCAATTTAATTACACTACTGTTTATAAAAATTACAACACCAAGATGAAAACGCATGAATACAATGAATGTAACACCGCAGATTAGGTGCATGACACTAAACAAATGATTAACTTTTCACATGATTTTTGAGCCCTTTGGTGTACCCTCCATGTGCTGCAATTACAGCCGCTATACGCCATGGCATGGGATCGAAAAGGTTCTGAATATGTTCCTGGGGGATCTCCCCCGATGCAGTTTGTATGCAAACCCGCAAATCCGTGACACTTGTTACTGCAGAACTGTGACGAGCAAGTTCCCAGACATATTCGATGGGCGACATGTCAGGCGAACATGCAGGCCAAGGAAGCAATGGTATCCGTCGCTCTTCGAAGGCTTGTAAATTTCGTGGCCGGGCATTGTCCTGCTGAAATAAGGATTGTGGAGATGCCTGAAGCATGGGAAGTATCTGGGGCTCTACAATCTCTATCAGGTACCAGTTGCTGTTCAAAGTACACCCAATTCGTAGAAGGCGAGATCGGTTGTTGTATCCAATGGCACCCCAAACGATCAGACCTAGTGTTTCTCCACTATGTCGCTCAACAACGCAGACTGCGCTCACCACGGTACTGTCGGACATCTACAACAGGTTGAAGCGAGACTCGCTGAAAAGACTACGTTTTGCCACTGAGCACGCCTGTTACTTGTGTTCATGTGCCCGTTGCTATCGGAGGTGCTTGTGGTTTCTGGACAATGGAAGCCAATGTAATGGCATGTAAGCAACCAGTCCAATCTGCAGCAGACGGCGACGAATTGTTGATGCAGAGAAGTTCACAACTGTTGCAGAGCTCCAGCGTCTAGCCAACTATGCGGTCCATTAAAGCCATGCGGACAAGATGGCGGTCATCCCTTGCTGTAGTAATCTTACGAGGTCCAGTATCCACTTTTCGCTGCGTACGAACTTCTACCTACTGCTGTAGCATCATGCCCTGTACGAGTCACGGTATGACAAACCCGCTTCCCGGAGACCTTTCATTCTGCCCCGTTCGAACGCACTCATATGCTGATACGGCTCCCTTTGACGTCGACGAGGCATGCCGGGACTTTAGCTTTTCCACCTTGTTTGACAGCTCTGTACTGACTGCACTTGACGCAACACTGATGTCGCGCAAGCCCTGCTCGGCCTGCGTGTACTCCAATCTCTCTGCAATCCTAATCACTTATTGGTTGCACACTCTTCTATACATCCACCAAGTTTAACTTCATTGGGGAAATTACTTCATGGTGTTGCAATTTTCACAAAGAGCAGTGTATGTAAAACTACATCAATTGTTTACATAAAGGACACATCAAAATTATGGATTATGTTAAATATACTGTTACTGGTTATATTTGCAATTATATACATACAAATCTACAAGATTTGATCCACTTGCACAAAAACGTAGGATGCTTATGTTAAGTCTCAACAAAATAACAGCCCAATCAGGGGTTTCAATAGCTATAGCCCTATACTTATTTTGAAGCTCTTACAGTATGCAATGCTAAGCAACACAGTGTTTATTAATTGTCAACATTTCCGAAACTGTTCTTTTCATTTCTCGAGATATTCAGAAGGTTCCTTGCAGTATTTACTGTTAAGCCCTGTTATTATTGGCCTGTGCTAAAATGGCCAATTTTAGAATAAAGGTGCTTGAGTGTAAATAATTAAACTGTTCAAAACAATGTGTTATGTCTTCCTTTCACAGAATTAGGGTACCAGATGTTTACTTTTGAGCACTGGAAACAAGATATTTTATAATAAAGTTACCTTTCCAACAGCTATTATTATTTCATTCCAGAATAAGAATACTCATAAATAGGAAATTTAGCTGTCCGTTTCTTACGCGCTGCATGCATAGAATTAAGATAGCATTACTGCAAAGTGGTTTTCACTGCGGGGTTATCCTCAGGTTTTATCAAGAAAAAGATGTCAACAACACACGTATAAAGTAAACAACTTTATACCATAACCATTACCACTTGCATAATAGTTATTTCATACTTGCACATGAAAAGTTATGTTTTCTATTCATTATGTTTACTGCTGCGTAAAATTGAAAAATTCTTCTGAGCAGTTTCAGAGTTAAGCCAATGCATTGTGAAATTTTGAAAAAAAAAAAAAAAAAAAAAAAAAATACTTTGTGTCTTAATGGTAAACTTGTATTTTCTTAATAATAGTCCCATGCTGGTGTTAAACCTCACACCCATTTAAATGGTCGCACTTCACGGGAGGGTTTGCGGCTCTAAGATTTAAAAAATTGAGTGTAGTTATTTCAAAATACTACTTACTTTATTTACAAAGAGTTTTCATAGCTCAACTAGATACGATTGAAAAATTAAATATCACAAATAAAAATGTTTTCTTCACTTTCTAAAATTAATCAAGCCTACAAAAACGTATTGTGACGCCGGTCGCGGCGCGCAACAAAGGACGGTCGGGGCCGGGCTGTCGAACCCCCACTGGCGATGCATGTATCAAAGGCACTCAAGGTCAGGCTACCTCGCGCGACTGTTGTGAACGTGACAATCAAAGCGGCACAGCAAAATGAGGGGGGGGGGGTGTTCCAGAATATTCGAGAAGTGTCCGGCAGGCGGTAAAGCAGGTTTTAGTGTGTGTGTGTGTGTGTGTGTGTGTGTGTGTGTGTGTGTGTGTGTGTGTGTGTGTGTCGGCTGCGTGTGTCATCGCGTCGAGAGGGAAGATAGCGAAGCAGTTATGGGTGTTGAATGATTGTATCGTTAGAGTTAGCGTTTGAGAGACGGAGAAAGCGAAGAAAGACAGTGAAAGGTGTGAATCAAGCTTACGAGAAGAAAACAGTTGTGAGTTGTAATATCACGAAAAACTAAAGACTGCGTTAACGTCAGTATATTTGTGCATTCAGTTAGAGGAAAATAAAGTGAGAAAAAGTAATTTGTCATTTTGTCACACTAGTATCAGAAGTGGGATTTGTCGAATTTTTAAATTGTTGCAGTATGTTTAAACTGATGTTTTAATTTCAAAACATTAGAACACCTACAATAAATACTTTGGTAAAGAGTATTCCCTTTTAGAATACCAAAAGTTATTTATTGCATACAAATAAATAATCAGAGTTTAATATCTCAAAAGTGGTCCGACATAACGTATTAGAAACTAATACTGGATAAGACTTGTATAAATTTCCAGTTAAAAGTTTTTCACAGATGTGTTCAAGATGGTACAAGGTCACTTAGAGTTTATGCTACAAAATAGAGGACATTTTCTAGCAAACCTGTAATTTAGAGAAACTTTCCAGTTCAGAACCAAATTAATTTTATTGCTCAAGTCTGGAGTTACATTAAAATGAGTATTAACAAGATTTTCATATTCTACAAAGCATTCTCTGTTTCTCAATAAAATTTATGGTTTTTAGCAAACAATCATTCAGACTGTTAAATTTCTAAATTCATAAATCATTATCTCAGAAACTATTTAAGAAGTCAGATTGCAATTTTTACAAAATATAGGTTTACTGATCTACTTTTATGCAATGTGACTGTTCAGTAAGGATTATTTTCTTAGTCATACTTCTGATTAAAATTTATCAATATTTTTTAAAAAAGAACCCATCTTAACACCAAAGTATGTAGATCTCAAACACCACTTGAAGATTGTTTTATCATCCTAAAATTTAATTTAGCAATTTTTAATACCAGTTTATAAGAAAATGGGTAATTTAGGTTATTTGCAGACAAAGCTAAACCTGGAAAAATAGACTTGTATGGATAGGTGTTCATAAAGCCGGTTGCCATATGCTGGCCTTGATATTACATTTTTTGTTTCCTCCATATAATACGTCATTGTGTGTGCATACCAGGGAATTTTTCATGTGTTATTAGATAATCGGTGCTGTACATTACAATTATGGAGTAAAGGAGTCACCATAAAACATTTTACATCACTGCACAATAGTTTCGTAAAAAGAGGGAGGTAAAGAAATAATTACATCGTTTTGAGTTTAAGCTAAAGCTTAAAAAGACTTGAAAAGACTTAAAAATGGTGCTAATGCTGGCACTGTTTATAAGAAACTTGGAATCCTTATATAAGCTGCTTCGGATGTAAACAAGAATAAACATAACCTCCAACTTTGTCTTTAAATACATGTGGAATAATGTTATATTAGTTGAAAGCAGACACTAGAAGAACAATAGCACATAAGCAATTTTCGGGAAAAATATTATCATAAAAATGCTATTGTTTTTCTGAATTGTTTCCCTCTCAGTGAGCGAGTCTCCTGGCATACGACAGCACAGCACAAGTAAAGCAATGAAGTAAGATGCATGTTTTGGAAAAACATCAAAATCTTCTGGCACTTTTCCTTCAGCAGCAATGGCTAAACGAACACGACATATTGGAAAAATATTTGGAATGGTGCCCCTCAAATCCTGGGATCTTGTGGTAAACAGGAAGCTCTCCTAGGGACGTGAAGTGAGAACTGCAAGATAATTGGGCCGCGAACTTGGGAGGTTTAACGATTCTCCTTGGGCAGGAGGGTCGTCCTAGCCCGGCCAATCAATACAGACGCACGCAGCTCGGATATATGGAACCTCTTTTCAGACTTGCCTTCTTTCTCCTTAAAGTAGAACATCCATTCCACACCTGACACCAAAATACCGTTATTTTATCTAACAAACTCACAAATTAAACTATCTATAAGCAGAAACACTCATGTAGCATAACAGGGCGGCCATGACATTTTATGTGTAACAGTCACATGTCTGTTGCATTCCTAGCTGTTATACATAGCACCAAAAGCAGATATTTTCTGGCACTGTTTCCAGCATAATCATTCAAGCATATTTTGTAATTCTTTCACCACTGAAAACCAGACTGTAAGACAGCTTTTCATTTCTAATCCCAATGACTCCTAAAGGCCTGATACTATACTATCCTAATGGAGTAGTTCTTATGAGTAATACGCACAAGCCGAGTTGGTACTATCTGGCAAAGCCATGAGGCGTATCGGAAAGAATGTGAAACTGCACGTAATTATAATGTATACAGTTGTTTACGCCAGCTTATAGCACATACATGGAGAGACAGTGTATGTACACTCTGTTCAGATGCACAAACATATCTTCAGGACAACAACGTGTCATATGTCGGCAGGTGCGATATATCATTCATATGCATTGAATTACTGTCTGTACGCCAAGTTACTGATATTTTGCTGTTGTAAACAAGATAAGAAGCGATCACAGCGCTCGACAACCAAGGTCAATACGCCTCTTCGCTTTGCCAAGTAGTATTTTATTCTCAACAATACACATTTATGACTATGATGTACCACGCAAAACAAAAAGCAATCGTATAACCTGGCAAAGCCATGAAGCCTATCGGATTGAATGTGAAACTACCCAGTTGTTTACGTGAGCTTATCTCACAAATACGGCTAGACGGTGTGCGTACACTCTGTTCAGATGCAATGTCTCATATATCAGCAGACGCGAGAGATCATCTATTTGTGTTTTATCACTGACCACACGCCAAGTTTCTATTGTTTCGCTCTTATAATAAACAAGACAAGAAGCGATCGCAGCGCTTGACAGCCAAGGCCAAAACGCCTCAACGCTTTGCCAAGCAATGCTCTGCTTATAATGGGACGATAAGTTTATCGTATTTATTTATTTCAGTGGCATTTTATTAAAATACTACAGATGCATGCAATTAATTATACAAGTAAAATCAAATCATCTCAATAAACATTACAGCTAATGAATTAGCTATGTGTAATGAAGTTTCTGGACATCAAAAGCTCTTAATAATCTTATAAAACGAAGTTCACCTGTATTTCCTCTATATGTTGTAAGTCATTAATGCAATTAAGCATACTGAGAGAAAATTATGAAGACTACCTATGCTGTCAATAACAGAGGAGTGTCTAAAGACATGAAAAAGAGAGAAAGAAAGGAAAAAGAAAGAAAGAAAGAAAAAAGAAAGAAAGAAACACCAATGTTGGAGTTTCCCATCCTTATCAGAACATGATAGTGCAACTTCTGAAAATAATTAGTAAAAACAAAATTGGTTGCATGCATTTATACACACAAAACTACTACTTAATAACATAATTCAGTGAACAAACTGTTGTCTTTACAACTTTCATAAAGCGAGCATTGAGTATCGGTGCTTAAAAATAAGTATCGGTATAGAATGTTTATAAATAGTGGTATCGTCCCATTGCTAGTTTTGTCGCAAACACATGGACTTTTTTCTAAGAATTTTTTTTTAATATTCGTGGGACCTCAAAACTTGTATTTCCAGTGAAATCACGGTGTCGACTTTCTGGGTGCAATGCAATACCTTCCCTGCCTATTAACGTACGTGACTGAAAACGGAAGGGAAAAAAAAAAGTACCCAGGGTAACATCAGAAACGTTTCAACCTATATTTATATTTAACAACTGAAATCAGTTTTCTGGATGGTTAGACTATGTACCACGTTTAAATTGATAAACTTAACTGCCTAAAGGGTAGGGAGTTTTCGTATAAGTCAGTTTCGTACCGGTTTCGTTGACTGTTGATGGCAGGGAACAACTACGTAATCTTTTAATCTAAAAACTGTGGAACCTTCATGTTTTAAAAAATTACGCCACCAAACCTATGGTAAATAAACTTACACATTTTTGATCTGCGTATCCGAAAACTACTGCATCATTCGGCAATTTTTTTTTATCATTACAAGGTACATACTATACAAGGATTCTAGAATTTTGTAAGGTTAGGCAATCCGAAACGCAACCGCCGATATTTCTCACTACCGTGAATATCAGAGACTATTCGGTCTACGACAGTATGTCATTAGATTTATTTACTAACCGTTCTCACTGGTAAATATCTGACGATCTAGATCAGTGGTATTCAATCTTTTTTTCCGCGTACAGCCAAATACTATATTCTATTCCAGCCTAGCCCCAGGTTTTAAGCCAAGCCCTACAGTTATCCTAATTCAAATTATACGTAACCATATATCGAATGCATATAAAATGTTATAATTAAAAACACCAGCTCCTCTATTCGTGGTTGAATCTTCTCTAGTGCGAGTATCAAAGATGGCTTTTGTTTTGATTGCTGTCAATGCACAGAAACCCTGCTCACACGAATGGAGGAGAATGAAAGAAAGTGTGTAATGGCATTATCATCAGTGCATAACACCAGAAATCAGGAACTGACGTCTCCCAATTTTATTTTCAGTAACCTCTGAAAAGATATTTGAAAAATACTTTCAATTTTATGGCGAGATCAGAATTGTGGCGGTGGTGCAAAGCGGTTTTATAGTTCATTCTTGTATGTGTGTTTCTCAATTTCTGGAAAGTATTTTAAAAACTGTAACCTGGGATTTTGTAAGCGGAATCTGACCATTTCCAAAAGCCAATACTAACTGTCCGGCAGAGTTAGCAAAGTGGATTCTTAGACACAGCGCAATTCAGATCTCTTTGGCTGAAATATGTTTCATTATTTGTGATTATTAACGAAATGACTGCTTATTTTAAATTTCATTATTTTTCGTTATTTGTGATCATTCAGGAAACATTATAACGACTATCTTCTTCTTCTGATTACCCTCCCCTTATTAGAACTTACATCCCTAGGACTTACAAGCCTGTGCCTAGGGTCAGACGCCTGTCGGAGGGCACACGAACCTATGGGCCGGACAGGGTGAAGACCTGGAAGCGGGTGGTCAGCCAAGCGCCAGATATGAGAGTGAGGAAGAGGATGATATGAAATTCAGGCGAAATAGATTATTTGAAAGGTGATGATGGAGCAATTAGTTGAATGAGCGCCGGGGAAACCGGAGAACCCGCCTATTTCAAATTTATGTGCCCCCTAAGGAGTCTTTGCGTACCCCACGCTGAATAAGTCTGATCTAGATCTTTAGTCAGAATTTCATAAAAAAATTGCGGTAGGATCGGGGGCGGGTGGGGGCGCTAAATAAAATGAATTAAATCACTATTCCTGAATAAAATAAGCGCAAATAAGCCGGCTAATATAGCAATATGCTGGAAAAATGAGTCGTGCATACAAGTGGGAATTCCAGCAACAAACAAGCATTTATTATAAACATTTTTGGCGGTTTTCTTTGTCCCACCCACAACATTATACATTTATTTCGCGTTTGTCAACTACGCCTGATCCGACAACTAGAAATTTGATGATATCAGCTTCGTGGGTTTCTCATTTCTTTGTGGGCGCACGTGGGGAACACCTTGGAAATGACATGTTCAGTCACGGACTTGGAATGTCGGTATGGCAACCCCGCACGTGTTCTCTCCGCGACGTGACTTCTCCAATGGAAACATCTTGGGGAACGTTAAAACGTGGCTGTAGGAGTTTCTATTTTAAAACACAGTTAGCGTGGAAATGTCTGTACAAACCAGAATGCTTTTGTGTGTTATTTATACAACTATGTATTTCAAAATCATTTTTGCATAATTTATAAAATGTAACAAAACCGACTTCCCAATAGACTCGAAATATGTAAAGATGCTATTTACAAATGCAGAGGCATAGTATCTATCCTCCAACCTGGGGGGTTTGAGTTCGGATGTTATCATGCTTATACAAACCTTTTTCCCTTTCTTTCTTTGTTAGGGGAGCCTTCCTTTCCCTCTAGCTCCGACAGGATTTTTTTTTTCTTTGTTTACCTCCTCTACAGCTTGTCTACAGTGGAGAAAGGAAGTGTTGTATTCCACCTAAACCTGCTTAAGGAAATTTCATCGAAAATAAGTACTTATAGGAATCAGGAATTCACAAAATGTCCGACGCGTGCATGCGTGAAACAGTTTAAGGGAGATCAAAAGCCAATGTTAAATGCACTAAATTCATACTCATTGTCTCGGAAGCTATGTAGATATCATGCAGAAATGGCTACAGGATACAGATGAATGCCTTCTAGGCACATGATCTACTTTTACTTCGTAAGTTTCTGTTAAGGAACATAGGATTATTTTTCTTAAATAAACCATTATTTGATTTTAAAAGTTATTAGCATTATTATTCTCCTAAAAATAAATAACCATGTTATTAACACCAAAGCATATTCATTACAGCAATTAAATTTTGTTTTACGCCCTAAATTTTAATTTAGCTAACTTCAATAGTAGTAGATATTTGAATACTATATAGATCGTGTAGTACATACAGTTGCCATTCATAGAAATGCTGTTCAAACCAAAAATAGAGAACACAAACTTACACATATTTGCAAAG